>JAQFVV010000072.1:4962581-5297581 GCA_028023455.1 Epiperipatus broadwayi | reverse complement strand
TTCTTTTTTTAAATTTATGTATAGCACATAAAATATTTTTGATCTTAAAAGTTTAAATGTTATACATTCTTCAAGCAAATGGGAAAAGGTCATCTTTTA
Organism: Epiperipatus broadwayi; assembly: GCA_028023455.1. Classification (NCBI taxonomy): domain Eukaryota; kingdom Metazoa; phylum Onychophora; class Udeonychophora; order Euonychophora; family Peripatidae; genus Epiperipatus; species Epiperipatus broadwayi. The sequence continues at coordinate 5,297,482 of JAQFVV010000072.1, read as the reverse complement.
TCTTAGAAAAAAATACATAAAAGTTCCAAATTCATACCCCGTTTAATAATTTGAAACTGAATTTGAGAATATATTTTGTAAAGATTCTTTAAAACTTTAGTCACTGACATTTCTGTCCAAAAGTAATTGAACACAGCTTATTAATTATTTCAAAAAATTGTATTTGATGTTAACCAAGTTACTAAAGTTTAGGCCATCTTGCAAGTTCTTATACACTATAAATAAATCATCATAAAATGATCTATCTTTTTAAATTTTATTAATTAAATTACCATCTGATGTTGGTGAATTAAAAAATTTGACATGTATTTTATTAATAAATGTTCATGATTTTTATATAGCATACATATCATCTTGGATCAATAAGATTGAAGTCTCCTTGATCAATTGGAAACCATAATCTTGAAATTAGTAAAAAGTGTAAAAAAATTCTCCAAATGTAGTTCTTTGGTGTCAAGCGTTGTTAGCCGAGAGGTCATCGCATCCACCTTGCAAGCAAGTAGTTGGTTGCAGATGGTTGTGGATTCATGTCCCGGCTGATGCTATGACATATGAGGGAAAAAAAAATGTAGTTCTTTGATGTTAAGCGTTGGTGGCCTAGTGGTCAGCACAACTGCCTTACAAGTAATTGTCCTGGATTTGCTTCCCGGCCGATGCTTTGACATATGAAAAAAAATATATAGTTCTTTGGTGTCTGGTTTAATTTATTTAATGTTATATTGAAAAAACTAATTCATGGTGCATAATAACCTAGGACTCCTATAATATTAAAAAATATTGTTTTACTAATTTTGTAAAACTTAACTGATAAGGGTTTTTTTTATTGATTTTTATCAATTACCATCTTGTTTAAGTATTTGACATATAAACTGGGATTCCTAAAAATATTGATGGAGTTGCCTACTATTCAGATAGTGTTTTTTCTACCTATAGTCAGTTGCCAAGCTGCAGATTTGAATGATTTAATAGGATCCTGGTTCTTTCTGAAAACTATTCAGGATATATATATATATATATTATAATTTGATCTACAAGTGTTAAACTTTTTACATTCACCCATTGACTTCAGATAAATACATTAATGTTTGTTACTAATCATTTATTAGATTAGAGATTATTATATCATTTCTATCTCAGATATGAATTTTAAAGACAATTAAAGATTAATAAATCTGTTTTTTAATAAATGTAACCACATGGAATAACTCAACTTGATGTTCCTATTTTCACATTTATTATTAACTCGTATCCTTCTATACACATTAATAAAATTATAAAGAATTAAACAAATCCACCTTTCTTTATTACTGTTACTCAGCAAACCGTCTGTTTCAATTAATCAGCACTTTTCAGAGCTTCTTATTCTTCAGTTTTTCCAACTCATCTTTATAAAAATTTCTTTTAATTTTACAAAGTTCTCTAAAAAACTTTTCTTTTTCCATGGTTATTTTGTTTTTTAGATCCATTTCAATATTTATAATGTCTTTATATAACCTTTGTATAATATCCACTTTTATTAAAAACATCTTTTAATACCTTCTCAAAATTGTTTATAAAATTTTCTTTGCTTCTCATAATTTTTCTAAGAGTATTATCTTATAATATAAACTTAGGTGTTAAATCCAATTTTCTACATAATTTCAACAATTTAATTGTTATTAACATTATTCAATTTGATAATTTTCATCTTTTATTTAGTACATGACTGCTACTATATCATTGTCCACTATTTTGATATATTCCATTAAATTTTTCATTTTCCATTTCCAAATATTCTTCATTCTTTCTTAATCTTCAGGGTGTTCAATCTTCTTTACAAAGTATTATCAACTTATATCCTATATGCATTTATAAAATTAGAAACATTTAAACAAATCCACGTTTTTTTAAATGTTATTCTTATAAATGATTTTATCCATGTATTATTGCAAAGTAAGCTCAGTTTGTCCTAATGGTTTCAATTGCAAATGATTTGCTTTAATTATTTCTATTATTTCCAATATGGGTATTGATGGGATTGGTCCTTTGCTGTTCATATGGTTTTTCATTAAAGATTGGAATGTTTTTTCAGCAGAGACATTTTAAAGCTGTTTTTTTTTCCTTGTTCTCCATAGTTCTTTCAAAGTATGCTGGATTCCTCTCTTCTGGGGAGGTTCGAAGCCATTTCAGAGAACTGAACAGTAGATTGACTTAGCCTGTATTTTATATTATCTCAAGTGTTTCCCTATTCCTCAACTTATCTACTGCAAATTGGATTTTTCAATATTGTACTCCTAAAATGCTATTCATATTTGAACTCTAGACTTTACAAATAATTCCTAATTATAACCTAAGTTTACTTTTAATAGCTGATCACCTCATGGACTGATGCTTTGAACTTTCACAGGTTGAAATGCTATGGACAGAAATACAGTGTATCATTATAGATCTCCATATTACACTATGTAAGTCAAAGTTTACATTGTAAAACATGTTGTTCCAATAAAGTTTAATCCTATTTTTTAAAAAAAATCCATCTGTCTTCATTACTGTTACAATGCTTATTTTAATTCTAAACAAATATTAATCAAACGCAACATACGCTCTGTACTGTATTATTAAACCAACATTGTTTTTGTTGGCTGAGGAAACTCTTGATCCAAGTTAACGTTAATACTTGTAATAAAGAAAATGAAATGAATAATATATTCTTGCTCCAATCCAAGATACTTATGGTTGATCTATATAATTGTATTTAGGTACAAAAATAAGTATAGTATCTCTTATCTTTTCAAATTCTCTATTATGTGACTTAGATCAAGAGAGTTTCATCATAGTCAACAAAAATAATGTTGGTTTAATAAGACGATACAGTACTTACAGCATTTGATTACTGTCTGTTTAGAATTACAGTTTGAAACTGCGCTAGTAAATATCTTAGTTAATACTTATTTTATTAAATTTCATTAATCTGGCAGTTTCGATTGGCCAACAATCATCTTCAGAGCTTATTATTGTTCGGTGCTGGTTAATCGAAACTGTTAGGCTGATGTAGTTTAATAAAATATCCATTATAATAGTAATAAAGAAAGATGGATTTGTTTCATTTTTTATTTTCATGTATATTATCTTTTTTTTTAATAGTATATTTTAAAGGTCCATTTCATTGCTCGCTCTTAAATAAATGAGTATTGTTTTTAAACTAGTCATTCTTAATTTAAAATTGTAAGATCGGATATTTAAAACTGAAACACTTGTGAAATAAGAAAAAAATATATATATATTTTTTAATTACAACTTTTATCATTTACAAATTAATTGCGCTAGTTCACCCTTCTGTATTTTTTCTGCTTCCCTGATCTCATTCTTTCTTGCCTAGAGTTTGCTTTAAGTAGATTTTCTAGAATCTAGATGAACATGACCTAACATTTTTATAAAAGCCAGTGAATAATATTATGCAATTATTGAAATCTTTAAACGTTTATATTTTCTAAATTGAAATTTACGCAGTTTTTCTAATTAATTATTGGAGAATTGCTTATAGGACGTTTATATTAAATCTGAAAATGTGATTAAAATAAAAACTTGGCTATTTTTAAAGATTTAATTTGTAATTTAAAAGAGGTTAATTTTTTCCCCCCATTGGACGTTTGTTTCTCTTCTCCCTCAGGCGAAAATAAAATAAACTCTCCCTTCAGTATGATAATTATAATACATATTTTAATATCAAGAGATGGAATTTAAAGCATTGTCTACAATTTTATATTGTTCTTTTTTATATATAAAAATTTCATCTCACTAATCATAATAATAAAAAAGTATTTTTATTGTGTACCTTTGGATTTGTGCGATTATGTAGATATGATATATGCATAAACTCTAGTTTAATAATTATAAAATTTTTAACCGCCTAGACGAATCTTATATTTGATTGATTGTTGAATGGTATATAGCAAAGAATATTAAGATTATGAGCTACATTCAAATCATATTAATTCCCATCATGCCTATGTAGAGTAATTGAATAATTTATTGCCCAGGAGTCATGTGACAGTCCAGGAAAGAACTGGTAGTTGATCTGCAATCCACAGACATATAGTTTAGCTCTCAGTCACGCAAGGCGTTATACCTATTATTATGGAGAAATATTGATTTATATTGGTGCTAATTATTAATCTGAACTTTATACACATACGTTGTTGGTATATTAGAAAAGAACTATTTCTTAACAATTTTTTTTTTTTTTTTAATTCTTATTAAACGGAAGATTGCATTTTAATGACGTAAAGCCTCTTTAAAATTTATTACATAGTTTTAACTCAGAGAATAAATTGTGTTAAGAGATGGCAAAGTAATGGTCGATTATCAATAATAATGGTTAAGGATTATTGATGGTCAAAGGTCTTAACATATATACGTTAGAAAGATATTAAAATTGTGATGTACTTGATTTAATGTTACTTACGAGAAACAATCAAATATACCTAATTCTAGTAACTATTACTCTCTTGCATAAAATTAAGATATCCCACTTAACAGATACAAGATTTTATTAGTATGAAAAATAACAATCATTTATAAACAGAATTATCATTAGTTCTACTAGCGCCTGTAAGGCTTACATAAATAATAATAAGATAGGTATAATCTGTATAATTACCTTAGGTCGGTCTTTGGTACCTTCAGACCCGAATATCTGGTTCTCCTCCCATCCTTGGTCCTGTTCTGAATTCGCGCTACACTTTAGTCTCTCAGAAAATCAGGACTCACACTGACTTGTCTTTTTCTGCTAGATTATATCTACTTTTAGTTCTATTGTTTATTCCTTATCAATTTTCAATCACTAAATTATTCTGGGATTATTTCTGAACTAATTAATTAATTGTTCTTTACATTTCTATTCCTTCGTTTAATTAATTATTTATTCGGATCTTCCATCTTGTTTCACACCTTGCTTTTTATAAAATCTATATATGAAAAACCATTTGTAATTTCTAATTTTCGTTATTATTAAATCAACTCGTTTACTTTTATCTGTAATTATTTAACACTTTTAACTTCTGGAGTACACACAGTTTCAAACGTATTTTTTCTTAATATTAATCGTACTACAACATAACAAAAATATAAACTTTTTTTTTAATATTTTATTATTTTGTTATCACAAACAGGATTCTGCCTTGTCTATTTTTCTGGTTGAGTGTTGTTTTATTTAAACAGAATCAATATCAGCACACCACTTGACTCTCAAAGAGGTTGGTTTTAGTTCAAAATCTTATATATATCAGTGATGAAGTGTGCCTTTTTTTAGGAATGGAAGTACTCTTCTTTTTTATGTTTTTATTTCACTTGCCACAACAATTTTTATGTAACAGCGCCTAATATATATATATATTACACACATCTGGAAAAATCTGAAACTCTCTTATCTGTAAATCAAAGAATATATTATCAATATATTTTTATTTTCCGAATCCTTTTAACATTCTTAAAAGTTTTAACTGTAAAGTAGATATCTTAGTATTGTTTGAACTTCTTATAATCTACAGAAATGCTTTAGTCAAGTTCATCCTTTCCGTATATAAAAACAATTCAACTGTTGGTAAAAAAATTGAAAGTGAATTTTTTTAAATTGAATTTTAATTAAAGCTTTTGAAAGTTTTAGTGAATTTTCCCTTTGTCCCTGATATATTTTTAGTTTTCAAGTTAAAGCTTGATAGTAAAAATTGCAAAGACTTAAATATATATACAATATGGGAAGCCAAATTGGAAAAAAAAATATTTTGAATTATTTGGGGGGAAAATGTCAATATGCAGTTGGCACCATATTTCATCATCAACCATTATCAATCCACTGTAGGATGAAGGTCTCTCTAAGTTCAATCCATTTCCGATCTTTAGTTTCTCTTCTCCACATCACCCCCGCACACTTTTTTATTTCATCCACCCATCAGCCCAATTCCACTTACAGTCTTTTAATTTTTTCAATGAGGTCAGTAACACCTATTTGTTCTCTTACCCATATATTGTGTTTTCGATCTCCTCTTGTTACTCCCAACATGCATTTTTCCATAATTCTTTGAGTGGTCTGAAGTCTCTATCACTCTTCTATTAAGTGTCCATGTCTCAGATCCATAAGTAAGAGCTGGTAAAACATATTTATTAAAAACCTTCCTTTTCAAACACAGGCATATTTCCTTTTAGTATTAAGTTATTTCTACCAAAAGCACTCCATTAGTCATACAGACCTAGGTATTTGTAACTGTTAACTTCTTCTAATTCATCGCAATGTTTATTTTCATATTTTGAGAAAATCCATTAAACATTACTTTAGTCTTTTTAACATTTATCTTTAGTCCTGCTTTCATCTGATAACTCCTGCAACATTTCCTGCAGCTCTAAAGCATTGTTTGCAAAAACAACTACATCATCTGCAAAAATCTAAATGACTTAAATAATCTCCATTACTTTCACTCCTTTAGCTTCCCATTTTAATCCACAAATATCTCCATTTATTTTCACTCCTTTAGCTTCCTATTTTAATCCACAAAATATTTCTTGCAGCACTGCTGTAAAAAGTTTTGGAGATATGGAGTCACCTTGTCTTACACCCTTCTCAATGTTGATTTCCCCAGTATCATTATGTAACCTAATTGTTGCTGTTGCATTTTTATAAAAATTCTTTAAAATATGACAATATCCTGGATCTATACCTTGATGATCCAATGCTTTAATCACTGAAGAAATGCTTATAGAATCAAATGCCTTTTCATAATCTACATATCGAAAGCATAATGGCAACTCACATTCATTTGTCCTTTCTATAACTTCTCTCAATACCTGGATATGATCTACTGTACTAAAATCACTTTTAAACCCAGCTTGTTCTCTTGGTTGGTGGAAATCCAATGTTCTCTGTAGACGAGTTGTAATTATCTTGGTAAAATTTTTGTATAAAACTGATAAAAGGCTGATAGGTCTGTAATTTTTAATATCTTCTTTGTCACCCTTTTTAAATATTAATATTAATACTGCATTCTTCCAATCATCTGGTACATCTTTATCATTTAGACATTTGGTATATAACTTTGCTAAAAAAAATTCTATTTCTTCACCTGCTTCTTTTAATATATCAATTATAATTCCATCATTACCTGGAACCTTTCCTTTCTTTATACATTTAATTGCATGTCTCATTTCTTCATTTAAAATTCTGGGCAATTCGGAAGATGTAATAAATATAGGAGGTATTTGTTCTTTTACCCATTTTTTAGTAATAATTCCATCTTTTTTTCTTATTGCAGATATAAATTTCCTACCAATACCAAAATGCTGTTTTACACTTTCTTCTACAGCTTTCCTTTCTTATATCTTTTCCATACCATTTTACAAAATTTGAGATATTCAATCCTTTTTAAGGCATCATTTTTGTATATCTTCATATTCCTTCTTTTCTTCATAAATTCTCTAGTCTCAAGAGAAATTTTATTGGTCAATTGCTGCTTTTTTCTACCAGCTATCTTTTTTGCAGTTTTTAAAAGTGTATCAGTTATTTTCATATTAATTTCATTCAAATCTGAATCATGTTCAAAATCTACTAATACTTGAAATCGATTTGTAAGTTCTAATTTAAATTCATTAGAATGTTTCTGAAGATTAGAAATATCAACTGTAAATATTGTTTTTTTTAATAATATTTGTCTCTCTAGTTTTGCATTAACACGTATCTTACATCTTACTAATCGTTGATCACTTCCTGTGTTAAATTTATTAAGAACATTACAATCTTGAAATATGTATTTTCTGTTAGTCAAAATATAATCCAATTCTACTGTATTTCATTTGGATGTTTCCATGTCCATTTCCTTTTAACATTTTTCTTGAAAAAAGAATTCATAATGTAAAGTTTTTCTTTTTCTGCAAATTCCACAAATCTATGTCCTCTCTCATTTCTATTACCATAATTGAAATTACCTTCATCTTTCATTTGTTTACCAATTCTAGCATTAAAGTCTCCCATAACAATTTTAAAATATTGTTTACTCTGATCAAAAGCCTTTTGTACATCCATATAAAAATCTTTTACTACTTCATCACTATGAGAACTTGTTGGGACATAAATCTGAGTCTTCTGCATTTGGTATCTGCTATTCTCCACAATGTTGTTCTTCCACTTTTTTATTTATAATAAATCCTACTCCACTTGTATTTCCAATATTTGTTCCTTTATAATAGAGTACATGTCCACTTTTTAAATCAATTGTCTCATCACCTTTTCTTCTAACTTCACAAAGTTCAATAATGTCCCATTTAATATAAGACAGTTCTTCTAATTCTTGCAATCTTCCTTCACTTGAAAGTGGTCTGCAGTTGTAAGTACCTAAATAAAAAGCCATCATCAAATGGCAGCCTGGGTCTGCAATTAGGGGATTACCACAATTAGGGGATTACCGCAATTAGGGGATTCTTAGCACCCTCCACCTTCAGCCACCAACTGCTGCCTTGGTTGGTGACTTTACAGCCTCCTGGGAATAAGGTCCATGATTTATTTTTGTCTGTCATAATTGTATATATTGGAAAAATATTTATCATTTACACAAACATTCATTCTGCCTTATCAGGCAACTGTGAAGAAAGACTATGGTGTTTCTTGATCTTAAACTCAGAGGTAAAAAGCCAATAAACTCACTTTGCTGAGCAGCCCATCCATGTTTGTATACTATATGAATAATCACTTAGTAATAAAAGCTGCAATAATAAGAATGTATGGAATGGACATTAGGAATTTGTCCTGCTCGGTTCCTTTAAGACCTCCAAGAGGGATCAAAGGGTCTCCTTTCAGTTAATAGCAAACTCCTTTCTGCAGCCAGCCCCATACTTAAACTTGTATATATCAAAAAATGCATTAAATGCATTTTATTAGAAAAGTTAGAAATGGGATTACTTTAAATATAAGTAGACTGCAATTATTACATCAGGGATAGCTACTGATTTTAAAATAGATTATAAACACCATAGAGATTGATGTTTTTATATGAATGTTAAGTTCTTTGTCCTGTATCATGGAGAGTCAAAGGTCAATAAAGTACTGCAAACAATATATTACAATTCATCATCATTAATCATAGGATGCCATTATGTGACAATATTTTGACAATTTATTCCGGCTTTTCAGCTTTAGAGCAACTATATAAATCTTAATGAAGTCTTATGTCATTATGACATTATTTCCTCTATAACTAAAAAAAAAGTTTGCCCTTAAAAAATAAACCTCATTGAAATGTTGGCACTGTTGGCTATGCCAACTATGGTAAAAGTACATTGGCAGCACCAATAACTAGGGAACATTCGAATGAAAATAAACTGTATAAGATATGAAGGTATTGACAATCAGAAGAGGGATCTTGTGGAATTACGTTTCTTTTTTTTTTGCTAGGTCATCTGGTTGCAATGTTTTATCATATCAATACAAGAACAGTTATGTTACCCTATAATCAATGCATATAATTAATGGCATACTATTATAAAATCTTCATTTCCTGATCAATTGATTTCAGGCTTTTATCATCATCATCATTGTAAGACTAAAATTCAAAGCTGGATTTGATGCACTTATGCATCTAGCAGTAATCTTAACTCCTTTATACTATTCAAATTAATTGTCTAAAAAATTTAAAAAAATACCCTATAAATAGCAAAAGGTGGCTTCTAAATGCATAAGTATTACAGCTCCAGTTTTTAATCTTAGTCTTCTCTGATGATAGAAAAAGCCAGAAGTCGGTCAGTCTGGAGATAGGAATTTTATACCATCTGGTATTCATTGATTAATCAAATTTTTAGTAGATGGCTCTAGATTAGGATGAAAATAATTGTTTTTGGAAATAAATAAGCATATTAGAGGTTAATTGTTTGTAATTTTATGAATATTGATTTTTTGATGTTCAGTTATTCATCATCAAAAAATTTTACATCAAAAGAAAAAATTTCCTATTCTTTCATTTTTGAATGACTTCTTTTATGAATAGAAGTATGCGGTTTATTTCCATCTAAAAACATCTAATTCAAACTGATCAAAATCATTTAATAATCCAACTAGGTTAAATGCAGTTTCAGCAAATAGGAACTTGGCTTTAATATCAGTCATTTTGTAGAACATATCTATTGACAACAACAATGGAACCAACAGGCAGAAAAGTACATTTGGAAACAAGAAGCCTGAAAAAAAAAACATTCAATGTAAGAATAAATCTATAAAAATGAATATCATTAAAACTATTTATCTGAAGAGGATGTCAAATATATTAGTCCAAGAAATTTGTCACTTTTAGATTATATTAATGTCTTGATTGATATTGAACATAGACGATAAAGACATTTGAAAAATTGTGATCTGGGCAACTAAAAAATATTGGTTGTCATAAATATATCAGGTGGATTATCTAATTTTTTTTTTATTATGTTATTCATATGTTAAAGGTGTTTGTAAGATGTTGAAGTATTCGTCTTATTTAATGGTTGTTTTATATTCCAATTATGTATTAATATTTTATAATTGAAGAGATCTTGAACATAGACTTAAGCTTCCTCAGTTATCCACTCCAATTTATATAACTGATACACATGACCACGTATATGTAAAAAAAGATAAATGATCCCCAATATATATTTCCCACTAAATCAGCACTCATCAATTGGTCCAGATCATCGTCTTCCACATATGTACGTAATCAGTGCTCAGTTTATATTAAGATAGAAAATCTTCAAACTTTAATGGACAGACATCAATCTTCTCCACCCTCCAACTCTTCAGCCCTCCATATTATTGAAAACCTGATGATGTTCAAACCCTTGTTGATGCCAATATTGTTATCATATCCATGTTGGCATCAACAAGGGTTTGAGCATTTCATGATCAGATTTTCAATGATATTGAGGGCTGAAGAGTTAGGGTGTGGAGAAGATTGAAGTCTGTACATTAAAGTTTAAAGGTTTGCTATTCTAATATAAAGTAAGCACTGGTTATATATATATGTATGCAGGGAATGATGATCTGGACCAACTGTTGAGTGCAGGTTCAGCATGAAATATGTTTTTGGCAGATAATTTATCTTTTTCACATTATATGGTCGGTCATGATATAAGATGGAGTGGATAGCTGTAGGAAGCTTAAAAGTGTATGTTCAAATTCCCTCTAATTATATCTAAAGTTTAGTATTTACAATATACTAATATTTAAATATTGAGATGTTATAGTGCTTTTACTTCATACTTTTTAAAAGTCTGTCTTTTATCAAGCGTTGGTGACCTAGCGGTTAGCATAGCTGCCTTCCAAGCAGCTGGCCTGGGTTAGCTTCCCGGTCAACGCTTTGACATATATATAAAACCGTTTTTCATTTGCTTATTATAATATTCATATTGTATATATATATTTGTTAAAAATAATAACAATTGAACGTTTTATTATCCGGGCGTTTATAAGAAATTGGAACCCAGAAAATAACATAGCCGAGTCACGAATTGAGCTCCAAAGTCCGCCACTCTACCGCAGCATTAAAATATCCTGTCTTATATTTATTTATTATTATACCTTCCATAGTTTTCTTTTTAAACGTCTATTTTATTTTTTCCCAAAATAATAAGACATTCATAGCTTTCTTTATAAATGTCTGTTATATTTTTTCCCCAATAAGGCAAATTTATCTATAAATCTGAAATTAGATTTTTCCCTGAGGGCGTCTGCGTATGTTGGAAAAATCCGGTATAATAAATCATCTTACATATTCTGCTGGGTTTTTTTAAAAATATGTGTAAAAGTAAAATAGAGTTTTAAATGCTGGATTTTTTTCTTTGTATGTATTGTATATATGAAATAATATTAGAAACTTTGACATTTTTTATTACTATTAATATTCTTTATTTTAAAATGTGTTGATTGTTTATGAATAGGTATATAACGCATATATATGTATGAGGCACTGCAAAATAAAGTTTGCTATTAATTGAAAGGAAATGCTTTGATTCCTCTTGAAGGCTTTAAAGCAACCGAGCAGGGCGAATTATTAACGTCTACTTTATACGTTCTTGAGGTTACAGTTGTTTTACTATGTAATTATTCATATAGTATACGGACATGGATATGCTGCTCACCAACATGCATTCCCCAATGTGGTGAGTTTATCGGTTTTTTACCTCTGAATTTAAGATCGAGAAACACCGTGGTCTTTATTCTCAGTTGCCTGATAAGACAGCATGAACGTGTGTGTGAATGAAATTTTTTTTTTTTTATAGATATATGCAATCATGACAGACAAAAATAAATCATGGTCCTTATTCCCAGGAGGCTGTAAAATCACCAGCCAAGGCAGTCGTTGGTGGCCAAAGACAGAGAGTGCTAAGAATCCTGATTGTGGACTCAAGCTGCTATTTGATAACTTTTTAATTTAGGTACTTACAACTGCAGTTCACTTTCAAGTGAAGGAAAATTCCCTGTCTCATACTAAATGGACATTATTGGACTTTGTGAAGTTAGAAGATGAAGAAACAATTGATTTAAAAAGTGAACATGTATTCTACTACAAAGGCACAAATATTGAAAATACAAGTGGAATAGGATTCATTATAAATAAAAAATGGAAAAAAACAAACATTGTTGACATTGATGATGTATAGGACAGAATGGCAAGATTAGTTTTTCAACTTAGTAGCAGATACCAAATGCAGATAATTCAGGTTTATATCCCAACAAATTCTCATAATGATGAAGTAGTAGAAGATTTTTATATGGAAGTACAAAAGGCTTTTTGATCAGACTAAACATTTTAAATTTTTTTTTAGGAGACTAATGCTAGAATTGGTAAACAAATGAAAGATGAAAGTGCTGTAAGTAAATTTGGTTATGGTAATAGAAATGAGAGAAGACATAAACTTGTGGAGTTTGCAGACAAAGAAAAACTTTTTATTATGATTTTTTTTTGCTAAAAGGAAATGGACATGGAAGCATCCAAATGAAGGTACAGCAGAATTGGACTATATTTTGAGTGACAGAAAATATATATTTCAAGATTGTAATATCCTTAATAAATTCAACACAGAAAGTGATCATTGATTAGCAAGATGTCAGATACATGTTAATGCAAAACTGGAGACAAAAATTATTAAGAAAACAATATTTACAGTTGATATTTCTAATCTTTAGAAACATTCTAATGAATTTAAATTAGAACTTGCAAATCGTTTTCTAGTATTAGTAGATTTTGAACATGATTCAAATTTGAATGAAATTAATAGGAAAATAACTGATACACTTTTAAAAACTGCAACAGAGATAGCTGGTAGAAAAAAAACAGCAATTATCCAATAAAATATCTACTGAGACTAGAGAATTTATGAAGAAAAGAAGGAATATGAAGATATATAAAAATGATGTATTAAGAAGGATTGAATATCTCGAATTTTGTAAAGTAATGTGAAAAAGAGTTGATAATGATATAAGAAAGTATAGCTGTGAACTAGCAAGGAAAGTTGTAAAAGAGAATAAGTCTAGAGTATAAAACATTTTGATATTGATAGGAAACATATATCCGCAATAAGAAAAAAAGATGGAATTATTACTAAAAAGAGAGATGACATCATGAAATGGGTAGAACAGTTCTATCAAGAATTATATAGTATAAAGAACAAATACCTCCTACACCTATTATATCTTCAGAATTGCCCACAATTTTAAATTAATAAGTGAGACATGCAGAAGGGAAAAGCTCCAGGTAATTATGGAATTGATCAATATATTAAAAGAAGCAGGTGAAGAAATAGAAAAAGTTTTTCAGAGTTATGTACTAAACATCTAAATGATAAAGATGTACCAGATGATTGGAAGAATGCAGTATTAATATTAACATTTTTAAAAGGTGATAAAGAAGACATTAAAAATTACAGACCTATCAGTTTTATACAAAATTTTTACCAAGATAATTACAACTCATCTACAAAAAACATTGGGCCATTATGCTTGGATTTGTAGATTATGAAAAGACATTTGATTTATAAGCATTTCTCCAGTGATTAAGCATCGGAGCATCAAGCTATAGACCCAGGATATTGTTGTATTCTGAAGAATATTTATAAAAATGTAATAGCAAAATTAAATATCATAATGATACTAGGAAGGTTAACATTGAGAAAGGTGTAAGACAGGATGACTCCATATCTCCAAAACTTCTTACAACAGTACTGCAAGAAGTATTTTGTGGATTAAAATGGGAAGCTAAAGGAGTAAAAGTAAATGGAGATTTATTTAAGTAATTTAGATTTTGCAGATGATGTAGTTTTTCTTTGCAAATAATGATTTAGAGCTTCAGGAAATGTTGCTAGAGTTATTAGATGAAAGTAAGAAAGTAGGACTAAATGTAAATGTTAAAAAGACTAAAATAATGTTCAATGGATTTTCTCAAAAGATGAAAATAAAGATTGATTATGATGAGTGAGAAGAAGTTAACAACTACAAATACCTTGGTTAGATTATTAATACAGATGGAAACAATGGATGAAATTAATCATAGAATTAAATTTGGTTAGTGTGCTTTTGGTAGAAATAACAATATTAAAAGAGAATATGCCTATGTGTTTGAAAAGGAAGGTTTTTAATAAATGTGTTTTATTAGTTCTTAATTATGGATCTGAGACTTGGATACTTAACAGAAGAGCATTTCAGAGACTTCTAACCACTCAACGGAATATGGAGAGATGCATGTTTAGGAATAACAAGAAGAGATTGAAAACGAAATATATGAGTAAGAGAACAAACAGATGTTACTGACATCATTGAAAGAAAAGACTGAAGTGAAGTTGGGCTGGATATATTTCTAGAAGAGATGATAATAGATAGACAATTAAAATCTTAAATGGGATTCTAAGATATTGTCAAAGACCCAGAAGACCACATGGTAGATGGGTGGGGGGGAGAGATGAAATAACATGTGCAGAGGTGATGTGGAGAAGAGAGGTTAGAGATCAGAAAAGATGGATTGAACTTGTGGAAATCTTCATCCTGTAATGGAGTGATAATGGTTGATGATGATGATGATGATACATAAGAGAAACTTTTTTGTTTGTTTCTGGGAGATAAGAAGGAAAACGTTTGAGTCGATCATTCCCTATTTAGAAAATTCAGACATAAATATTAATACTATTATCACTGTCCCAGAAATGAATTATAAAGCAATTCATTAGTGAATTTAATGTTAGTTGTCTAATCAGTAAACTTTGCCAGAATATTGAAAGGATTTCTATCACAAATTTAAAGAGGATTTTAATTGTAATTTATTAAGCAAACAAACAAACAAAAACTTTTAAGACATTATTTCATTTAGGATTTTAACAATGATGTAATCAACCTGTTTTTAATACTTGCCTTGTTTGATGAAAATCTTAATTGATTTTAAAATACAGTATAATGATATTACGGATTTTAAAAATTAATTAATATCGCAAGGAATTAGAAGTTATGACTGCAGGAAAAATAACAATATAATATAATAAAGATAAAAAAGCTAAAGATGAATATTTTGCATTGACTATACAGATTAAACGTCACGTGCCGTTTTTTTTATTCTGTTCATTAAACATTTAATACCATATCTTTTCACTTCTGCAGCAAAGTTTTGTTTCTGAAAAATTTAATATCTCATTTCTACAAAATCTTGTTCGTTTACTACAGTTTGCTTTTACTCTTCATTCATTCCACATGCTCTGTCTAAAGAAATGTTCAGAGAAAATATATTTATTGGATATTTTTGTAATAATACATATACGTATATAGAAAATACCAACGATATCTTTGTAAGCAAGAGCAGATAAGTAATGAGCATTTCTTCCTACTCTATTTAGATCATAAATGTTGAGAGAACCTTTCTATCAATCTTGACTTGATTCCAAAGTAAGGAAAATGCATATAGTGATATAAAAATTGCACTTTAAGCTAAAAATAGATAAATACCCTTTAAATTGGCTAATATTATTAAGACTTGTGGTTAAGAGGCTAGTTCATCTTCGAGCCATGCTCACATTCTAGAGTTTGAATACAGCCTATTTCAAAAGTGCTTGAAAGGGGGAGTTGAAGCAATTATTTCAGATATTTGTGTGCCAGAAAATTAAACTAGAATGGAAAACAAACACAATTGGAAGTTATCTAATTTGGTGAAGATTGTATAGACTGCTGACAAGCTTTGCTATGTCTTAGCTCACTAATCCCCAGAGTAAAAATAACAAATTTAGTACGGAATTTATTTTTTGAGGACTCAAAGAACTTAGCGACCCCAGCTTCAATTTATACCATTTAATATACATCTTAATATATACAAGTATAATATATATATATATATATATATATCAATACATGAATCAAACAATATTCGAATTTATATAACCCAATTGCAACTAATTAGGAATAAGTCCATTCCTTACTAAGTCTATTCATTAATAATAAAATACTAGAGACATTTACCTTTACCATCATCACCATCTTTTAAGCCTGGTGGCAAGATCGGGGTGATCTATTATGACCCTAGTCGGCTTGTTGACCTTCAGGAGCCAAGCTACTGGGAGTAAGACATCCCCCACTCTTGGGTCACAGTTTGATTTTTTTCCACAGTTTATATACATTCAGTTTTTTTTTTTTTTTGTTTTCTGGTATAATTAAGCTTATTGGGGAAAATCCACATAGTGAGTGTATTAGCAGTTTAATCTTGCATCTCTAAATTTAATTAATATTTTAACTCAATTTCTTCTGATAATAATTACTATACACGATAAATTTTAATTAAATATGTTGTATTACAGCAATTCAATTAGTCCTATTCTGGCTATTTATTATTTATCTGTTTTATTTATTTCCTCTCTGTAAATTAATCTCATAACTTCTTAATTAAAATATATAACTTATTTAGTAAATTGTAAGATTTCGCGAGTATTAATGTAGTGAAGTATTGAATAGCTTCACACTCTTAGATCAAAACACTTCAGCTTCACCTATTTATATATAAAAGTAGGTTGAAGTAAAGAAGGATTCTCTCGGATTCTCTCTTTTCTTCATAGCGTAAGCTTGTGTTTTAAGACCTATAGAGGTCCCTACCTTCGTATTTTTCAGACGCTTATTTCTAAGGTTACAGCCTTAGTAAATTATTATTTATTAAAATACATATATTTCACCATGTTGGTCTTCTGAAGAGGTCTCTGTTTTTGCAATTGGCTGTATCATCCTATTTTATCTCTACTACAGTGATGAGTCTAATGATGTAACAGCAGCTGCCCTACATGACTTTATCTATATTTACCTGTATTATATTTAAAAAGTTTCATGGTATAATGATTAGTGTCTTGAACTTTCTATTATTTTTATATTAGAAACCAAGACTCATATTATAGTAATTAGTACATTTTACCTGTAATGATTATTTTACCTGTATTATGATGAGGAATCTCACAATATAGTGGTTAATACCTAGTTTTACTGCTTTTAACTTTATTAAAGTGAAAGTCTTATGTTATAATGGGCTGCTACATTATACTTTTTTTTTCCTCATGTGTCATAGCATCGGCCGGAAAGCAAATCCGCTAACCCGGGACAACTGCTCGTAAGGCAGCTATGCTGATCTCTCGACCACCAACACTTGACTACATTACACTTTCTTGCTTATTTTGACTATTTTGTCAGTATTACAGTGCAAAAGTCTTATAACATTATGGTCTAATGCTTTACACTTTAATTACCTTCAGATGACAATGAAGTGTCTTTTGCTTGTAAAGACTATTTCAGCTTCACGGTGTAATGCTTTAAACTTGTAATGATTGTATTATTTGTATTACAATATGGGCAAACTTTCTTGCCTGTAATGACTATTTTACTAATATTAGAGTGAAGATTTTCATGAAAGAGGAATTATCAGAAAACCCTTACTCATCTTATGGATGAAATGCTGGATGCTAAAACTTTTGTACCTTTTTTTACCTTAGAAAATCCAACTATTACTGTTAAAATGGATTACTTGTCTTGCAATGGTGGTCAAGAGGTCAGCGCGACTGCTTTGCACTTGCAAGTAGTTGCCCGGGCTGCGGGTTTGCGTCCCGGCCAATGCTATGACACTTTAAAAAAAAAGGATTACTTGTCTTGCAATGGTGGTCGAGAGGTCAGCGCGACTGCTTTGCACTTGCAAGCAGTTGCCCGGGTTGCGGGTTCGCGTCCCGGCCGATGCTATGACACTTAAAATAAAATAAAAAATTTAAAAAAAAAAGGATTACTATGAGAAAAATAAATGGAAAAAAAAATTATAAGTTTGATTGAAACTGTTCAACTATTTGGAAAAGTGCTATGTTTTTTTTTTCATGTGTCATAGCATTGGCCAGGAAGCTAACCCGCTAACCCTGGACAACTACTTGTAGGGAAGCTGTGCTGACCTCTCAACCACCAACGCTTGACAAAGTGCTACGTTTTAAAAATAGATGTTTGTATTTTTTTACAATTACTGAATTAATAAAAAAAAATAGTTTAGCAAATATTAATTAGTTTACATTTACTTTTTTAAAAATCAGATTTAAAAATATTTTAAAAAAGTATTCTTCATTATTATATTAAAAATTTATTTAACCATTTTCTTATTTCAGAATATTAAAGAATTCTGATAATATTCTTTAAATGGCAACCCAAGCGGTATTTTCCTCAAGAAAGAAACACATAAAAAAAGAAATGATAAAAGATTTGAAAGAAAATGTTCCCGTATCTAGTGACGAATTGCTTCACAATAATTCACCGTTTTATTTAAATGATGGCAAACAGTTATCTTCATTACCTGAATCACATTTTTGTAAACTTCATAGACGAATGACAAAGCTTTGTAAAAGAATATCCTCAATAAGTAAAAGAAGAAATTCAGCGACTTCCAGATCTGAAACAATGAAGATTGGTCCATCCAAATTAAATATAACGGATGCGTGTGAAATCGATCCCAACATTTCTAGGCAGTCTTCAGCTCAAAATTGCACCACATATAGTCAAGAAGATTCAGAAAGTGATGAAGATGATACATTGCTCAGTAGTTTGCCATGCGATGTAGAAGAAGATAGTGCTTCACCTGAAAGTCTATTAGTCGATGATAATGCTAGTGAAGTCTCTTGCAGTTCTATTGATGAACAAAGTTGTAGTTGTGAGCCTGTCGCAAGTCATTCTGACATACGGATTAAGGGTGTAATATACAATCTCACTGTCCACACCAATGAAGCTAAGTTTATTCATATGGTAAATATATTTTAATACTTTTATTTAGATTTATTTTATATTTTTAAGGTATTTTGCAATGACCTGATGAATATTGAGTTGTACTTGAGTGAAAGGGATTTTGGGTTTTTTACAAAGTGAATATTTTGAGATTTATACTCGAAATCTCAAATTTTGTGTTTTACCGAGGCAGCAACAGTAAATCCATAAAAAATAAATTGATGTATTTATTACTAAATTTACTAAATTATGTTTTAGTAAGAAAAGCAATACAATAAATAATAGTAATTGCTGTGCTAAATAAAAGAAACAAAGTATATATATATCCATAAAAAATTAAATGTGATTATATATTTATTCAAAAAAAAATCAAACAATAAAATTTCATAAATTAAGTGATTGTAATTCCCATTAGTATAGTTTGTATTATTTTACAATTGTGGGGAATAAATATATATCTGTATTGGACTATTTCCATCATCTAATATGTGTGTTGAATGTCTTTAGAAAAGTTTAATTTTTATTTAAATATTCCAAATGCATTCAACTGTTAGTAATATCACAGCAAACAGGTTAGTATATGCACAATGTTTCGAGAGGGATTTTTCTTCCCTCTTCTTCAGGTGTTGCTGGCCTGATCAGTGACAGTACTAGCATGGGATTCAAACCTGGGTCCTTAGATTCTTGATTATTGAATTTTAAGCTAATGCTCTACAGATTCCTTTTTTATTGTTTTATTTAAAACACTTGCTTACCATCAATTCATTCCTTATGGATTAATTTTTGTATTACTTTACTCACCAAAAGATTGTTTAATAACATCAATAGTTATTTAATATTTTGCATATTGTTCACAGAGGCAACACTCTTCATACAGTAGCACCACTTAGTGCAAGCCAGAGTAATCGATGGATGCAGGAAGATTTGTGCGTAAAATTCCGATTTAGTGCTTATTTATCCAATATTCCCAGACTAGTTTCTAGTTTGTGGCTTTCATCGGTGAGAAACCTTGAGTCTGAGAGCACTGCATCTAGATCTTAGGATCTAATGCAACCCTTCAGAAGCCATCTTTTGCCTTTTTAGTTAATTATAAAACTACGAGTCTAAAATTAAAAATACAATAATGTTTTCAATCCGAACTCATTCACATGTGTAGTCATATAGATGTGAACTCCATTCAGTATCTATACATTTTGGTGTCTTTGGTTCTTTAATAATCATAATCACCATTATTCTATTGGGCAGGATTGGTATTACATCACTAAACATCACATGATAGCAATTTCTTATGCTTGCTCAAACTGTTAAAAACAGAGACAAAACTCTCCATACAGTAGCATCACTTAGTGCAAGCCAGAGTAATCAATGGATGCAGGAAGATTTATGCATAAAATCCCTATTTAGTGCCTACTCATCCAATATCCCCAACAGATCACATGTATATCAGTACCAATTATTCTTCTATAATTTTTTTATCATTAATTTGTGGTTCCTTTAGATTAATTCATTTGTAAAATATAAATTTTATAACCGTAAAAAAAAAAAATGAATAAGAAAATTAATTAAAAATTATTTATTAAATTTTTAAAACTTAGTAATATTTTTGAATTATAAAATTTCAATTGAAATAAAATCTATTAGATTTTTAATAGCTGTGTATATTTGAATTGTAATTTACATTGTGCTCTTTACTGTATAGTTTTAAAATTTAAAGAATAATAATTTAAAAATGGAGTAATGACATAATATTGCTTTTATTCTTTTTTTTTTAAATAAGCATTGGTTATTTTTTTTTTTTTTGTATATTTTTTATACTCAATCCCTTTTATAATTAAGCAGAGGGATTTGAACTTCCAATCTATTCATCCTCCTCCACTCTATCTCAAGCAATTAATGCACATGACCACATGTGCAACAAAGATACTTGATCTCCAATATATATATTTCATGTGGAACCAGCACTCATCAGTTGGGCCAGATCGTAATATAATCAGTGTTAGTTTATATTAAAATAGTAATTCCTCAAACTTTAATGGTCAGGCTTCAATCTTTTCACCCTTCTATCTATTCAACCTTCCATTTCATTGAAATATGGGTATGACTACAATATTAAATCCAATAAGGGCTTTGAGCATTCCATCGTCAATTTTTCAGTGAAATGGACAGTTGACTAGTTGGGGAAGGAGGTGAGAAGATTGAAGCATGTCCCTTAAAATTTGAGGAATTGCTGTCTTAATGTAAACCAAGCACTGATTGTATATATGTGAGATTATGATTTGGCCCAACTGAGGACTACTGGTTCTGCACAAAATATCTTTTTCGGATGTGTGGTTATGGGTATCGCTTACTTGAAATGGAGTGAGGGATGAATAGATTGAACAATCCCGAGTTCAAATCCTTCTACTTACATATATGAAACATTCAATACAAAGATGTTACATACTGCCTTAGAATTATTTTGATTTTGTTTCTGAAAATGTTCCAAGGATCTTGCAAAAGCTGATAGCAGTCTTTAATTATATTTTCAAAAAAAAATTATCTAAATAATATAGTTTCAAAAAATTGCAAATGATAGGAATTCTGACTGTTGGATAATTGATCTGGCATACAATATCTTGAAGTGGTCTTCTGTGGAGAACTTCTGGAAGGTCTTCGCTTTGAACTGGTTATTCATTTTATCTCTTAGCATTATATGCGTAATTAGATCAAAGTCTTGAGTTTATTGGACCATTTGAGGCCTCTGAATAATTGTTTTATGTTTGTTGTGACAATAATCTTTAGAATACTTCCTGGATTCATCTCCTTCATTACCTTAAATTAAGAATTCATGAATGTAAAGATTAAGACTGACATTTTCATGCCAGATTGTCATTGGTCCAACCAGCTACACATGATGAAGAGAAAAATAATACCGGTCAAAATATTGCATTATACTAACCTGTGTGTTATTCATCATCATCATCAACCGTTATCAATTCACTGCAGGATGACGGTCTCTCCAAGTTCAGTCCATCTTCTCTGATCTTTAGCTTCTCTTCTCCACATCACCCCTGCACACTTTCTTATTTCATCCATTCATCTCAGGTGTGGTCTCTTTCTGGGTCTTTTACAATCTCTTGGAATCCAGTTTGAGATTTCAATTGTCCATGTATTGTTTATTATTACTGATAGATAAATGCATTTGGGAAAGCGTTATATTTTGAATTTTTTAATTATTTAACAATTCAAGTAGATAACTATAATCCATATGTTATCATCAGAATTTTTCAATACAATTATTAAATGATAATCCTTACATGTTTATGATATTTGATTCAGATTGACTACATTTCTCAAAATATATTTATGGTTTGCAAAATGCTGATATTGTCTATACTTTTATAAAACAAAAAAATACAAGAATATAGTTATGCTTCCGTAATATTTAAAAATATAAATATTAATAAGACAAATTAGATTTACGGAACTTTATCAATTAATCATATAATCTCTATACTATTTGCACTGAAAATTTTAACAAAAAAATTTAATACTTATCAGTTATAACAAACATGCAAGTTATTATAGCATTTTTTGCATAATATAGCATAAAATTATATTTATTTTGATCAATAACAAAATTACATCCTGTTATTTATTATAAATAATTTTATACAAGTTCATTTAACAAACAACTGATTATATGAGCACAGACTTTCAAACGACCCACCCCTCTCCACACTATCTCATAACACTGATACACTTTAACACATATATGTTGAAAAGATAAATAATCGCCAATATACGTATTTCATGCTAAACCAGCAATCATCAATTGGTCCAGATTACCATCTCTACACATATATGCTACAAGTGCTCAGATATATATTAAGATAGCCAAACCTTACACTTTAATGGACAGGCTTCAATCTACTCCACACGCCAACTCTTCAACTGTCCATCCAATTGAAAATCTGATGATGGAATGCTCAAAGGCCACCCAGAGGCCGAGATTCTTGTCACACCCATGTTGACCTAAGGTCAATCTGACCCCTCATGTACAGGGCATAATCCATTTAATACATATACAAGGGATGGGCAGACATCTCTATTATGAAATAACCGAAACACACAGGCTTATTATATACCTGTGTTTATATATGTAATATATAGGTTATATGAGCACAGACTTTCACACGACCCACCACTCTCCACACTATCTCATAACACTGATACTCTTGAACACATATATATGTCTGAGCTCATATAACCTATATATTACATATATAAACACAGGTATATAATAAGCCTGTGTGTTTCAGTTAAACAACTGATTGTATAAAAACAATGAGGATTGCCAATTCCTCAACAAGCTTTATGATAAATGCTTAGCCAGAACCAGCATTTAAAATATCTCTGTCAGGAACCCCCCAAACCCCTGACCCATGGTTTCGTGCTTCGGCACTCCTCAGAGAGGTGCCAGGGTAGGTTCAGACACGAAACCATAATCAGGGGTTTGGGGGGGGGGGTACTTGACAGAGATATTTTAAATGCTAGTTCTGGTTAAGCATTTATCATAAAGCTTGTTGAGGAATTGGCAATCCTCATTGTTTATAACTTAGAAGCTTAAGAGAATAGGGTCATGTGATCTATGACTCTTATTTTGACTATTTAATTGATTGTATATCTTGTTTAACGTTTCTATGATTGACAGTTTAGAGATTAATGATGTGAAAATTAATATTAAAAATATATATATATATATATAGTTTGTATTTATTTACTTATACATATACAAGTATTGTCTGCTCTGCATCTGAGATTTCAATTAATTACAATTGAAAATAATAAAAAAATAAATTGAAAATTAATGGAAAAATCACACATTTGAATTTTTTTGTTTAAGTATATATATATATAATAATTGGTGATACTTCTTATTGTTTATATATAATAGGTGGTGTACTATTTTTAATCTATATGACTGAAGTTAATAATTAATGTTGTGGTGATTTCAAATTGAATGCATTTTAAGTACAGAGCATCTAAGCAGCATAATTCTATGCCCTGAATTGAAAATGCAATCAACTTAAAAAAGTACTGAATAATTATTAACTTCATTAATGCAAGTTAATACTAATGACACATTCACACATAATATGTGTTAAAAGAATTCATTTTATGGTACAGTTCATTGTACTCTGTGAATTTTGATTTCTGTGGAAATGTGGATAGGACCTGAATGCTATAAACACTATTTGTATGTAGATATGCTTTATTTAACAACATTACTTTAATAACTGAAACACACAGGCTTATTATATACCTGTGTTTATATATGTAATATATAGGGTATATGAGCACAGACTTTCACATGACCCACCACTTTCCACACTATTTCATAACACTGATACACTTGAACACATGTGTTCAAGTGTCATATTTTCTTCTTTAATTTTTTTTAAAGAGAGAAAAAAAATCATTAGCTTATATTAAGCTTAAAAAAAATGAAAACTGCTCATCTCCTTTTAGTTTAAAACAACTGCATATTCTTAATATTGTTAAGTGATTGCCTTCAAATTATTAACTGATTCTCTGCCATCAAAACTACATATTGTTAATTGATTCTCCTTCTTAAAATTATTAAAAAACTGATTCTTCAAAAACTGCCCCCCTCTTTATATTTCGTCTTTCTGATTAAAAGACCATCTGCAAATCCTGTTATCTTGAGATAAAAATCAGAGTTTCACAAGCTGATGGTCTATCACAGTTAACAAGAAAATTAATAATTACATTTATTCCATCAAAGCATTTATTTTTTCTCTGGATATCTAAGATCTAGATAATACAAAACAATAAAGATTGCAATCCATAGTCATTAGAAATATGTGTAAAAGTGTTTTGTATTTATACAGCCATTCTCACATGTGTACATTTTATCTATTAATCTATAAATCTTTTTACACCTTTCCTGGTCTGCTTTATTTAATAAAAAAAATACTGCTAAATAATTTAACATATTATTTAACAAAAATAATAGATCAATATATTAAATATTATTTCTTACAATCCTATATTTATTACTGCTTATTCATTTATTATCTATAAATTACATAATAATAATACACGCACACATAAATCTCTATATAAAAGAATTTTTTTTTTAATTAAAAAATATATATGTGTAGGAAATGAGAACATATATATACAATATATATATTAATAATTTCTTTTATCCTATTATAATCTTTATTTCTTTCCATTTGAATAATTGTTTGTTTTATATTTTTTAGACAGGCTCATCAACACCCAACATTGTTAAGTCTTCTCAGCTGGATACAAATGGTAATTAAGTAATTTTATTTTTAATATCACATAATATATTTTTCAAAATATGGTATTTATTAAGCTTATTTTCCAATAATGCCTGAAAAATAATTAAAAAAAAAACGTGATAAACAACCAGTACTCTAGAAATATGATATCTCTTAAATCCAATTGGAAGCAAATGCCAGGATTAATTGAGCTGAATATAAACTTGTAAAACCACGAATACTGAGTGTACCAATAAAGCCCTCCAAGAAGTTTTTGCTACTCATGGCTATTTCGAGATCTTGGTATCTAATAATGGAACAGAATTTACTTCTGCCAATTTTGAAAAATATTTAGCCGATAAAGGAATACATCATTTTCTAATCTGCCTTAAATAAAATGATAGTTATAAATATGAAGGATGTATTAATAGCAGTTATGTTTTATCAATGTTTTACTCTGAGTGCATCTAACAATAAAATGCCTGCAATTATTATTACAGCAAAAATGTCGTACGCATTTGTCTAAACTGCTACCATTTCAGAAAGGAACAGAAAAAAGTATTTTCGATGAGAGAAGATGTTAATGTAAACTTTGGGAGATTTTAAGTTGATGAGACTGTATAAGATATGGATTTCAGATACCATTGTGAAAGTCATATCCGAGGTTATAACAGTGATTGAATTTGAAAACAGATTGCATTTCAGAGTTTAAATGACCTACACGAGTGTTTCTGTGATATGTCAAATGTGACGGACTCTAATCATACAATAACCAATCCTAAATCAGAAACTTTGACAAGTGAAGAGTGCAAAGATGTGCTAAACAAGAAACCAACCATTGATAAGGATGTTGAAGCTGATGTCAGATTGAATGAAGTTGTTGCTGATCTAAGTGATGATAATCGATTCTCAAGACTGGAAAATCATGTAGAGTTCAACTAGATCAAGATAAGAAAAGGCCTATAGCTGCTCCCAGACATTGGATAAAAAAAGTAGCACACCTAATACGCTTAAAGATTATTTGTTAGAGTAAAGGGGAAGTACGGACTGGACTGTCTGCACACAGCTATATGATAATGTAAATAAAATTATTTTTAGGTTTGTGAAAAGGTGTGCAGACAGTACTTTGTTATTGTTGATCCAAAAAGCAAAGTACAATAAAAAAAATTTTGTAAAAAGAAAATGAATACTAATTATGCTAATTAGTGCAACTAATAAAAAAGATGAATTGAAAGCATCAGAGGGGAGGGGAGGGTTGTGAATTGAAAGGAAATCTCAAGTAATTTAAATATTTTAAAATGAAGTTGCCATTGACAGATTGAAGTGAAGGAGAACTCGGCTATAATAGTGTTAATGGATGAAAACTACAAGTTAAGGATACTCAAGTAAAGACTTTAAAAGATAAGAGTTAATGCAACTCTGAATTAATGGATGGTAATATATATTTGTAGAGTGTAAGAATGAATTATTCCCACATACCAACTTTTTTTAATATTTGTCCTAAAGTTGAGGGATAATTATTGTAGATCCCCTGTGAGCTCTACATATATATTTTTTAAGAGCTGGGACCTATATGTTCTGAGCATAATTTACTTTCTGCTAGTCTAGAGCAACTGACCTCTTCATGTCAGCTTGCATGTAAGATGAAGAATACATTGTCTCTGCATCATCAATGTCAGACTTTATTATGCCATGCCTTTACAAATATTAGACCATAAATATTTATTGTCTCTCATCACAGAAATGAATCCATAATGTCTACATTTGGAATATTTACTTTCTTTAATAAAATTTATATTTTGCATTAAAAAAAATGACATCTCCTTTGAGAAATGTATTTTCCGTTGTAAGTAGTAGTTCGAGTAATGAAAATACCAGACTTCACTTAGAAATCATTTAAGCAATGCTAACCAAGTTGCCTGACAAGCTTTTATGATAAAATAATAATCTATTAAATAAAACAGAATAATTACGTATAGCCATCATATAATATCTGTAATGCTATTCAGAATTCTTTGATATAATTGTTTTAACTTTCTTTTATAAAATATAAAATACACATATAATAGTATCCTACAACAGCTATCCCTTAACTTTGTTTACATTTTGGTGATGTTTTTAGATTTCACTTGCATATATTTTTTAATAATATTCTTTTTTTTTCATTAATTATTATTACGATTAAGTACCAATCTGTTAACAAAATTCATAAATGTCTAAAGATTTTCCAAATTGTATAAAACTATATTCTTAATATTATTTAATATTTTTCTCTTAAAAACAAATTTAAAGTCCTGATTTGAATAATGTCTTGGCTTAAAGAAACATTATAGCTAGTTTGAATTCCAGTCCATTTCTGCAATAAAATGATCACACTTTTTAAATATTTTTGAGTTTATGCGTATAACATTTAAAATTTGTCTACAATTTTTCTGGCTTTTAAATGAAATCGTACTGCTTCCAATAATAACTTAAAGAAGGCGAAAAAATATATGTACATCATAAATTAATTGCAAATGAAAATAATCGATGTGCTAACTAAGATACTTAAGAAAAATTATTTCTATTTTTATAAATATAAAATCAAGAAAATTAAAAATTTTGTGAATAAACTTGTTCCAAATAAAATTCCATATTTATTTATTTTACTATTCTATTCTTGTTAATATGCAACATATATCTTTTTTGAAATTTTTTTTTTGCAATAGTCCTCATAGCTATTTTGCCAATGGGAACAGAACAGCATAGCATCAATCTGGGGTTTTTTCCTGCAAATATATAGATGCCAGGATGTTAACCCTATGGAAACTAATAATGGGAAGTTAGTTCAGGTTTTGTTTTTAGATTTAAAGAACAAAGCAATGGTTTTTGGCATTTGCTAATGCCAAAATATATATCACCATAATATAATTTTGTTTAAGTTAAAAAAATAATGTTACGAAAGATAAAAATAACAGTACTACTATTATTTTTTAAGAAAAAATTAATATCGCTAAAATAACCAAAGTACTTTATCATAATATTATATAATTTTTCATTTCTATTTAATTTTGTTGATAGATGTTTAAAAATATAGTTGTGTTAATTAAGTAATATTTATTGACTTTTGGTCCACATTGAATAACAGTAATTACTTGTGAATTTGTTATTATATATTTTCATGAATGACAAAAAAGAGAGAATTTATTTAATGGAGAATTTCAGTTAATGGCAGAATATCCACTTTCCATTCTGTTATTAATGTGGGGTAATACATCTGCTGTACTAAGTAAATTATTTCTAATACTTTCCATATCTGACTTTTTTTATTCAATAAATATGCTTATTACAGCAAACAATTGTGCTGAGAGGAAGTATGTACTCAATATTCTATTGCATGTTCCGGTGTAGGCAGAAATCATCTCTACCCATGGTAGATTGTTTTGAAGTTACATTAAAAAGTTTAATTTTATATATGTGTATACTTAAGTATGAACAAACACAAGTTTAAAACCAATAAGTGTGCAATTACGGTTTTCAAATAGAAAGTTCGGTTATCGTTTCTCATATACAGGTCTTACATATGTAAATCTTTAGCTCAACTTGATAATTGGAATTTTTTCCCAAGAAAAGTATATATAATGAGAGAGGTCAGTCTATTATCTTTGTTACAAAGTCGATAGTGTATGAGGTAGACTGAAGTTCAAATCCATAGATCATGCTTCCAGCTATCGTTTCTGATGCTTGAACGTTTTATGAACTGATCGGTAAACCATTACTATTTATATTGATCTATTATATCTTTGTCTCTCTTAGGAAATATTATAGACATAACTTGATATAATGTAACTCTAAATATATGACTACTTTTGATGATATCTGTCTAAGCAATATTATTGCTAAAAAAATATTTTAATGATTAATAATAATAATGTAAATTTACTATGTTGGGAGAATTCATTTTTTTTAATTTTTTTTTTGTAGATATCATCGTGAACGAAGTTAAAAAATACCTTAAGGACAAGTACTCTGCAGATATTAAGCTTAACGACAGTCTGATCCTTGGGAATCTTTCTAACTATGTTACTCTTCAATTAATTGACTTAATCAATCAACGAAAGAAATTGTTTTGGTTTTCTAAGCAAAAGAAGTTTTATAGAAACGATTTTAGTCAAGTCTTCAAATTGTCAACTAAGCACCAATGTAAGCGTGTTATTATCGAAGGAGCACCAGGTTATGGAAAAAGTTTTCTTGCGAAAAGAATGGCTTATGATTGGATAAATCATTATAGGTTGAAGGATTATAGTTTAGTTTTTTTACTTGAATTGAAATCATGTTCTGTAGGAAACATAAAAGAATTGATATTTCAGCAATTATTGGACAAGAATGGTTTTAACGAATATAGGAATTCTTTTGCAAATTATTTAAATAATAAGAAAAATCATGAAAATTTTTTATTTATATTGGATGGATATGATGAAATAAATGAAGGATTATGTAAAACGTCCATTCAAAATTTATTAGAGCGAAAGGAATTTGAAAACAGTACTGTTATTCTTACTTCTCGACCATTATCAGTTGAGAGTTTTTCTGATAAAGAATTTAAATTTTATCGCCTTGCTGGTTTTCTTTCTCCAAAACGACGGAAGGCATTTATTACAAAATATTTTAAAAATGATGAAAATTATGAATTAGAAGCAGTTGGAAAGAAAGTCAATGATATTTTCCTTGGATTTACTTTAACTAAAAATTTAACAGTCAACCCTTTATTTTTAACTTTGATTTGTAAAATTTGTAAAGAGAAATTTGAAATAAATGATAAAAAGCTCATACTTCCACATACTTTAACAAACATTTATTCTCTCTTATTTGACCACTTAAAAAATTCTACAGTTAAAAAAATATTAACAAATCCTGAAGATCGAGATAATTTGGCAAAGCAAGTAGAATGTGCTTTAATTACATTTGGAAGCCTTTGCTTTCAATCGGTATTAAAACATAATATAGGAATTCCAAAAACACATTTTGATCAATTGAAAGATGCAACATTTGTTAGAGATCTTGGATTTTTAAAAAGAGACGTCAATTACAATGGAGATGTAGTTTATCGTCCATTACATCAAACGTTTTTGGAGTTCTTGATGGCATATTATCTTTCAACGTTAGACAATGAAAATTTAAAATTGCAAATACAACAAATTTGCAGTTCTCAACAAGTTTTAAAAAAATTACCTTGGGATGTATTTTCCTTTTTGGCCGGATTAATTAAAAATAAAATGGTCATAGTTTTACAAACAATTCCAAAGGATATGTTATCTAGTAGAAATCAATACACCAAAAATTTTTTGCAAAAAATCATTGAAGAATTTGATAGGCATGAAATATCTGTAGAACTTCAAAATGTACTTGAAATTTTAGCTCCTGGAACTAAATTTTATTGTAGCGAATCGCAAGAAGTGCGAGCATATTTAGATATATTATTGTAATTCAAAATGAATAGAATGTTGATTTGCTACATGTAAAGTTCTTTTTTTTTAATTTTAATTAAGTCTGTTTTTAAATTATTAAAATTATTGAAGACAGTTTTTGAATTCATCTGTGTATGCATGCTTGTTTTTATTATTACTGCACTAAAATTTCAACTATATCTCATCTGTCATCTCAATAATTAAGATGCTCATTGTTTTTAATAACAAGATATAGGCTACAGGTTAAGTGTCACATGATTGCATTATTGATGATTTTATTCAGTACAAAATTTTAGAAGTTAGATTAACAGAGCTAGTGTTTATATGTAATTAATTTAACTTTTTGATGTGGCTTGCCACATTTATCATCTAGCTATGTTTCTTCTTTTAATTGAACTTTTAAAATTTTGTCTTCATTAAATCACATAGCAGGTAATCTGTATGTTTATTTTCTGTTGTTAGGCTATCTAATAGTATATACTGATCCAAACAAAGTGTCAATTAATCATTAAATAAACATCTCATTTCCCTCCCCAAAATTGGGCCGTTAATTTTTGTATGCAAATTATTTTCCACATACGTATTTTTTTAATAAATGTTGTTTTATCATGTGAATTAAAATCGTTCCACATTCATATACATACTATTTATGAACATTCAGGTCCACCTATTTTTCAACTTATTCTACTGTTATTTTCAATGTCTCTTCCTATCACCAGAAAACGAACTAGAAAAAGAATAAACATTGAAAATAACCATAGAATATTATCACAATGTAACAATATAGGGGTGTGAAAGATAAACTAGACTAAGTACATATGAGGGCAGCCAAATTAACTGTACTGGTACATAGGGAGTGCTATACTATTCGCTAATACTAGATTACTCATTGGATGCATTCAAATTTAAGGTCATTTTAAATTCTAACAGTCGAATAAATTTCACCTCACTTTCAGCTACCAACTTTATAATAATATGATAATACATTATTTAATGATGATGATGATGATTCGAAGCATGCAGAAATAAGTCAATAAGTAAAATATCCATACAAAACTTTATACAATAGTGCAAAAATCTCCAATTAGTGCCTACTCATTCAATATCTCCAGACTAGTTTCTGGCTTGTGGCCTTCGTCAGTGAGGAGTCTGGGGATATTGGATGAGTAGGCACTAGTTGGGGATTTTATGCACAAGCCTTCTGGCATCCATTGATTACTCTGGCTTGCACTGAGTGGTGCTATTGTATGGAGTTTTGCCTGTTTAATAACAGCTATGTACTAGCATAAGAGATGGTGATCATGTGATGTTTAATGGTTTATTATCCATACAATTGAAATGTGAAGAGAAATTTTTATCGTGTTTTAGACACATTCACTATTTCATTATTATAAGTGATGCTTGCATTCAAACATAGCTTGTAAAGGTACAAATGAACCTTTGTGTGTTAATCAAATATTAATTAAGAATTTTAAAATAATTGATCTACTTAGGATGGAATAGTTTCAAGAGTAATGTAATATTGCAATATACTAAAATATACTTACCTGAATGATCTGCGTCTTCATCTTATATATATATATTGGTGTCTGCATGCTCAACTGAAGAAAATAACTTAGGGTGCCAGGCTAATTCAACATTACTATAGACTTCTGTTCATCTATCTTAAAATTAGCAATTGAGACTATATGATCTTGGGCACAAATCTTAAAATAATTGAATATAATAAATATGAAAAGAAAAACAATAGCAAAATGTAAAAAATAAAGATAAATTATTTATTGATAAGAGTATAAAAGAAAATAAATTTAAACTTAAAATAATATACAATTAATCATCAACACAGGCAGGATATACATATTTCACTTTTGTAAACAATATTATATATTCAGCTATTGCATCTTCGAATGTCTTAGTTGAGCGAGAGAAAATAATAATAAATTCTCAATATTTACTATATAATATAAAGGAAGCATTATATATAATGGAATAATACCAACTTATACACAAAAAAATATTCTAAAAATTCTGATTATTAATTACTACACTAAGGTGTGTACATCACATGATCACCATTTCTTATGCTTGCTCATAACTTATTCAAACAGGCAAAACTCTCCATACAGTAGTGCCACTCAGGGTAAGCCAGAGTAATCCTAGATCTAGGTGCAATGCTCTCAGATTCAAGGTTCCTCACTGACGAAGGCCACAAGCCAGAAACTAGTCTGGGGTTATTGGATGAGTAGGAAATAGATAGGGATTTTATGCATAAATCTTCTGGCATCCATTGATTACTCTGGCTTGCACTGAATAGCACTACTATATGAAGAGTTTTTTCCTGTTTTAAGATGTGTGCATATTTGAATATATGTGTGCATGTAACCATATTAGCAGAACATCTGTGTGTGCTGAACAAATATAAATGAAAACTAGTATGCAATCATGTAATAAAGAACATTTATTAACTAAGTATAAATTGGGATATATGGCAGCCAAACACATTAAGAAATAACTTTTTTCTCTGACTATACATGACATTTTAAAGACTGTCTCACCCATTATTAAAAAAATATATGAACTAATAAGAATTAATATTCAATAAATCTATGTGGTTTAAAGTACAATATTTCAAACTGTGAGGGCACAATTAAATATTTAATGTTACCATAAAAATATTATTTCATTTTAGAATATTTTAAATTTATAATTGGCAGCAATCTTAAACCATGTCCATATATATAAAATATACTTGAGGGTATAATTCGACTTCAGCAAAAATACTAAGCATAATAATATCCAAATATCCACTCATCTCCAACATTAAAAAATTTAGTTATATCCTCTGCAAATAAATATATTAGAGTATCTATTTCAAAATAGCCAGCCCAAAATAGTACCTCTGAAACTGTACATTATTAGATCTTAAATATTGAATCATGAACTAATTCAAAAAAAGAGCGTACAGTTTCAAAGAGATACTTTTTGGGGTTGGCTATTTTGAAATGGAGACTAATATATTTATTCACAGAGGGCGTAATTGAATTTCTTACTGTTAGATGGGGTGGAACTAAGGCAAAGATGTTTTATTTCATCTATTTTGTTTTTGTTGTATTTGAGAGAAATGGAGAGAGCAATAGAAAGAGTAGGAAGAGGGCTAGAGATACCATTAATATGTGGTAAGAGATTATATACATTATCGGGTCTTTTATTTGCAGATGATGCCTTCTTGTGCACAGAAACAAAGGAAGGTATAGAAGTTATGCTGAGGACATGTGCAATGGTGGGTAAAGAGATGGGCATTAAATTTAGTGAGGAAAAATCAAAAGTAATTATGGTTAATGCTGAGGAAAGAGAAGACAAAGAATTTTTATTGGGGGATATAAAGTTAAGTGTGGTGAATAGGTATAACTTTCTGGGAATCAGTTTAAGAAATCAGAGAAATTGTTTGGATGAATGGGAGAAAAAATTGATAAATGAAGTAAAGAAAAGAAAGAGATTGATGAAAAAAATTAACAGTGTTTTCATATATTAAGTATGATGTAGCTAGAATTGTATGAAAGAGAGTGGCATTAACAGGGTTAAAACATGGTAATGATGTTTTAGTAAAGGGATATTAGATAAGTACAAAGAGAAGTAGGAAGACAAGCATTAGATGCAGATGTGTGAACAGCAAAGAAGGCAATTCAAGGAGAAATTGGATGGTCAAATTTTTTATTGAGATATGCAAAATGAAAATGTTTGGTAGGTTGCAGTTTATGGATAATAAGAGAATAGCCAAAAATAGTATTCAATTGGGTTATGAGTGAAGGGCAAGCAGCAAAATAGGTGAGAAAGATAATAGAATATGCAGAAGATTTGGATAAAGAATTTATGTCGGTATACTTCTACAAAAGATGGGATGATTGTGTTAAGAGAATTATTGAGTGTTATAGTGATAAGGAATGGGATAGAAGAATAGATGCATTAATAAAGAATAAAGAGTTGGAAAGATGGAGAACTAGTTTGGAAAGTAAGAAGAGTTTAAATATATATAAAAATAGACAGAATATTGGGTGAGAGTTAATTTATGATAATAGCAAAGAATGTAGTTTACTGTTTAAGGCTCGAACAGGATCTTTAGCAACAAAAGAATATATACATAAATGGAAAAAATTTGGGTGATTTAGTCTGTAAGTTGTGTAAGGAAGTCATAGAAAATATTAGGCATCTGTTAATTGAATGTAAATGCCTGAAAGAGAAAGGTTACAAATAATGGAAGTTGTGGGAGAGTAAATATAAACCAAATGATTATACAGAAAGTGGGTTATTGGTTTTTATGCTGGATTCGGGAAAAGATAAAGGGGATTTACATATAAAGCCTATTGAGTTGACAAAGATTATGTTGTGGAAATAGGATGGAACAGGATAGAGAAGAATTTGGGAAAGCTTAGACCAGGGAATGAAAAGGAAAAGTAAAGTGGCTGACAGGTTTCTCTGGGCATAGTGGCTGAGAGATCCCTGACTTCATATAAGGAGAAATCACAGTGCATCACATCAAAATCACATGGATGTACAGATCAATTAGGAAATATAGAATCAATTAAAGTTAAAAATGGGATGGGACTAAGACAAAGATACCCTATATCACCTATTTTGTTATATTTGAGAGAAATGGAGAGAGCAATAGAAAGACTAGGAAGAGGGATAGAGATATCATTAATAGATGGCAAGGGAATATATACATTATCAGGTTTTTGATTTGCTAATGACATCTTTTTGTGCACAGAAAGTAGAAAAGATGTGGAGGTTATGCTGAAGATATGCACAAGGATGGGTAAAGAGATGGGGATTAAATTTAATGAAGAAAAATCAAAAGTAATGATGATAAGAAAGGGAAGACAAAGAATTTTTATTGGGGAATATTAAGTTAAATGTGGTGAATAGATATAACTATTTGGGAATTATCTTAAGACATCAGAGAAATTGCTTGGATGAATGGGAGAAAAATTGATAAATGAAACAAAGAAAAATAAAGTCTGATAAAGAAATGAATAGTGTTTTCATATAATAAAAATGATGTTGCTAGAATTGTATGGAAAGGAGTGGCAGTAGCAGGGTTAACTTATGGTAATGGTGCATTATGTGTTAATAAAAGGGTTTTAGATTACTTAGAAAAAATACAAAGAGAAGTAAGAAGAAGACATGCATTAGATGCAGATGTGTGTACCGCAAAGGAGATAATTCAAGGAGAAATGATATGGTCAAGTTTTTATATGAGAAATGCAAAAAAAAAAAATTATTTGGTTACTTGCAATTTATGGATGATAAGAGAATAGCCCAAACAGTATTTAATTGGGTTGTGAGTAAAGGGCAGGTGAGAAAGGTAGTACAGTATACAAAAGATTTGGATAAGTCAGTATACTTATACAAAAGGTGGAATGATTGTATTAGGAGAATTGTTGAATGTTATAGTGGCAAGGAATGGGATAGACGAATAGATACATTAATAAAAAATAGGGAGTTGGAGAAATGGAGAACATAATACGAAGAGTAAAAAGAGTTTAAATATATATAGAAGTAAACAATATTGGGTGCAAGTTAATTTATAATAATAGCAAGGAAAGTAGTTTACTGTTTAAGGCTTGAATGGGATCATTAGGAACAAAGAAATACACATAAATGGAAAAATATAGGTTTTTTGTCTGCAAGTTATGTAAGGAGAGCATAGAAAATATTAGGCATCTGTTAATTGAATGTAAATGTCTACAAGCAGAAAGGGTACAAATAATGAAGTGGGAAAATAAATATAAACAAAGTGATTATACAGAAAGTGGGATCTTGGTTTTTATGCTGGGTTTGGAAAAAGATAAGGGGGGATTTAGATATAAAGACCATAGAGCTGACAAAGTGAATGTTTTGTAAGTGGGATGGAATAAAATAGAGAAGAATATGGAAAAACTTAGGGTGGTGAATGGAAAGGGAAGGTAATGTGGGTAACAGATTTCTCTGAGCATAGTGGCTGAGAGATTCTTGACTCTGAGAAAGGAAACGCCATAGTATATCATATCACAACATAAAGATGATTTGATGTTTGGATATTTATTTCAATATAGCATTAGAAATTAATAAGTATTTGGAATTAATCTCTTCTAAAGCAAACACTAATATCAAAATGTGTATTTTCTTATCAGAGAAGCACTGAATGGAAATTTTTAACCATGAATCATTCTCTGATATTATCTAAAATTTTGGCAATCTTGGAGTATAGTATTTTATTATTACTAATAAGACATTGAAGAAAATAACTATGTAAACACATTAATTTTTTTTTTCCTTTTAGTCTATAAACACTGTCAAAACTTTAACTAATTGTCAAGCATTGGTAGCCGAGTGATCAGCACAGCTGCTCGTGGGCTTCCGGCCGATGCTTTGACACATGGAAAAAAAAAAACTTTAACTAATTGTCCAGATAAAGTATCATTATTAATGACATCAAAATATAAAAATCAATTTACAGTTTTTCTTTTTTTTTACTTTATAAGAAATAGAGAAATGGTAATAGATTGTGGGAATTGTTTATACAGTTCCTTGGAGACTTTAAAGTTGACATTTGGCATGATGTAATTTTAATTTATTTTTTCTTCAAACAATAGGATTAATCAGTTATAGTATGGTGAAATTTGATGGAGATTTGAAAAATATTTTTATCCTGAAAAGTAGGCAGGATCGTTATTGCATACAATTATTTTGGAACATAGATTTTGTCATTCTTTTTATGATGATAAATAAATCAAGCAATTAATAAATCCAACAGATAAATATTTGAAGACTTATTTAGTTTTTTTTTATGTCTATTAATGATGAACTTTAAGCAGCTTATAAAATAAAATCTGTATTGGAGTATATTTTCCAACAGTTCATTAAATTAACACTTTTATTATTATTGATTATGAGATTTTAAATGATTGAGTGAATAAATTTCTGTAAATTTCAAGTATATTTTAAAAGTTATTCTTGTTGAAAGAATTTTGTGTTTTCTGAGGATAACATGCTACACGCACAAACTTCTCACTTGTAATTATTCCACTCTATGATCGTTTTCTGAAAGTAGTGACTGCATCGTCCTTGGTAGTGGTCAGTTTAATCATTTTGTTGAATAAAAAGTTGTTCAATCACTCATTAGGAATTAAAGCTGGACAGTGAACCAGGTGCACACCTTACTTTCACTGGATGATTGATTAATCATGCCAACCTACTTTCATGACATCACATGATCATCATTTCTTATGCTTGCTCTTAACTGTTATTAAAACAGGCAAAAGTCTCTATATGTATTGTCACTCAGTGCAAGCCAGAGTAATCAATGGATTCTATTGGATGAGTAGGTACTAGATGGGATTTTATGCACAAATCTTCTGGTCTCATTGATTACTCTGGCTTGCACTGAGTGGCAATACATATAGAGAGTTTTGCCTGTTTTAATTCTTTCGTGACATCACAGCATGCTTTAAATCATAAAATTAGCAGCGAAACCAATATTTTGACTAACAACTTTCTCCTGATTGGAATATTATCTAATATTCAGTTAAAAAATTAATTCATTTTTTTATTTAGATCAGTGTTTCCCAACCTTTTTTGGCTTGCGTACCACTTGGTAGTACATCACGCTAAATTGTACCACTTCATAAAAATGATTGTATTTCGTGAAATTTGTTATAGTGAGTGTGTTATTTTATTTGCATTATAAATATTATAGGGTGACCATGTATGTATTCACATCGCTTAAACGTCATGCCAGATTATAAATTCACTGAAATTATAAACTCACTGTAACATATTTATATGTATGTCTTTGTTCAAAGTTTCATATTTTTTCCAAAATAATTTATTAAAGATTACATTATTACATTAAAGGTTATTTGGTATATATTTTATTCAAAGTGTTTTTTCATTCCTTCATTTGGTTTTCCCGAATTTGAGTCTGTTTTCTCTTTTTTGGAGCATCTTGTTATTGGTTGGGCCATGGAGAGGATAAATCCAGCATGTCCCAAGTCCTGGTAAAAATAACCTCAGGGGTTACCAGGCTATCTCTTGTTCTTGTTTTCTTTATATTGTTCTGCATGAAGTTAATAGGATTAAAATTTTGATGATTAAATACTAGCTTACATCTAGTAATCCACAATAGATGATCAAGAATTAATGAGAGTCTAATTTCTGGGTATGATTTTTTCCTAATACATACTTTCAAATTAAATAATTTAGATTGATTTGCCTTGATCCGACTCATTATTTATCTACTATTTTGTCATTTTTCATTTACTAATAAATGGGTTTAATAAAAACACAAAATTATAAAAAAACAATTAATATATTTTCTTATCATAATCAAATATTTTTATAAAATAAATTTAATGAGATCTTTGTGCTTGTTTCGAACAACATAATTTTTTGAAATTTGGTTCAAAAGATGCGAGGTATACCCTTAAGTCTACAGCTGCGTTCAATCATACTTATTTTTTAAAAAAATATATGAAGAAAAAACTCTTCCTACTAATTCCGTACTAGTAAATGGTAATAATAATTTAAGAGCTTTCTCAGAAAGTTGTTTATATTCTTTAATGTTTAATCAAAAATTAATTAGATTATGTCGTTTGAATTCTACGTGTAAAGTTCTGTCACATGATAATTCTATTAAATTTTCTTTATCCTTTATTGATAATGATGTAGCTTTTTCTAAATTTTCTGCATAGAAGTTGTTTGAAATCCAATTATCATTTGTGTTTTCGGGTTTGGAAAATTTTCCATGAAAGACCATTTTAATCCTGTTAAATGTGCTATTATATTTTTTCGTATATCTTGAGACAGACTAATCTTATTTTCAAACAAAAAAATATGTAGAGTTTCGAATACTTCCAGTTGATTGTTTTCGATACTTATATATATTACTGTTTCCAAAAATCTAATTTCTTAATCATACTTTCAATTTTATCATTAACATTAAAGATCGTTATCGATTGTACATATTAACAACTTTACTGTATAATATTATTAATTAAAATAATTTTTTATGAATTATAGGAAAAAACGTTTCTATATTTTTATGATTTAATTTTTTTTTTTATGTCCGCCATTATTGATTATTTTTCATGTACCACCAACCAGCAACTCGCGCGTACCACAGGTTGGAAAACACTGCACTGATTTAGATGATTGTAAATGTGTTCAATTGGTTTACATGTTTAAGGAGCAACTTTCATCACCACAGGACTAATATGTAAATACCAAACTGAATTTAAAAATTTATGTCACTATTTTACCAGTTCATTAGGATATTCCTCACTCATATCAGTAATAATGTTTTAATTATAATGGACCTTAAATTGTGTTCAAGCCACTTAAAATCAAAAGTGTATGCAATGTAACTTTAAGTAGAGATATTACAAAATCTTAAACTGGATTCCAAAACATTGTAAAAGACCTAGAAAGAGACCACATGTGAAATGGATGAATGAAATAAGAAAGTGTGCAGGGGTGATGTGGAGAATAGAAGCTAAAGATCAGAGAAAATAGATTGAACTTGGAGAGAGCTTTATCCTGCAGTGGATTGATAATGGTTGATTATGATTAGAAAATAAAGTATAGAATAACTAAAAAACTTTTCTATTTACAGTAGTGATGTTTTTAGAAATAAGTTTTCTTTCTCTATGTTGTAGGAAATTCTAGTTCTGTTAATTGAGCAACATATATTTAGACATGGAGTAAAATATGAGAATATTCTGGGATAGAAAAGCACCCACTGGGTTAACTTTTTACTTGTGCTTGTTAAAGAAATAATTATACGGTTTGATTGATTTCTAAAGGTTTGGGGAAAACAACTTTTTTTAGCAGAAAATTATTTAACAATTTAGATAAATTTTATTTATATAAAAAAATAGTTTCAAATAATTTTAGATTTTCATTTCAAATTATTTTCACATGAATATATAGTTTAAAAGAAATATTGACCAAAGATCAATAAGGTGAAATACTTTTTTTTTTATTAAGGAAAAAGACTGCCAAGTACCGGAATTTACAAGATTAGATACATTGGTTCATGTTATCATAGATTTCAATAAAGTTTTACAAATATATATTCTTAGAAAACTCTTTCACTTTGCATTTCTTGTTTCGATTGAATATCTCAATTTTATTTTACAGGACAACTTCTTAGGGGACACTTAGATTAGCATTTCATCTGCTTCATTATAGAACATTATCTGTAGATTAATAACTTCATCCTTTGTGGATTATCCAAGCTCATCCACAATTTCACTATCGGGTTGCACTGGTTGTTTGTGAGTTTCAATTGCCATATTCTTTAGGTTGGCACTTTTTTGTTTCCATGACATTGTCTGCGTGAATTTTCTTCTTTCTTCATCATCATTGTCTTCCATGTTTGACCAATGCTTCATTTCATTCCTATATCTTATTCTTTGATTCTTTTCAATTTGCTCCTGGGTCATTTTCGGATAATAATCAATTTTGACTCACCTGCCAGTTCTGGCAGGCTTACTTTTAAATTCAATATTGCTCCATAATTCATCTGAAATTCCCTCCACTTTTTTATTTAGAGTATAGTCATGCCCCACGCTTTGAAAGCATTCTCCTTTCGACTTTATATAACATTCGTATGATTTGAGTTTCGATGAGAGTGGCAAGCTCTTTTCCACCCAACCACAGGCAGAAGATGCCAAGGCATTATCTTTTGCATTCATTGACTCAACTCCCATCCTGTTATCCAGTTTTGACTCAGCCAATCTAGTCTTCTTTCTATCATTGTTTCTTATCAACTTTGCAGTATCAAACCAGTCTTTTTTCATTGTTTGCCACTGAAATCAATATTAAACTCTACAACACTGCTCTCATCAGTCTATGAGCCAGACTGTTCCTGATTCTTTCTTTTGGTTCTAAAGACTGGTATCACTAGAGCTGCTTTCAAAGCACTTTCTTCCATAGATACTTCTGTCTGGCCTTCTTAAGTCCCCCTTTGTGAACTTGCCTGTTGATCTATCTTAAATCACCTGTACCCTCCAATAACAGTTCCTGAGGTTCAATCCCTGTTGACTGATTCACTGACCATGAGACAGTGCCTAATGATGTGCACTTGTGGTACCTATTATTGCTTTTATTACATCTTTGACATATTCTTGCAGGGCAGGACTTAATTAGATGAGTCCGGTCTCCCGTTGCACACCATGTGCTGCTACATATATTGGACATCTGGTTGCTTCAAGAATGGAAGGTATATCTTTTGGGTTGATTCCATTATTTAAGTCCATAGTAAAGGCTGCATGGTTGGATGACAGTTCTATTCCAGCTCTTTTCTCCATTATATATCTAAAACATACTACTGTTCCAAATTGTGTCAGTTGTCTTTGCAAATCTTTTTGCACAAATCCTACATAGCAATTGTGGATTACTCCTGATACCGTCCTCAGTCTATTTGTATCAATTTTCACTAGATATTTGTGATCTAAGTACATCTGAGTCCTTTTGAATTGCTCCTTTATTAGCACCTTTTCAAACTCAACAATCATGTATTTTTTTGGGAGGGTAATCACTGATTTTCAAGTTTTTAATTAACGCAAACAATTCATTTGTTGGGAATGTAAACAGTTCTCATTCTCTATTAGTCGTACTTAGAATCAAGGTGTTATCATTGTAGTAGAGAATGAACCAAACAATATGGGAGAAATCCTAGCATTAAGCTCATCGTTAGTAATCTGATATTCTTCTGGATTTAAGTCATCGTTGGATCGGTGCTGCCTAAGTTCCGTATCATCGTGGTTTAATTTTGCTCAAGATCAGGGAAAACATAGATTGATCTATTTTTCTGTGATTGTCTCTATTTATCATTGCACTTTGGCTGTTGACTATTTGATTTAAACTTCTTTCTTGATTTATATCACCTGTATTAAGTTTCAAGCATTCAGCATATATACTTTTTCTGTTATAAACGTTCAAATTATTGACATAAACAGGCTTTAAAATTTTAACCTTTCTCAACAAGCTAATCTATTAAAATTTCAATTTAAAACAAGCACGCACACTGTTTTTGATAAATATATTTTTCAGACTTTTTTTTGTTAATTGTTAAACTAAAATCCATGTACACATTTAAAACTTGTTTGTAGTTGTC
Source organism: Epiperipatus broadwayi (assembly GCA_028023455.1). NCBI lineage: Eukaryota > Metazoa > Onychophora > Udeonychophora > Euonychophora > Peripatidae > Epiperipatus > Epiperipatus broadwayi. Next base: position 5,254,339 of record JAQFVV010000072.1, on the reverse strand, counting down.
TGTACGTAAATATTTAATTTGTCTTAGAATTTAGCATGTATATGTCTACATATGCATTGGCATACAATGAATTGAACTAATGTATTATATTTTGATTTAGTTTATTTTTAGTTATTAATTTGATTTAATTATTTTCCCGGAGATTAAAGCATTAAAATGGGTGATTTTTGAAAAAAAAAAACATTTTCTTAACGAAATATTTTTTTTATTTATTTTAATAAATTAATCCTTACTATATATATATCAATGATATGATATTCGAAGCCAAAAAATGAATACGGGATGAAAGTAAATAGTATAGATTTTTTAAATGTTAAAGGATAGCACTATCTAGATGATTCAAGTTATCTGAAAGTAAAATAAACTGATGCTATTATATATATTTTCTTAGAGGTTGATTCAAATATTGACCTACTATTTTGATGACACTCTTTAGACTTATCTTGCCGATTAATTGTGGAATATAACGATTATATGATAATAGATAGACAATTGAAATCTTAAACTGGATTCCAATAGATTGTAAAAGACCCAGAAAAAGACCACATGTGAGATGGATGGATGAAATAAGAAAGTGTGCAGGGGTGATGTGGAGAAGAGAAGCTAAAGATCGGAGAAGATGGATTAAACTTGGAGAGACCTTCATCCTGCAGTGGATTAATAATGGTTGATAATGATGATGATGATGATGATGTGCTTTGCGCACTGATAATGAAGCTATTAATAGTGCTTGAAAATAAATATTATCCAAATGTTACTGACAAGCACTTTTGGGATAGTTCATAGTCCAATATTCATGGATACTGGATTCCAAGAGATTGTAAAAGACCCAGAAAGAGACCACATGTGAGATGGATGGATGAAATAAAAAAGTGTGCAGTAGTAATGTGGAGAAGAGAAGCTAAAGATCGGAGAAGATTGATTGAACTTCGAGAGACCTTTATGCTGCAGTGGACTGATAATGGTTGATGATGATAATGATTATCACTTAACTTCTCATTTACTTTCCACATTAAAATAGGGTGAACAGTTTTTTTGTTTATTTGTGAAATATTGGGTTAATCTGACCCATGTCTGTTACAATATGGGCATGGGAAAAAATTACTTCATGCAAATAAACAAGATTTATGATGAAAATGAATATGTGAAAGATAATTTACACGCTAATAAGAAGCAACAATACACGAACTTGAAAACATTTGCATCTGTCATTTGGAAAGTTATTTTAATTTACATTTCTTGTGACACACTGGTGAAGATTTACAATGGTTTAGCAGAATTGGTTGCTAAAATAATTTTCGTTTCTAGAGATAGTTTCTAAAATATTGATGCCAAAAATTATGAATTATTATAATTACCAATTACATTTGAAATATAAAAATGAGGATTTGTACTGCTGGAAAAAAACATGTTATTAATTTACAACGTATTTATCAATTGGCTGCTGATAAAATAATGACACCCATGACAGATACCATTAAGTAGAAAATCCAAACATGGTTTGGTTAAGTTGTTGATATATTAATATAATTTAAATAAATAAAAATGGAAATTGGAACTTTTTTTTCGTTTTTGAAAAAAATGCAACTTTGGGTGCATGAGTCCCAAAATAGAATTAGAGCTTGGGTAAAAATTGAGTAATATAATTATATTGTTTAAGCACGTGGAAGGAAATTTATTTTCATACATGCACTATTAGATTGATATTACATTTATGTGTTCTCACCTGTCAATAAGAGCATGTAAATTTAATACCAATCCAATAGCAAATGTCTGAAGATCAATTTCCTACATATATATATAATCAAAACAAGTTATAAATTTTGTAACTTGCTTCAAGCTTGCATTTTATGATCACTAGATGGAGCTTTACCAATAGCTCCTAACAAGCTTTTGTTTACATAAATGTCGAGAGAGATAGAATTCAAAATCTCTATCGTTGTCACCCACCTCCAGACCAGCTGGTTTCAAGCTTATTGGCTCATGTCAGTGAAGGCTTGGGAGACTAGAAACTAGAGTTGGTATTTAAATCTAGTTTCTAGTCTCCCAAGCCTTCACTGACGTGAGCCAATAAGCTTGAAACCAGTTGGTCTGGAGGTGGATGACAATGATAGAGATTTTGAATTCTATCTCTCTCTGCATTTATGTAAACAAAAGCTTATTAGGAACTATTGGTAAAGCTCCATCTAGTGATCATATATATATTGTAACCATATATTTTAGTATAAAATATATTATTTGATGTAACTAGTATAAAAAATTTCTCTTTCTTCCTTTGGTGATTTGATCGGCTTGAGCTGCATTTGAACAGACTACTCTCTTATATTATTTTAATAAATTTAAATTTGCTTCTTTCCATATGCTAACGCATATCAAAATGCTTAACTTTTAAAAATTTAACAACACATTAAAATTTGGTAAAATATTATTAAAAACAATATTTTGTTTTATTTGTCTAAAAATGATCTTAAAATTATTATTTTATTCAATTTAACAAAAAACCATTTGTTCAATTAAAATTAAATATTAAAAATAAATACAGTAATTGCGTAGGCGTCTCAATGTAATAAAAGAAAAGAGCGTGAATTTAAGGGAAGATTGTCTGATAGTTTGCTTTTGGAGGAAAAATGAAAAAAGAATGGTAAAGGCAAGTAGTGTAAATTTGCCAAGCTTATTTTAAAGTAAAAAAAAAAGTAATCGGACTACCACAAAGTTTGCTAGAAACGTAAATAACATAGTGGTATTTAATTAGAAGATGCCTTGCTAAAAATAAAAGTCTGTTCAAGTCGGCTGGCTAAGTGAATTGGATCACCAGTAATAATTCCAATATTACATTTTAAAATGTCGGAGCTTTCCAGTTTAAAAGAAAATTGCAAGAATTGGTATGTTTTAAAATGTTTATTGTTTTACAATTTGGAAACATTAAAAAGTATTTTAATTACAGAAGTTATGAATATGAAAATTTGTTTTTTAAAGAAAAAGAAATTTAAGTTAAAGTAAAATGTTAAAGTTATCAACATATTTTAATATTTCCATTTTTTAATTCTAATAAAATATAATATTGATTGACATTTAACTTTACAATGCCAGTAATATTTGCTAATTAATTTATTTAACATTTGGATAATAAATAATCTTCAAATAATTAATCAAAGCTATTTCTAATTTTATCGTCAATTGGGAATGATTGACTTAAGTGCTATAATTAATATTCCTATATTTAAACGTGGATGGATAAATATTCGCCTGGATGTAATAAAATTGGAACATTTTGATAAAGAAATGTAAAGATTAATAACTTAATGGAAAAACATTTTCATTTAAATTCTGCGTTTCATATTGTTGTTTCATTTCTTAGGAGCCACGTAAAATTGTTAATCTAATAGTGATTATAATAACCAATACAATGGATAAAATTGCATGTATGGAATTGAATTATAGTTATAATTATTGTTTCATAGATTTATTGTTCGACACATCGTACATGGATCCCACGGAGCATATTTGGAGTTATAAAATGTTATACAACCCGAGTTGTGACATACACCTGTTATAATTCATGTATTGAACTGTAAAATACTTTACATTTAATTTATATCACACACACACTTGTTAAATTTTATATTTGATGAATAATACATTAATTTAATTTTATCGTTACATGAACTTGCATATGAAGTTCATAAGTTATATTTTAAGTTTAAATTAATAGGGGTTGAATAAAATATTTATTCAAGAGAATCACGCGTGCGAAACAGCTTGAAAGGTATTAAATGAATTCGTGAAATGTATCAATCTTTGTGGGGTATTTTGTTAGTCTTTCCAGATTTATATTCCTATGCCAATATTACTTATATTATATTACACATGTTTATTTTAAGCAAGATAAGTAGTACATTAGTTGTCCTGATTAGTGTAACATTTTATTATGCAAGAACCCACATTTGCTAAAGTGTTAGTGTATTCTAAATAGTCAGAATAACTGAGGAGGATGATTTTGCGCTTTAATGTGAAGTAAATGGTAATGTTATTTTATAATGTGAAAGGGCTTTAATCTGTGCTGGTGGTTAATCCGCAGATTATTTTAATTGCTATTTTTGTATTTTACACACATTCCTGCACTGGTGGTTAATCCGTGGAATTGTGTGATTATACGTATTACTTTATGATGGTGTTTAAATACACAAAACGTTTAGTATTATTTAATTCCTACGTGTAGATGCATACATCCACGGGAATATGTTTTGCTTCACAGATATAAGTTGGGCAAAGTATTTTAGTTAATCTGCTAAATCATCTTCTTAATTTGTAAGCATAATTTATCGGTTAGATTATTAAATGGTAGCAGGACATTCTATTCAAGTACTTCATAATAATTAACTGTTGGTTGGTTATTATTTACCGGAACGTAAGTTTAAATTGTCACTTTATTTAATGAGCGCATTATAGCTAAATCATACAGACATAATATCATTTATTATATTATTATAGGTGTACATTAGGGTTTATTGAATCTGGAAATGATGTTAAATATTTCATAAGTTGATGCTGAATATCATATAATCTCATCAATATTCATTATATTAGATTGAAATAAGGTATGATTAGATTTTAAAAACTGTACCTAAGAGAAGTTATTGAAGAAAGTCAATGGAATTATTATTTATTTGTTTATTTATTTTTTTATTATATTAATGGAATTAATTACTTGTTATTAATAAATTTGTAAATAAAAGTTGATTTATAATTAAACTTATTGTGCCGTTGCTATGTGTCATTCTTAAAATCAGAAATCATAAACTTTGGATAGAGTATACATTATAGAGCATACATTGAAGTACATATTATCGTCAATATGATATAATAGTTTATAAATATTTTTTGAGAAAACATTTGGATGCTTTTCGTCTTTGGTAGTTTATGATGAGTAAGGTATAATAAAATCCCATTTACCTTTTCCATCATTGTGGCTTTGCGTAGTTGATTTCATTATAAATACAAATTAATTATTAAACTTGTAAACAGATTTCCCAAATAATAACATGATTGAATGTATTTACTTAACGTTTTTAAATTATCATTTGTCAATAATAAGAGTCTCAATAACATAGTAAACTATAAAATGAACCCAAATATTTATGTTTATTTATTGCAAAGCTTTACCTGGACTAGCATCTACATTAAAAATCATATAGATGGTTTAAAATTTCATAATCTTATGTATTTCCACAAATTATGCCATCTTGTACATGGTCGGCCATCGGGTCGCATACCATAAAAATCGCAAATTAAGGTTTAAAAGTAATAACATTGCACTGATAATTTGTTTAATGTGTTATATCATAATACTATGATAGGTCTTCGTGGTACACCCTGGCTGCGATCAAATTAACTCATAAAAGTTTATGTTAGATCATTGGTTTGATCTGTGGTAAGTTGCTCCAGATGTTGATTGTGGTCTTTGGTGCATAAAATAGATAGCATGATATGCTTTTGGTTACAGCTCTTAATAGCTGGCAATAATAGAGTGGGAATTGATCACTGATCAAGGTTACAATTCTTAGTGCACTTACGTTACGTAATTAGGACCACACAATCGAACGCTTGCAATTTTTGGTGCCACAACGTTCTTCGGCGTAATCTCAAGCAATTTACAGGTTACAATTTTGGCGCCCAACGTGGTCGGCTCGATAAGCTGGCGCTTACAATTTTGGCGCGCAACGTGGTCGGCTCGATAAGCTGGCGCTTACAATTTTGCGCCACAATGTGATCGGCCCGATATATTGAGATTATATAGTCATTATAAGTGTGCAATTACAGTTTTAGCACTTTATCAACAGGCGACTTGATTAATTGATTGTTACAGAGTACAAAATGGTAGTGTGTGAACTGCATTAATTAATGATTGTTGATTAAAATTTTAATTTCCCATATTACAAGAATATTATCATGTGACAAATGCTCTATCATGGTGATAAAATATTGTATGTTTTATTGCTACATATTTCTCCAAATTACTTATATAGATTTCTGATGACAATAGCAATCGTATTCCAAGATATACCAATATTTATGATTGAATTGGGAGAAGTTGAAATTATCAAGGGTTTATAAAGTAGTTGTTGTAATATTGCAAATATTTAAAGTGGGGGTTCAGATTATTTTAGTGTGAATGTGATATATACCATCTGGGATAAGTTATTGGTGGTGAGGATTTAGTGGTTGGTCGGCTTGAACAAGATTTTCATTGATTACTGTTATTAAAACACATATATTAGGAAAGTAAAAGCTTGGTTTCACAAAATATTGAAATAGTTGTTCTAAAATACTCAAAATGAGTGACTCTGAAGAACTTAATTATCCTGAGGGAACCCAAGCAGTTCCTGATTTTGATTTCCAACAAAGGTTTATGTTGATGCTTCAACGCATAGAGATTGGAATGAATGAACAGTCTAAAAAATTAAACGAACAATCTCTTTCCCAAAAAGAGATGTTAGAGTCTCAAAAGGAGATGACTGAAAAATTGCATGAACAGTCTATTTCTCAAAAGGAGATGACTGAAAAATTGCATGAACAGTCTATTTCTCAAAAGGAGATGACTGAAAAATTAAATGAACAGTCTGAAAAATTAAATGAACAGTCTATTTCTCAAAAGGAGATGAATGAAAAATTGCATGAACAGTCTATTTCTCAAAAGGAGATGACTGAAAAATTAAATGAACAGTCTGAAAAGTTAGATAGTTTTGAGAATAAAATGGCTGAAGTTCAGGAATTTGTGAAAAAAAAAATAGAAGCTGCTAGAGTAAAAACAGTAAAGGAATTTAACCAAAAATTTAAATCCTTAGAGAATAGTTGTAAGGCAGCTAAAGGGGAATCCGATATCAAATTAGAAGAAATTAAAAAGCTAATTTCTCCGATTATAAAAAAGCACTTAGAAGTTCAGATCGAAGCAAATTGGAAATAAGTTTATAACCCACGAGGAGAATGGAGAGCTAAACTGAAGGTGCTTGATGTGGCAATGAGAGACTCAAGGAGTCAGTTGGCACAAATAGTTAGTGAAATGAACTATAAAGTTCAAGAAGTAGAGTCTCAATCTGCTGAATCTATCGATAAAATTAAATCCATGAGTGAATCTGTAACAGATAGCAGAGCAGAATTGGGTAGCATTAAAAAGATTTTGGAGGAAACGATCAATAGGTCTAAAGTAGAACATAAAGAATTAAAAAAGACTAATGCTAAATTTAGTGGAGATTTAGAAATGATGCAAAAAGAGTTGAAGGAAGTGAGGGATAAAGGTCAAGAGTGGTCAAATGAGTCAAATGAGTTTAAAGAAGGACAGAAACTAGAGGCAATGATTGAAAATCTTCAGCTAAAAGTGTTAGAAATTCAAAAGGCTCAAGAGAATAATGATAATTTCATTGGTAAAAATACTAAGTATTATATGGATGGGACAGAGACCTCTGTTAAAGAAGTAGTTGTATCAATATATGTAATATATAGCATATATAAGCACAGACTTTCACATGACCCACCATTCTCCACACTATCTCATAACACTGATACACCTAAACACACATGTCAAAAAGATAAATAATCACCAATATACGTATTTCAAAATACTAAATAGTAAAATAAGATAATCTAGATGTTTATTTAATAATTGAAAATGAGATAATTAAGGCTGCTTTTGATGTTAATAACTATTTGAAAATACATTTTGAAAAACAATAGAATTAAAAAAGTAAAAATTTGTAGAAAGACTATTGGAAAGTAGTTTTACCAATGATTGATTATCATATCTATAGTTGTCTAAAAGAAAATATTATCTTTGTAAGTAGTTGTTATGAATTGACAGATTAATATTTAATATATTCAAAGTAATGATCTTTCCAAGTATTATATATAAATAACATAAACTAACAAAAATGAATTCACTTTTGCCTATAGCTCAAGATCTTATAAGACAAAAATGGATTCATTTATCACAGTTGAAAAGATCACTAAATATATTAAACATTCTGATGGCAATTTAGTTTGTGCTCATGGCCATTTTGAAATCTAAAGACCAGCCAAAACCACCGCTGACATATCCAACTGATAAATAACACAAATATACTCTATTTCATATGAGCATATAGTATAATCTTTTAGTATTTGAAAATTATAAACTTGGTTTGATCAGTCTTCTGCAACTTGATCGATCGGCCAAACCATCCTTCCTCCTCCTCGCAAATTCTGGCACTTTGCACCATCATATTTCAAAATTTTATGAAGATAAGTTTTTAAAAAAATCCCTAATAAAATAAAGCATATTATTTTTCCTAGCTTATAATTTCTAAAATATGAATTTAAAGTACTTTTATTCAATATTTATGTCATTTATCAGTTGGATGTGTCAGTGGTGGTTTTTAGATTTCAAAATGGCCATGAGCACAAACTAAATCAGGACCCATATTCTTTCATGCTATAAATTAGTAAACATTTTTATTAAGTATTTTATTGTTAGAGATATAGCAACAAACAGATGTTATCAATGACTTAACTATGGAAAGGTAAAAAGCCTTGAAGACAAAGGAACCAGTTCAAATATCCTGAAGGTAACAAGCCATCACCTTACGTCTTATAAACCTTCTCATATCATTTAATATAGAATGCTGAAGGCTTCATTGCATGAAAAGAAAATTAAAAATATTAAGGAAAAAAAGACTTTATAGAAAATGTATCTTTTAGGCTGGATGAAAAACAATAAAAATTGCTTTGAACTTTTTTAGTATTAAGTATTTTGTTTAAATGTAACATCATTTCATTTAAAATATTAATTAATTATCTTAACACCTATAACTATAATAATATTGAATTTCAAAAATCTTACACTTTTCAGCAAAAAAACTTATTATTGATCACAGTTTCGACTGTACTGCAGTCTTCATTAGATCTTATTCTATTCTTTTAACTTTCTTTATCCTCCATACTACTCTAGTCTAACTATTATGAATCTTGGATAAATTCTTATTTTATGCAATCAGAGTGCAGACTGAAATTGACATCAAATATTTATAATTTATATTAAAAGTATTTAATGAAGACAGGAATAACATTTATGAACATAGAAAATGTTCATAAACATGACTTTTATGTTAATGAATTGAAAGTTTTTAAATTAATTTATAATATTTTCAATGAGTGTTCATAATTCATTCTCATATTTTTAAAGTTACCAAAGTTTTTTTTAAATGAGTGTCCATGTTTTAGCTCCATGAACAAAAAATTAATGAAGTGAATTTCTATGTTGGAAATAAAAAAATTTACATTTTCATCCTCATTTTTTTTATTTTCTTCTTTAAAAACATTAAATAAAATTAGTTTCAATTCTCTTCATATAAATGCTGTCTGTATTGTATCAAATGAAAAAATGAGTGAGTCATAATCTGTCAATATGTTGATATGCCGTTATGTACTGGATGGAAAATGATGATATACTGGCATCTTTCTCTTTAAACCTAAAGATAAAAATGTTATTCATCCAGAACAATACTGATTAATAATTGGATCATTACTAGAAACACCCATCATTATCAATATACATCATTTGATATAATGTTAATGAAGTAATACTGAGGCAATGTTTGTATTTCACTTGTAATAACCACTCGTTCTTGTTCTTCTGGACTGCACCTAAAAAAATATTAGTGCAAATTAGTTAAAGGACACTTGCTTCGAGATCTCGAAGAAATGGGCTACGTAATACTAGCTTATTTGAATATTTGTATTTGCATATTTTATTATACATTTTATGAAGGCTATGAATATGTGGCATGGATCCTCGAAAACGTTAAGCCGATAAACTTTAATACTAATTAATATCTTCTCTAATTAACAATTATATATTTTACATATAGTGAGAAGTAAAGCTATATTTGTTTTTGAAAGTAAATATGCTTTTCTACATTCTGCTGCTCCCAGTTAAATGCCTGATTTGTCTATCCTTATTACTTCCTACATAATTGTTCTCATCTACTAAGTCACCCATGGTCTTTCACAATCTGGAGCATTTGGTAGTCCTCATTTGTACATCTGATGATTTACAGTCACATATATAAATATAATATATATTATGTAAACGAATTGAAAATGGAATAAAGATGGAGATAACTATTACTTGTTTATAAAATAAATTAGAAAATGATTAAAAAACTTAACAAAAATCATGTTATTTGTGTATACAAATATATAATTAAGCCTTATATAGTATCCATATCTGTACATATTTCCAGATTTACTACTTTATTTAATACAATAATTTGTTCAAAGATATGTGCTTATATGGCATAAAAATCAATTATTAATTATTGGTGAGTAGTAATTAATTTATTGAGTGCACACGAAGCATATGTAAATACTTTAAACAGGCCTTAACCTGTATTCAATGTGCTTTAAAATTCGTAATAATCAAGCATATTTTGCCAAAAGAGGGACCTTTTAAAGTGCATTGAATACAGGTTAAAGCCTGTTTAAAGTATTTACATATGCTTTCTGTGCACTCAATAAATTATTTACTACTCTTTAATTGTTTATAGAATTTCCAACATTAAGATCATAACATTAACTCGCTGTAAATCGCAAGATTTCACGTAAGTTAATTTGTAAAGGAAATAGTGGACTTAAACAGTGGAGAAAACAACTACTTCATGCTTCCAAATCAAGATGCTTCAGATTCACCTATATAAGTTGAAATTTCAGGTAAAGATAAGATGGCCACTCTTTATAAAAGTCACTATCTTGTGTCATGGTTTGGAAGGTCCCTCTCTCGGCAAAATATGCTTGATTATTACGAATTTTAAAGCGCATTGAATACAGGTTAAAGCCTGTTTAAATTATTAATTATATGCAGTAAATTAATGAAATATTTTATTAATTTAAATTGTTTAGTATCTTATATTTAAACCACTAAACATCATATGATCATCATTTCTTATGCTTGCTCATAATCATCACTTCTTATGCTTGCTCATAACTGTTATTAAAACAGGCAAAACTCTCCATACAGTAGTGCCACTCTGTGCAAGCCTTGGTAATTAATGGATGTAAGAATATTTGTGCATAAAATTCTATTTAGTGCATACTCATCCAATATCTCCAGTCTAATTTTTGGCTTGTGGATTTCATCAGTGAGAAGCCTTGGATCTAATAGCATTGCACCTAGATCTTAGGATCTAATGCAATCCTCCAGCAGCCACTTTTATCTTTACTTGGTAACACAATCATATTTTCAATCCAAGCTCATTAGCTTGTATAGATCTGAATCTCAGTTCAATACCCATAAATTTTGCTGTCTTTGGTTCTTTAATAACCATAGCCATCAATATCCTATTAGGCAGGATTGGTATTAAATGGTGATCATATGATGTTTAGTGTTTTAATACCAATCCTGCCTAATAGGGTAGAAGTGGCTGTTTTAATACCAATCCTGCCTAATAGGATAGAAGTGGCTATGGTTATTAAAGAACCAAGACACCAAAATGTATGGGTACTGAACTAGTTCAGATATAAATGACTATGTAAGCTAATGATCTTCTTGTGTTTTCAATTTTAGACTCATAGTTTTGTAGTTAAGTAGAGATAAAAGGTGGCTGCTGGAGGATTACATTAGATCCTAAGATCTAGGTGCAATGCTTCCAGATCCAAGACTTCACACTGATGAAAGCCACAACTAGAAACTAGTCTGGGGATATTGGATGAGCAGGCATTAGATAGGGATTTTATGCATAAGCTTTCTTGCATCCATTGATTACTTTGGCTTGCACTGAGTGGCATTACTTTATGGAGAGTTTTGTCCGTTTTAATATTTTATATTTACAAAATATAATTATATAAAAAAAAATATATAAAATTAATAAAGACAGAAAAACAATAATGAAGAGTTTACAAACTATTTCTTCTTTTATCATACTTCTGCATGAGCACAATGAAACATATTTTAGTTATTTATTGAAGACTTTATAAAGTATAATTTAAATTGAGATTTCATCAATATTTTACTATTTAATGTCATGTTTTTGATATATCTTTTTTACCACCTTTTTTATTTTCACCATGCATAATTTAATTTTGAGATATACGGTAACTTTCCTTTTTGCATGGTTATCCTTTATGGGTTTAATTTTCTTCACACCATCAATTCTCTATCAATAACTTTGCCTAATTTTGGTTTATTTGTTGCTCTTTTGTTGCTAGAAGAACTATCAACTCACATTATGCAGAGTAGAAATAGGCCGACTATATGACATCTTTAGTCACTATGATATAGGAGATAGCATCTCAACTAGGGTTTGCAAGTAGCATGTAATGTGTAAGTTATGTACAAAATGAAACAACTGTCATTGAAAATGATGATGACCTATAGTTTTCGCTGTTGGCTTGATTTTATCAGTGAACTTCTATTCATCATTTAATTTTCTGACAAGTTATATATTAAGACAAGCAAAACTCACTATACTCATTTCCACACACAGCAAGTTAGAGTAATCAATGGATGCCAGAAGGCTTCTGCATAAAATCCCCATCTAGTGCCTAATCATCCATTACCCCCCCCCCAGACTAGTTTCTGGCTTGTGGCGTTCGTCCACGAGGAGCCATGGATCTGAGAGCACTACCTAGATTACTCTAGCTTGCTGTGTGTGGCAATATGTATAGTGAGTCTGTTTTAAAACAGTTATACACAAGCATAAGAAGTGGTGATCGTGTGAAGTTATATATTATTCAATGCCTCAAAAACACTGGGGTTTCCAATAGCAACTCGCATCATTAACAACTAAGTACTAAACTGTATCTCTTCTGGTCTTGTTTTTAATTCTTTATATATGAATTTCATTTCAGCTCAAGCAAAGCTTAAATATATCCGTTATTGATCTTTACATGGAAAAATCATTTTATAGTGCCCAATTTTCATCTATGCATTAATTTCAATAATATTTATTTATCTTAAACTGGATTTGGAGTATTTATTAAGAATACATAATGATAAAGTTTTATTTCATTCTCTGCCAAAGGAATTGCTCTTCATTTTAAGTGTCTTGTTCATATTTGCTTTACATTCCCATAATTACTGGATTTAATTGTCATTACGCTGGGTTACTTCCACATAGCTTATTCATTGAAGCAGATTTGTTTCAAATTCTCATGTACTTATAAATTAACTATTGTAATTGTTATTACATTTCTTTATACAACTGTGCATACAACTAACATCTTCTAGGCACACATACATATTTAAATATGTGCATGCCAATTATGTACTTTTTATATTACATTTCATAATTTGGAATCACTATTCAAATTTGGTTTCAACTTCAAAGTCACAATCCTTCACTCCGTTTATTTAACAAATATAATTGATTATCTTTAATTTCACCCTAAATTTACGAGTTAGGTCATTTGTAAAGAATATTGTTACTCTTCACTAATATATCAACATCTTGTGCATGCGTACTTAATTTTTTAGTACATTTTATTTTTTTATTCCATGATTTTATTACTCCAATTTTTCACATGATCACCATTTCTTATGCTTGCTCAAGCTGTTAAAACAGGCAAACCTCTCCATACTACTACTGTATGGAGAGTTTTTCCTATTATTCCAATCTTTATGTCTGTTTTCACTTGGCTAAACTGTATAAATTTGCCTTTCTATATTTTCTCTAACTATTAGATTATTTAAGCTATCATTATATTGATAATCGACACCTTTTTTAAACATTTACTCCTATCTATTGATTTTATATTTTTAGAAACTACAATTAATGTTCCTATATTTCAAACACAGGTATAAATATGCTAAAGGATCTTTGGATATATTTTGAGCAAACCAGATAGATGTCTTCAGTAAACCAAGCCAAGCATAACCTCCCATATGTCACTTATTATTTCTCAGAATTTATGTAAATAACATTATTCAAATCTACTTATAAGTATCATACTTTTAGCAAACTCTACTTTTACATTGATTATCTTTTAATGAATACATAAGTGATTGGCGATCTCTTTTTATTTGTTCAGAAATCATATTTATTCTAACCATAAATATAAGCTTTAAATTTATAAAAAAATCAATATATATATAATAAACAATTGATTTGGAAATAAAAATGAAAATGTAAAAAGACCAGAAAACAAATGCATGACCCAACTTACACATGCGATGCACTATGGCTTCTCCTTTCTCAGAGTCAGGAATCTCTCAGTCACTATGCCCAGAAAATCCCCTCACCCTAAGTTTTTCTCATATTGTTCTCTAATATCCTGCTCAATCCCATTTTCCCAACATTACCTTTGCCCTCTCTATTATATACAAATTACTCTCATCTTTTTCAAATCCAGCATAAAAAACAAGAATCCACTTTCTGTATAATCACTTTGTTTATATTTATTCTCTCACAACTTCATTATTTGTACCCTTTCTGCTTATACGAATTTACATTCAATTAACAGACACCTAATATTTTCCATGCCTTCCTTACATAGCTTACAGACTAACTCACCTACATTTCTCCATTTATGTGTATATTTCCTTCTTGCTAATGAATATGTTCAAACCTTAAACAGTAAACTACTTTTCTTGCTATTATCATAAATTAGCTCACAGTCATCATACTATTTACTTCTATATATATTTAAATTTACTCTCCATACTAGTTCTCCATTTCTCCAATTTTCTATTTTTTTTTATTAATGCAGCTATTCTATGTTATTTCTTGTCACTATAACACTTAACAATTCTAACACAATCATCCCACCTTTTGTATAAGTATACTGACATAAAGTCTTTATCCAAGTCTTCTGCATACCCTACTACCTTTCTGACTCATCTTGTTACCTGTCCTGTACTCATAACCCAATTAAATACTGCTTTGGCTATTCTCTTATTATCCATAAAATTGTGATCTACTGAACATTTTATTTTGCTTTTTGCATCTCTCAGTCCATACTATTCCAAGTCTGCCATCTATCTTATGCTTGGGTAATCAATATATTGTAGATAGTGTTGATAGTCTATACTATCTTACCCATGACCAAGTTTAGCCTTGGACTTATAGTTTTTGTCATTGAGCTTTTGGATCTGGACGTAATGCATCTGGAGATTTTGGATCTAATGCATGCACATTTAATCCATAAGATATCCTCTTATTCAAAAAAACATATTAATGTTTTGAATCTAAATTAACTAGCTTATGCATTTACTTAGATATGATGCCAGTTTATTAATAACTTTCTTGGATAAGATTTGGAATACAAAATGAATGCTCAGAATTTATGTGTACCTACTACTACATTATATGAATGTGAAATGTGGCTGGTGAAAGATTTGATGAGATTTTGTCATTTAAAAAAACATGTTATAGAAAAGTAATTAAAAATTGACCAGATACAAAAGGGTTTTTAATGAGAATAATACAAAAAAGTGAATATACCTTTTAGTGAAAAAATTATTGATTATTATGGAGAATATATAAATAGTCTTCCACCAATTTCTTTACAAATCTTGCTTTTTTTGTATAAATCAATTTTTTTTCTACATCCATATATATATATATCATTCTGAAAGAAAGTTAGCTGAATAGAAATGAGGATAACTGGACAAAGATAAATTTAATTAGAAAAATATATATATATTGGTTTTTGAAAATATGAAATTATATGAATAAATTTTTATTTTCTTATTGATTTGAAAACAAATTAGAAATATAGAGGTATTTGTAAATTGTTGGAGAATTTGTGAATATTTGAATAATTTGTAAGTCTATTTATATGTAAGAATAGATCTGTAAAATGATGTCAGTTCGAGTGGTAAAAAAATTTGGTTTATATAATAAAGCAAGGTTATAAAGAAAATGAGTAGGTGAATGAACCTATTGTGAATGAATAAACCAATTTTTAAAGAGAAAAATAGCATTTATTTATTGTATTGAATTATAGAAAAAGACCCAGAGATGGGGAAGGGGTGCAAAATGGGGTCTATCTATGTAAGGCTTTATTTATACCTTTGTTTACACTCGTTAAATTTTTTACATACATAGTGGGAAAGTTAGAGGATTGTCATGTGATTGCATTGTTAGTTAATATTACACTGTTTTGAATTTATATCGTGCATTATTCCAAACGAATTGATTTATGTGGTTACATTGCTTAAAAGATCCTTTTCCCTTCCGTTTTCTTGTAATTTTTAGTTTTGTTCAATCGGCAGAATTCATGTATTTTACTGTTAATGTTTATTCTATAAATTGTTTTTTTTATTTATTTTAGAAGTCCCCAGTGACTTAATATAGTTCTGCTGGTATTAGCTTTATTTCTGGTATCACTTGTTCCTGCTTTTTTATTACAATATTTGGATGATGCATGGATTGTAATTGCAGACAAAGATGAAAACTTATGTTGGGGGGAGGGAGACTTTTGTGAAGCTTGTAAGGTGGGTCGGAATAGTAATATTTGTTTTCCTATATGTTGTTGCCACATACATTTTTTTGTTGTTAATACATTTTGGATGAAAGGGAATGGGGGGGGGGGAGGTTTCTTCTCTGTGACATAGTGAGTGTCATGCCTCATTTATATTTATTAATTTTTTATATAAATTAATGTAATTTTAACATGAATTTAAAAATTTAAATGCATGTGGAAATAAAAGCACAGTATGGGATAAAATAATAACGAAGTTGTGAGATAGAACCATTTTTTATTATTGTTACACAATGATAATTGTATTACGGTTTGATTTTTCTTATTATAATTATTATGGCATCATTTCATTATGCATGTTTATTTCCAAAGCTTGCATAAATTTATATTATTACAAGAATACTTCACTTCCTTCTTCCATAATGATTTAAATTTGTTTTCTTTCCACTTCTTCCATATTATTCAAAAATAAATAGGTAAATTATGTAAAGTCGATGGAAACTATTTTTTATCTTTAGTAAACATTTAGCCGTTATTTTTAAATATCACTTGATAAATAAGGCTATTTCCTAAGGCAAAAATTAAGTAGCTGTTGGAACTAGTTACGATATATGTAAATTTTTAGACTCCAGGTATCTAACTTGTATTCTGATTATAAATGCATACAAATTACAATTTTATAGAAAGCTTACAATCTTGGAAAACCGGAATCAATATCCTTACGTTTTTTTTAAATAAAAAAAAGCTTTTAATCATTGACCTTACCTATTTAACTTATGAATGCAAAGCATAAAGTTTAGATTCAAAAAATAAAGATAGTCAAGCGTTGCTAGCCGAGAGGTCAGCGCAGTCTCCTGGCAAGCAAGTAGTTGGTTGCAGAGGGTTGTGGGTTCGCTTCCTGGTCGATGCTATGACATGAAAAAAAATAAAGATATAGAAGAATATTGGAAATAAATATTTCAAAAATGATAAGAGAAAAAAGGAATTGAAATAATGACATTTAAAGAAGGATTAAGACAATTCCATAGAAAAAGAAGTTTTTGACATGTTTTGCATAAATGTAATGTTGACATCATTTAAAGCTTAGTTCTCTTTGTTATGACATGTAATCCACATTGTATTCATTATGTTGCTTTAATCAATAAAGTTATGTTACAAGTAAGAGATTAATTTATTAAACATATTTGAGATGGGATGTTGAGAGTAAAAAATGTATAGAATCAATATGCAAAATCTTTAATCAAGAGTGGCTGTTGATGAGGATCAGATATATACAAACAATATATAACAAACACCAAGTGTTGTTTCTCTGTTTTGGTTGATTTATCTGTATGAATTATTTGTTATATATATATAATGTCTTTGCAAGGAAATCAAGTCATATATCACGTGACTTAATTTACTAAGCTTATATTACAAATGTTATATAAGGAGTGTGCTAATAGCTCTTATCAAACTTTATAGAATATCCTTATTGCCAGACCGGTTTCATGCTTTTAGCATTCCTCGGTGAGGCTCTAGCATATTCAAGAATTAGTTTAAAATACCATGTCTTTTGTTTTTGATCATATGTTTTAATAATGTGTGATGGAATAGAAATTTGATATATATATATATGAATTTAAGTATCTTTAAAAGTAATGTGTATAAGAAGTTAAATTGTAGCTAACTTGAAAAATTGTATGTTTCAAATGTATTTCTAGTGTGAGAGGTTCGTCTGACTTCTGGACTGTTGTGACATGATTGAGCTATGGTGAAAGATTCATTAATAAAAATACAAATAGAACACCAACTGTTGTTTGTTTTGGCTGGTTTATCAGTATGAATTATTTGATTTACATATGTATAACATCCAAATAAATGAACAATAATATTGTAAAGCCAATTTTAAATTTAAAAGTCTATCAGATGAAAAAATGATTTTTCTGTGATTTTGCCAAGTATTTAAATAATGTTCATGTTAAGCACGTAAATGAAAGTAAGAATAAATAAGTAGTATTTATTAAAATGTATATTATATGTGTAAAATTAAATGATGTGCATGTATGCGGAAGGCATACACATTAATTATAAAATACTTTAGATTAATTAGTATTAATTGAAAGAAGTAAATCATATCCCAAAGATTAGCTATACTGATAAATAATCAGTAATAGTGAAGAGATAAATCTAAGCTAAGTAAAGAAAGGCACTGCAACTATGGAATGTTAGTTCCTGATCAGTTTCGGTGATAGTGGAACTTGATGGCTAAAAATATACAAATGGAATGTATATGGCCATATCTGATCCCAAGAATCAGATAAGGGAACTTGAGATATGTGTCATCATATGGTCAGCTGATGGCCAATCAAAAGAGGACTAGGATTCTCAAGGTGAAGTTCCTGATATGCAGATGCGCCATCCAATGGGTGCTGCAGCCACTCCCTCCTTCACCTATAGCCTCATAAAAGTTTATTGCTGAACAATCCAAAGTAAATTCAGGGACCCATTACAGGTCATATAGATCTTCAGTATTATTTTATAAGCCTTTAGGCCCACATAATTGTGTTATATAGCATATTTATATAAAATCCGTAACTTAAAACATATAAGAGAAATACTATTCATTTATAACCCTGAAGTCTGAGCTTCTGTTAATTAAACTTCATTACTTCTAACTACTAGCCATTTCCCTTCCATTTTATTCAGAGTATTCCTTTTATTATTTATTTGTGCTATCTAGAGAGCAACAGTTTGTCTTTGGATGCAGTAGTTCATTTTTAGCATTTATCATCAGCTATTCCTACTACTGGTTTAATGATAAATGTTCATTATATATGAATATATTGATTGACAAATAATATTTTATAAATAAAAGCAATCAAATGATATATTGTTAAAGTGTTCATAAGAAGGTTGATCACAGTGCCAAAACTGGAATCAATCCAATGACTTTGTGTGTCCAGAATCTGATACTCTACTATGGCACTAAACCATGGAGGGCATAATGATATTCCTAAGAAGTTTGATTGCTGGTAGTGCTAAAACTGGAATCCAAAGATTGTATGTTCCAGAATCTGATATTCTATCACAGCACTAAATCATGGAGGGTATAATGATGTTCATAAAAAGTTTGATTGCTGACGTCACCAAAACTGAATTCAATCCAATGAGTTTATGTTCCAGAATCTGATATTCTACACAATAAACCATGGAGGGCATAATATTTTGTACTGACAATATATAGTCAAGTGATAATTTCTATATACTATTAATTAATAACTGACCTTCCTTTTAGCTAGGCTATTCAATAACTTTTCACTGTAAAATGTTCTTGAACATGGCAGCTAAAGGTGGTTTAATTATTAATTAATAGTGCATGGAAATTATCATTTGGTTTCACATACATATATGTTAAATCATATCATTAAAAAACAGTCAATGCTTAGACCATCCCAATATCAATAACAATCAACAATTTCAAACTATTTTCAAGGCAACTTCCTTTTAATAATACAGGTGGAATAACTCCTCGACATAGTTTAAAACTCAGATTTTAATTTATTTTATACTTTAAAATGTATTCAGTCTTAAACCTAGTATTTAAAAGGAAGTTTTTGTATATTACCTTGGGATGCTTCTAGTGAGCTTTGTAGCCAGCTGAGTTTAATGGTTTAAAAGTCATGAAGCAATTGGCCTGACGAATCTGATTGACTGGTTATTTTAATCTGATATTGTCAAAGATTGTAAGAGTTTATAATGTGTGAATTTAAAAAATAATGAATATATAAATATAGTATGTGCATATTGAGAATAGAGTTACATTGCCAATAACTACTGTTAGAATAGCTTTTGTTTAAGTACATGCTAGCAAGATTAAGATGTATTAAGATCAAAAAGAATTAATGTAATAAAAAATATTAGATAATGTTCAATGTGTGTTCCATATATGCTTTTAGAGACAGATTTTCAGTTATGAAATAGTTTTAGTGACATATTTTATTCAGAGTAGTTTGAATCCTTATTTAAAATGGAAGATGGTGGATACTTTTAGAACTATCCATGACTGAGTGCAAAGTGTATATCTGTATATACTTAATGTTGAAAGTAACTTAATGTTCAGAATAACTGAGTTATTTAATAACATCTTGATTATGGAAGGGGTGAGTTCTTTGCATGTAAACAAGGTTTAATTTGTTTGCTTAATTAAATAATTGTCAAACATAAAATAAATATTATAATATATTGGTCTATTTCCATCATATATTATTAAGAGTTGCATGTCTAGAAAATTTTAAACTTAAAACTGATAAAACTCTGTATTACCACTCAGTGCAAGCCAGAATAATCAATGGATGCCAGAAGGCTTGTGCATAACTAGGTGCAGTGCTTTCAGATCCAAAGCTCCGCACTGATGAAGGCCACAAGCAGAAACTAGTCTGGGGATATTGGATGAGTAGGTACTAGATGGGGATTTTATGCACTGACTACTCTGGCTTGCACTGAGTGGCAATATATATAGAGAGTTTTGCCTTTTTTAATAACAGTTGCGAGCATAAGAAATTGTGATCATGTGATGTTTATTGGCTTAAAATTTTAAACTTTCTTTAAACATTTCATATATAAACAACTGTTAGTAATAACTCAAATAGATAACACAGATTAGTAGATTATACATTTTGAATGGTATTATTTTCCACTCTTCAGATGTTGCTGGTCTGACCAGTGACAATACTAGCACAGAATTCAAAAATTACACTTTTAGATTCTTGAATATTGAATTTTAAGGCAATGCTCTAACCAACAACTATCCTCACAGTTAGTTAAAGAATTGCCTTAAAAGTGAAGAATCTAAAGGTGTAACTACGACTTCTATACTAGTATTGTCACTGATCAGGTCAGCAACACCTGAAGAAGAGTAAAAAAATAATATCACTCGAAACATGTAATCTATTAATCTGTGTTGTATATTTGTATTACTACTAACAGCTGTTTGTATTTGAAAAGTTTAAACTTTTTCAGATATGAAAATAATCCAACATATTGTAACATCTAAAACACCATCATCACAAATCTTCAGACAATTAATATAAAATAAATAATTTTGTAAATAGCGAAATATATTTTAAATTTTTGTAAAAAAAACAAAAAAAATTTTTATTATTAAATCCATTCTTAAATACGTGAAGGATTGGTATTTTTTTAATCCATGCTTTTAGAAAACTTGGAGCCTTTTAAAGATTTAAAATGATTAGGCACTCTCCAAATGTTATATAACTTCAATCCATAGAATACAATTATCTTTTGGTTTCAATGGTAGTCTTATTTCATTAATAAGGGTTGTAGCTCGTTTTATCTTTTATATAAATACATATGTGTTATAGTGATGAATTGTGGATTGTAAACATCACAATTTCATTCATATATATCTCCTTTTTTTTAATAATCTTTTTTTAAATTACTTAGCATCCAATTCAGAGGTTCATTTGGTCATCTTTTCACTTTTGAAAACAAATCTGTGGTGTCTGATTACTCTCTCAACATGCTATGCTATTTTGACAGATTTGAATCCAAAGTTTTCTCTAGTCAATTTGTTACAATTTTAGTTAATATCATAAACTATTTTTATGTATTTTTTTATATCATCTAGAACAGTGGTTCCAGCCTTCATCGAGGGCAGTGCGGGTTTTGTCAACACTGAAGCACTTTTTTTTTATAATTTAATTGACTTTAAAAAAATTTCATAGAAATTTATATGCTTTAGCTTGCTGTAACTCGGCTTTATAAATGTTATAAAGTAACGGAAGGCGGTTAGACAATTTTACTACTAACAGAGATACAAAAGTGGGCAGTAGGTATAAAAAGGTTGACTATTCCTGATCTAGAACCTTCTTATCATTTACATATTTTTTGCACAATTTTTCCAACAATTTCTGTCTCTTTAATACCATTTTCTAAAAATATCTACAACAATTCAGTTACATTTTAAAGATTTTCCTTATTCATAAATTTAATTATACAGTATTATCTTTTAGCTTAGAATATATATATAAGCGCTTTAACATGCCGAAGAAGATGTCAGTAGTAACAAAAACAATTAAATTAAATTAATCTAGGCCTAGTACTTTCGAGATTTTTCCCTCATATTCATGGCCAAAATAGATTATAAACCATAGCTGTAATATTACTAAATAATAATGTATGCAAATGCGTATGTAAATTAATTTTTCCATTTTCTTGAAATAGCAAAACACGTGTCGCGTCGTTATCATTGACAATAAAATACTCCTCCTTGATCTTTCTTTTACAATCGTTGGCTTCAGAGCATACTATTTTGGGATTGCAGGGTTCGAGCACATGACTGGCCTGCTTCTCATGTTCGAAAAATATTGTGTCATTTTAAATAATGCCGTCGTTGTTGTAAAAGTCACTAAAGTGACTTTTACTGCTCTTTATTTTACGGTAGTTCTTTGAAAAATTATTTTAATTAGCAAGTGGATGTTTTTATCCTTTTTTTTAGACAACTATTAACAAAATATAGTAAAGTATTGAGAAATATATTCATTAGTGACTTTATTAAGTTATATAATGTTGCCATTACAGTTGTTAATTTGACCGGCATTAATTATGCCGTTTATGGTTGTGTTTGACAGCATATAATAGTAGCTGTCAAATTCGATTTATGAAGTAGACAAATCCTATGCTATGATTCATTCAGAATCTATTGATAACATTTAGTAACATCCATGTCTCACTGACTCTATTGTTGAATTTAGAAAAGGAAATTTGTTTAGAACATCATACAAAACTGTTTTTTAAAGCCATAATTCTTCAGTTTGAACAGCTTTTGATTTGACATCTAGAAAAATCATAATTTAAGATGAGTCTTATGTAATGAAACTATTTTAAGGTAGTGTTAAGTGTGATTTACTTATCAGTTTTTTTTCAATTCAATAACCTAATTTACAAGCTTGGTTTTCATTAGCAATTCTTGATCAGAAGATAATCAGCCTTTGACATATGCTGTTTAATCATGTTGCTAACTGCCTGATATTATAGTAAGTATTCAGGATGCTCTCAAACCCAAACACAAGATAGAGATTTTTAAAAGATAACCAGCTTATCTTTGTACCTAAATGCAATTATATAGGCCAATCTAAAGCATTTCAGAATGAGAACATGAAGATTTAATCTTCACAACTTTATGTCCATTATATTGTTAATTTATAGTTAAATCCAGCAAAAAATTTTAAATTTGTGATTGGTGAATATTAGATGATGTTAGAATCAATTTAATATAATTTTCAAGTGCAATTTTTGTTAGTAATTCTCAATTAGAAGGTGACAGCCTTTGATATGATGTTTAATCATGTTACTAACTTATTGTTGTTATAGTGAGTATGTGAGGCACTTTTAAACTCACACAATAGTGCATGTTGAAGGCTGATTACCTTCTTATTAAGAATTATCAGTTTTTATACAGTTTTTGTAAAACATCCCTACTGGTCTTTGGGTGAAAATATGTGCAAAGGAAGAGAAAAACCACTGCAAGAGAATAGACTTGAATGTGAAAGTAATATTTCTCATAATAATATTTAATTGGTTATTCAGAAGACCATTTTGCTGCACATTAGTGAATAGTATACATCAGTAGAACATCCTAAAGCTAATAAAACTACCCTTAAAAGTAACTACACCTCTATCCTAATAGTTCCAGATAGCTTTTCAAGGAGGTTTCATTGCCATAATATTTTTTTTCTTGTTGATATAACTTTATCATGTCACAGAACTCTCATTCCAAATATATTACTCAGAACTATTTTGAAAACAGACTCATAATGAGTCATTTTAATAAACTTGTAAATACAGTTTTACTTTTCATTTATCAATGTTTATTTATTTTGTCTGACAAAAGAATTCCTCTTTCATGTGACCTCAAACTGTTTATATTGTAAATAAATCAAAATTGATATCCGAAAAGACTGAAACTTATTATTAGCAGCTATTTTAGATCAAAAATTAATCAAGACAGTGTACCATTTTATATATTATTTTTAATTAAATATTACTAATTGCAACAGTATGTAAAAACTTTAAACATCACATGATCATTATCTTTCACACTTGCTCATAACTGTTGTTAAAATAGGCAAAACTCTCTCCATACAGTAGTGCCACTCTAAGCAAGTCAGAGTAATCAATGGATGCCAGAAGACTTGTGCATAAAATCCCTATCTAGTGCCTACTCATCCAATATCCCCAAACTAGTTTCTGGTTTCAGTGAGATCTAGGTGCAGTGCTTTCAGATCCAAGGCTCCTCACTGACAAAGGCCGTAAGCCAGAAACTAGTTTGGGGATATTGGATGAGTAGGCACTAGATAGGGATTTTATGCACAAGCCTTCTGGCATCCATTGATTACTCTGTCTTGCTTAAAGTGGCACTACTGTATGAAGAGAGTTTTGTTATATATAAAAACTTACTAGTGCATGAATATATAACATTTAGGATTAAAATTGTATTGGAGTGTTTACTGATATGATTATAATCTTAAACATTACATATTCAAGCAGTAATAAAACTTATTTGTGTGCTGTTGAAATTAATAATTTTTTTTAAATACTAAGATGATATTTTATGTGTTTGAAACATCATTTTTGTAGCTTTAAAATTCTTCACATATTTCATACCATCACTCTTGTTATTTTAATAATTATGCCATACTTTTATTACTGGATATTTTACAACTATGAAACATTTAAAAAAAAAAAAAATCAAGTCATGTGTCACGTGACCTAGTTTAAACAAGCTTGTATTACAAATGTTATATAAAGATCTCGCAAATAAGCTCTTAACAAGCTTTGCAGAATATCCCCAAACCAGTTTCTGCTACTGGCTTCCTCAGTGAGTGCTAGGATATTCAAGCATTAGATTAAAAATACTAGAACAAGCCCAGCACTTTATCTAATGGATAACTATTAAGTAGAAAATCTAAAATTGTCAGGCATCCATATGTCTTTCAATCCAGTTATCTAACTTAAATAGCCATATAGGACTGAGGAAGCCAGTAGCAGAAATCAGTCTGAGATTAGGGACATTCTGAAAAGCTTGTTAAGAGCTTATTTGTGAGCTTTTTATATAACATTTGTAATACAAGCTTGTTTAAATTAGGTCATGTGATGTCTGACTTGATTTTTTTTCCTAATTTTATTTTTTGCTATTAAGGCTTTGGCAATATTATATTGCTAAAGCTATTAATATATGGTGTATCTGAACTTAGTTCAGCCCCATATGACTATTTAAGTTAGATAACTGGATTGGAAGACATATGGATGTCTGAAAATTTCAGATTTTCTACTTAATAGTTATCCATTAGATAATGTGCTGGGCTTGTCATGGTACTTTTAATCCAATGCTTTAATATTCTACCACTTCACTGAGAAAGTCAGTAGCGGAAACCGGTCTGAGGTTAGGGATATCCTGTGAAACATTTTTTTCTACAATTTTCTTTACCATCTCGCAATTATATATTTTTATAACATAAAATAACTTTTTTCTATATTTATTTGAAATTTTACATATTTAATTTTTTTAAATGTCCCATTTTTAAGTATTTTATATTCCTCATTTTTTTACTGTATATCTGACAATGTATGCTGTATATCTCAATAGAAAATTTGCTACCAATTTTCTGTTTTGTTTGTTTCTATTATCTATATAGTTGTTGTTTTTTTAAAAGTTATGGCAACTCTGTTATTGAAATGTATTAAATTAAAGGCAATATTAATACTACTTTATACACAGAAAAAATATTGAAAGTATTAAATATAACCCTAATGCATTTTTGACGCTGAGTTTGTTGAAGTCAGCCATTACTTTCAAAATAAAAGATGGAGATATAAATTATACATTTAGATATGCATACTCCAAAATGTACCCAAATGCATATCATTAGAAATCTAAAATTAAAGAGGTCTGTTTCTTTAATAACATAGATTCAGAAATAAGCAGAAAGATAAATAACGTTCAAATGAGTGTGTTTTGGAACACATGCACTTAAATGTATAATTTTGTTTTTAATATGATGGATGTCTTTGCCAAGAATACTGAATACCAAAAGTATATTATGATTATATTTAATGTTTTCAGTAGTTTTTTAACTTTTTAAAATGATTTGTAAATTTCTAGTTTAAAACCACTGGATTTGAAAGGATAAAATATCTTAATTTTACCTTCTTAACAGCTTCTATCTCTAGACTTGCAATAGCATAAATCGTACATAGTTATCCTCTGTGTTTGATCTGTTAAAAATATTATAATTATATATCCATTGCGTTTCAGCATCATTTTCAAAAACAGAACAAAAACAGCCATATATAGTTTTTTTCTTACGGAAAGTTCACAAGCTTCTGTTCTTCATTGAATTTGCATTTATGCACGCAATTTTATCCTTTCATACATTTCTTAATAAAAATTACATTAAAAAGTAGAATGTTATATGAGTTTCAGCACTCATTAGAAAACTCATTGAGAAAGAGCCAAGTTTTGAATTGTAAACTATAAGAACTTAAAAATCAGTTCCCTAAATACAACTCAGAATCAACTATAATCTTATTTTATATTAAGCAAATTTTGCTTATTTTAAAATATTAATACTATTATTAAACATATTAATTTTACAGCCATTAAACGTACATCATTATATTCTGGCCAGATAGCCATTGCAAACATTTTGAAAAATTAAGTATTGATTCTGTTTACTGTGGTAGAGCATCTGATTTGGGATCAAGGAGTCCTAAGATCAATTCTGGAACTCACAGTTTTGGCTTTCAAACTTCTTTTGAACTCCCCAAGTAATACAGACATGTTTTTTTTTACTGCACATGCAACGTATATATCATTAAAATCAGTCAACACTTAAACAATCCAAATCTCAATCTGTTGTCATGGAAACCTTTTAAAAATAAGGATATTATATTTTAACTTAAAAGCACCAAATTCCCTGCTCTCACTACTATAATCATGTCCCACATTTAACAATTATAGCCAATCATATTAGAGGTTATAATCTGGACAAACAGAAGAATAGTTCTTTGAGATTATTTACTTCATACAGTGTATTCCAGCCAAAAAGTGGTTGATTCTCTATTTAAACTGCCTATAATGCCATCTTTGAATCAATGCATGTTTTAAGTAGTGACAATTTAGTTATTCCATCACAAAAATTTTAAGGCAAGTGTGTCTAGATCATGAATCATGACATGAAATGTGACCATGCATTTCATGCCTTAGCCTGAAGTACTAAAAGCACTAACATTACATTTTATTTTTAATTAAACAAAAACTGCTACTGAATTGTTTAAATGATTCAAATTGTGTATGTTAGTAAAGACATAAATTATAAAAATGTTTTAGATTTCACAATGCCAAGAACCTTACAAATTTTCAATGAAGATACAAAATACACTATTACATTTTATGTTTCAATGTGTGATCAAATATGAAAGCACTTTAAATTTTTTGTGGTGAATAGCTAAAGTATATCACTATGTCACACATGTTGATTCAGTGATAGCACTGCATACAGCTTGGAGAGAGAACCAGTCATCTCTTCACTATGACATATTGCATGCATATATATAATATTCGAAATGAAGAATCATAAAACCATACAATAAATATTTAAAAATACTCTCTAACCAAGAATATGTCAATAATTATTAAGAATAAAGTGGGTGTTTATTTTCATGTCTCATTTATTAATATAGACGCTGAACTAAAACATTTTGGTTAAAAAAAATGAATATTTAAATCTATCATGCAATGAATATTTTTCAAATTGATTTACTTACATATTGTTAACAAACCTGAGAGTTTCCTCAATTTAAACATTGCCAACAATAATTCAAACAAATGAAAATTTGTAGTACAATACTTCCAATACTTTAATATATATGTATGTAATAAATAAATTGTACTAAGTTTTTTTAAAAAAAAAACATTAAATAAGACATTTATTTTATTAGTGCTATGTTTTTATAAACTGTAATATTAATAAGCCAATAAGCTAATGCACATGCGCTTTGTAGATTTAACTATATAAATGAATACTCTCACTTTCCAAACACAAGATAAAGTCTTTGTGAAAAAAAATGAATCCATGAAATAATAAATCAAATTGCATCACTTCCAATTGCTACTATGTAATCAATTACTTTATAAAATAGATACAATTAATTACATAATGCATTATTAAATAGCATCACTTTCAATTACTACTATGTAATCAATTACTTTATAAAAATAAATACAATTAATTACATAATGCATTATTAAATTGCATCACTTTCAATTACTACTATGTAATCAATTACTTTATAAAATAAATACAATTATTTACATAATGCATTATTAAATTGCATCACTTTCAATTACTACTATGTAATCAATTACTTTATAAAATAAATACAATTATTTACATAATGCATTATTAAATTGCATCACTTTCAACTATTATTATGTAATCAATCTATAAAATAGATACAATTAATTACATAGTGCATTAATAAATTGCATCACTTTCAATTACTACT
The DNA here is from genome assembly GCA_028023455.1 of Epiperipatus broadwayi. Lineage (NCBI taxonomy): Eukaryota > Metazoa > Onychophora > Udeonychophora > Euonychophora > Peripatidae > Epiperipatus > Epiperipatus broadwayi. The sequence continues at coordinate 5,225,320 of JAQFVV010000072.1, read as the reverse complement.
ATGTAATCAATTACTTTATAAAATAGAGACAATTAATTACATAATGCATTATTAAATTGCATCACTTTCAATTATTACTATATAATCAACTACTTTATAAAATAGATTCAATTAATTACATAATGCATTATTTCACATTATTTCCTTTGCATCAGAATTTTCACATTAACATTTTGTCTGCTAAATAAAAATAGTTGATAATGATTATGTGATAGGAAGTGAAAACATTTCTTTGTCTATTTAATGTTTTTTTTTTAAAAACATAAAGCTTACCAAAATTTATTTGTCACATATATTTGTTGTAGTTTATACATACATGCTTTATTTGTAAGTAATAGGCAAAAAGCATTAATTTTTACATAAAACATACACAAATGTAGTCTAATCAGAATGGAATTTTTAACCATTTCCATTTTTTAAAAATAAACTGCCATTTGGTGAGGATTATAAATAAATACATAACAATCATTAATTTGATGAATGGACATGTACAGTCCTTTGTTAACTCATTACCTAAGTAAAATATAATACATTAAAGATCAGCCTTTCAAGCTACTGTGCATATGCTTTTTTTATGAGTGTTAATAATAAACGATACTTTCACTCCCAACACAAGATATAGTATTTAAGAAAGAATAAAATGAATCCACTTATTCTTTCCAACCCAAATGCTTATATATGGGCAAATCTTAAGCACTGGAACCACTCACTTTAAATTACTGTTTACGATGTCTGAATGAATGATGTCGATGAAATTATCTAGAATTTACTAAATGTCATTCTCAAATGAAACTTAAACATATGAAAGGCTGATCTTTAATGTATTACAATTTATAAACATGCGCTATATAAAAATAAATGCGTATTTACTAAGTAAAATATATAAAGTTATGTAATAGCCAAATTCTGAATTGTAAACTATAATAATATGTTTTATAGGGTCAGTTTCAGGGGAACCAGTTTTATTAACTGTGCCAAGTCCCAATATTGCTAATCATAAAGCAGAATAGATTTAAATCTTACCAACATTGAGCAGATTTCACTTTATTTCAAAGTGTGAAAGTGGATACATACACACCAATACTTACAAAATATAATTGCATAATTGGTTAATTATATAGATTACATTAAAAAATTAGATTTTACATAAGAGGAGTTTTTGTAGAAAGATCATTATGAACTAAGGTATCAGATGTATAAAAAATAACTTTATACAAATTCATAAGATTAATCACAAATTGTAATTGTTTATAATTCCTACATTACTGAAATAAGTTATAAGTGTGCTTATTGACAATAAAAAGCAATACTTTTAGTAACGATTTATATCACATTTTTCTCATTTTAGAATAAAACAAATGAAATACGCTAAATATGGATTAAGATTTTACATAATAGTTAAGAGGTTGGCAATAATAAAAATAAATTTCCTTGAAACTGGTTATCATAACCTTTGTATTGTCATACTTTAAAATTTTAAAGTTAAATATTAAATTTAATCTATTTTACTTCATAATGAACTTTCTAGAAGATGTGATCTTGCTCTCACTCATAGATTTGGTTTTTTGATATGGATATAATTTATATAATTAATTATGTTTTACACACATTTAATTTAATTTTTTTCTGAAGGTTTGTGATGATGGTGTTTTAGCTGTATTTTTATACTGGACTATTTCCATCATCTAATATGTGTGTTGAATGTCTTTAGAAAAGTAATTTTATTTAAATATTCCAAATGCATTCAACTGTTAGTAATATCACAGCAAACAGGTTAGTATATGCACAATGTTTTGAGAGGATGGCTCAGTTGGTTAGAGCATTACCTTAAAATTCAATAATTAAGAATCTAAGGACCCAGGTTTGAATCCCATACTAGTACTGTCACTGGTCAGGCCAGCAACACCTAAAGAAGAGGGAAGAAAAATACCTCTCGAAATGTTGTGCATATATAACCTGTTTGCTGTGATATTATGAACAGTTAGTGCATATACTAACCTATTTGCTGTGATATTACTAACAGTTGTTTACTGTTATATTACTAACAGTTGGTGCATATACTAACCTGCTTGCTGTGATATTACTAACAGTTGAATGCATTTGGAATATTTAAATAAAAACTTTTCCAAGCATTCAACACACATATTAGATGATGGAAATAGTCCAATATAAAAATATAATTTAATTTAGTTGTTTGTATAAAAAGTAATGATTAAGTTTCACTATGATTAAAATATATTTGCAAAAGTGTCTGTTAATTATGTAAAAACAATAGATTACAAGACTATTTTATCGGCCAAATTCAAATAATTTCAAACACATACATATTATTCTTTTCAAATGCTATTTTTGTACATACTTATTTGATAAAATTCTATTAATGAAGAATCAAGAATGGAATGGATCCACCCATTCTTTGGGCTTTTGATGTTTTTTTTACCCTTGCTAACATTGAAGACTGAATTCAATATATAAGTAATATGTATTGATTTTAATATTTAAAATTATTAATTTCAGTCTAATTATTAAAACAATAATTATTAAAAGGGAGATTTATTCTCCATTTTTGTAAAATTGATTACTAATTTAACAATTAATAATACCACGTTTTTATCTGGCTGATATATTGGGGTTCATTCTGTATTTTCGTTAATGTTGGCAAGAATAAGTTGATAAACATCGAAAGTTTCTCAAATAGATGGATTCTTTCTACTCTTGATCCTTTGATAATAGATTTCTATTTGTTCATCATCTGAAGAGGAATGATTTATTCCATTTACTATATATATAAATACAGGAGTTTAGATGTAATTAAGGGATTTGAACCCAGACTTTCAAACTTTCTCTCACTATCCAATCTATCTTATATAATCAATACATATGACCACACAAGTGTGAAAAAAATAAATGATTTGGCCATTCAATCATCAGATTTTCAATGGTAAGTATCCATTAAAGTTTGAAGATACCTAATATAAACTGAGCATTGATTATATATATATATATATATATATATATATATATATATATATATATATAGGAGATGATGATCTGGGTCAACTGATGAGTGGTGTTTCATCATGTAATAATACATATATTGGAGATCATTTATCTTTTTCATATGGGTGTGGTCATGTGTATCAGTTGCATGAGATAGATTGGATAGCTGAAGGGAATTTGAAAATCTGGGTTCAAATCCCCTATAATTATATATATGCAGCTATGTTAATTTAATATTTGCAATTATTAATTTTCTGTTTAATGTCAGATTCATTCTCAATCTTTGTATAATTGACTATTAATTTAATAATTATTAATGCCATGTTTTCATCTGGCTGATGTATTGAGTTTACTCTTTATGTCTAATAATGTTGGTAAGGATATACTTATCATCAAAAGCTGAAAGAATAGATGGATCCATTTTATTTCTGTCTCTTTGTCAACAGAATGTTATTTAATCATAGACTGAGGAGGAGAATGATGTATTCCATTAATTACATATATATATTTAGAGATGAAATTTATTTATAAACTATTTAGAAAAATTAGATGGATCCATTTTATTCCTGTCTCTTTGTCAACAGAATGTTATTTAATCATAAACTGAGGAGGACAATGATGTATTCCATTATATATATATATATATATATATATATATATATATATATATATATATATATATATATATATATATATATATATATATATATATATATAATTGACTATTAATTTAATAATTATTAATGCCATGTTTTCATCTGGCTGATATATTGAGTTTACTCTTTATGTCTAACAATGTTGGTAAGGATATACTTATAATCATCAAAAGCTGAAAGAATAGATGGATCCATTTTATTTCTGTCTCTTTGTCAACAGAATGTTATTTAATCATAGACTGAGGAGGAGAATGATGTATTCCATTAATTACATATATATATTTAGAGATGAAATTTATTTATAAACTATTTAGAAAAATTAGATGGATCCATTTTATTCCTGTCTCTTTGTCAACAGAATGTTATTTAATCATAAACTGAGGAGGACAATGATGTATTCCATTATATATATATATATATATATATATATATATATATATATATATATATATATATATATATATATATATATATATATATATATATATATATATATATAATTGACTATTAATTTAATAATTATTAATGCCATGTTTTCATCTGGCTGATATATTGAGTTTACTCTTTATGTCTAACAATGTTGGTAAGGATATACTTATAATCATCAAAAGCTGAAAGAATAGATGGATCCATTTTATTTCTGTCTCTTTGTCAACAGAATGTTATTTAATCATAGACTGAGGAGGAGAATGATGTATTCCATTAATTACATATATATATTTAGAGATGAAATTTATTTATAAACTATTTAGAAAAATTAGATGGATCCATTTTATTCCTGTCTCTTTGTCAACAGAATGTTATTTAATCATAGACTGAGGAGGACAATGATGTATTCCATTATATATATTCTGACCTTGTAATCGTGTGTAGCTCCACTACACATCGGGCTAATCACGTTGAGGGCCATAATCTAACCGCCCCGTTCCCGCATCTCCACTTCCCCCAAAATAAATATAATATAGTGAAAATCACCTAACCGGGTTCTAGCTCTAATAATTAATGAAATATTCAATTAAATGCTTTACTAACTCAAGTTTCTTAAAATTAACTTAGGTTCTGTTTTAAACTAACTCAAATAAATATTCAGGAATTCATGAGACTAGAAGTGGAAATACGGGTGACAAGGTAGATTACATTGAGACAATATCCCACGGGATACCACCTCAATGGCATAAGAACACTATCCCCCCTTATACTACTATTACACATAATAACTACATAGTATTCTTATGACTTCTGCAACTTCTAATCACTAAGACTCATTTAACAATTAAAGTATTAATCTTTTATCTCTAATAATAATAACAGTAATCATCTAGCTCAAATGAAATAATCTCAGGTTCTTAAATTTATTCATATGTTAATAAACATATGGTAGCAAAATATAAGGGATTTTATGTCATAATCTACTACTCTGCAATTAGATTAATAATAAAACAATAATAATCACAATCTTCATTGCTTTATCCAACTAGTACAGCTTTTCTTTCATCGCAAATTTATAACCGTAATAAATTAGTTAATAATCTAATATCCCCTTTTTTATCTTTAAGTAATAAAATAAATTAATAAGTGGCAGTGTTTAGATAATCTGATAAATAAAGCAAGTGGCAACTAATAGCATATAATTTAGCAAAATATTATGATAATGGATTGATGACCAGTAACGCAATGCAATTTTATAATTATTTAATTACAAGAACATCAATAAATAATTAAGATTAAACATACTTCTCTATTTATCTTTTGTGCAAACAATCATATACTTAGTTTAATGGTTGTGAACATACCCTGTGAATTCATGCAATGATGTAGAGAAAACAAAACTCAGACACAAGTTTTAATAAACAAATTTTAAAATTTTATTAACATCAATAAAAATAAATAAAACAAACAAATCCATCTACATCTATTTACAAGGGATATCCTCATTTTTCTTTACACTACAATAGCTGAATTATACACATTTATATTTCTTTTATAGTTAATTAAACTTATTATGCCTTTTAAAAGTTATTTATTTATTTCTCATTAGGTTTATCATATCACTTATTTTAACTATTTTATGGGTAACACCATTCTTTACCTTTTAATATTAAAGTTACTGTATTATAAATTATCTATGTGGATAAACATCATTTATAACATCATAATTTTACAGTCAATATGGTTTTTAAAAAAAAATTACATTTTCTTGTAACTTTATATAAGTCACTCCGCATATTATTCAAATATTATTATTACTTTAACGTTTGTTCTCCAATGCTCGTAAACTATAATGCGTTAATTCCATAAGCCATACTCATGTATAATACTATAACATGAGTTTAATTATCACCTGTTACAGTTTCACATATACTATAATTAACGAATGTTATTGTATTTTTTAAATATGCAATACTTATATTTTTTAAAATATAATTAACAATAAGAAAACGTGAAATTATATTTAATATTTTTTTTTATATTTCTATTCGGATATACTTTTATAAAATTATAGTTCATTTCTTAAAAAGGAATTAAAATAATTCTCTAACTCCTTCCCTTCTTAGGATATCTGCATCTTTCTTTCAATAATCATAATCTACTCTTCGTTAACACTTAACTATTCTTATTCCAAATAGTAGCATGACATACATTCTAAAATATCTATTGTTTCCCTTTTAATAGACTTATCATATAACGATGTAGTTGCAAGAAATACAGATAAAGATAGCAAAAGATGTATAGGATATCGGGAAAATAGATAAATAACTTATCCGCAATATACTTCAAAAATGTATGGAACAGTGTGAATAGGTCCGACATTCATTGTCTAATAACCTTGGCGAAAATACCACTGTCCAAGACAACATGTGTACCAGTCATAGGGCTTTGTTAACTACGCTGATTAACATGTAAAACTACCTATTATTTCACTCCCTGTAGCATCCTAGTTTTTAATACATCCTCTTGGTTTCCGAATCACCACGTACTACCAAGTCACTACCCAAACTATCTCTCAAGATTTTTACTGTATCCAACATCGATAAAATACTAACTACTTTTTTAAGACAATAAACAAAATTCGCTAATATAAAAACATTTCCCTATTCCATAAGAACAATTTGTCTTGCTTTATTACACTGTAGGTTCAACATCTACGTTTTGTTAAAATAATATTTAAATATCCCAATCGGAAAATTAACAGAAAATATCACATAACCATCGGTTATATTGAACTATATTAATAACACATAAAATGATTATCATATGCATATTTTTAAAAATCCAATCACATCTCAAAGTGTTTTAGAGTGTTGTTTTCAAAAATGCGTTTTACAACAATAATAACAATAAAACTTTTGCGCTACATTCATTCGATTCTCAGTTGATCTAAATAAATAAAACATACATTATATATTATTAATAATTATAAATGTTACCAAAAACAATCTTTATCTTCCTATCAGAGTTCGTAGTAGGTTTCTTTCTCTTCGAGCATCGCAAATATACAAATTTCCACATACATACAATTTTATTTTAAAATTCAAAATCAAAACATATTATTTCATATAATGTTATATCACGAATTAATGTATTTTGTTTTCCCTATCGCTATCTAAAACTTAATGTTTAACTTAGATTAGTAAAGAAAATAATTCAAACCATAATCACATATTTTTCTGACGGTAAATCTTGGTTAGTCCCATAATATTTATTATTTCTTCTTTTGTCCGAATGTTCTCCTTTATGCTTATTAAAGTTTTAAATAAATTAGTTCATTTAATAAACTGTTTAGACGATCTTTAGTTTTAGTGTTTAATCCAAAATTATTAGAAAACATTTTATTTAGTTATCCCACGAAGCTTTTTAATGTTCTGGCAAATATTACCTCGGCGCGTTGATGCATCTTTATTTCTAGTTAAACTACAATTATTTAATAATTACGGTACCAATTGCGTTTTCCATGGATCCAATATTTTATATTTCTCTTCTATAAAATTTTTTTTTTTCTTTAGGCAAGTGTTTTCCTTGGTAAACTTCACTTTCATTCATTATTATTTTATATACACTACTTTCGATCTTTAACTATTTTCTAGAGTATTTTCTCAAGTCATCTTAAAGAAAGCAATTCAAACTATTTCAATATTAAAATTCCTTTTGTCCATTTATTCTTATACGAATAATACTTATTTTTATTTTCCATTATCTTCATTAACTTTGCGCACAAGGTCCTTTCATTGATTTTATACGCACGAAAACAGCTTTCATAGTGATACGCTATATAAACTATATCAACGAATAATATTAACATATTTGGAATATTATAAAATTTACAACTTGGTTTTAAGAATCTATCCATTTTCTATTGAAAACTCCGATTATATTTCGATAGAATCCACTGGCAGGTTACTGTAAAGTTAGTGAAACATTACTATGAAAAACTTTTTTTTAAAACATTTTATTCTAAGATTTTCTTCGATGATTTTTTAAATTGTCAGTTGGTTTCTTTCAAAGATATTATTAAAATTATAATAAAATTGACTAATAAGTTGAAGAAAAAAAAAATTAGAGAGCTTAAAATTTTACCTCAGCTCTGGAGTCAACACATTTTTGTTCTCCCCTGTTTATACAATTAGTTGGCGCGATTTTGGTTGTCTGCCAAGATCTATTTTTTTATTGGTCAATCCCTACTTGGATTTATAAACGATTTCTAAAGTTTTAAAATCATGACGTAATAGACTTAAATGTTAACTCATTATTAATTTTAAATCAATTATTATCTATTACAATTTAACTACCTTTAAAACAATTTTGAAACAATAATTAATAAAGGTGTATACTACTTATTTTTATTATGATGTGTGACAATTCCATCCACTTCTATAATATACTATTTAAATATTTTAATTATTAGTATTAATTTAAACCGGTGCTTATACATAGAATATTTCAGACAGTCACGTAGTCATTTCCGGTGTTTAGTCTAATTTTATCTGTCTTAATAAATTTGCTACTTATATTATATAAAATAATTACATAAAATTTTGAAAAACAATTTAGAAAAATATAGAATTAGATACAATTCTCACCATCACAATATTTATTATTAAATATATCATATTAATCTTTTACTGCTTAATATAATCTATAATTTTAAATACTATATAATATTAATTTAAAAATTTTTTAGTAATTGACCATTTATAACCATCATTGACCTATAGAAAAGGGCACAATATATATATAGATGAAATTTATTTATAAACTATTTAGAGAAATCCTGTTCAAATTATAATATTTATATCAAAAAGCCTATGAAAATAATAAAAAAATTATGTATATTATTAATATTTATATCTAGAATTCTGCAAAAAATAAACTTGTTTCAAATATATGTGTATGTGGTAAATTTATAAAATATAAACTATAATTCCTATCTGAATTAATTATTTGTGCTTATTAATTATAAAAAAAACATTGCATTCATATATCTTATAAACTTTTAAATAATATGAAGTTTGTTTAACATAAAATAAGATTAAAACCACCAAAACATCACATGATTGCCATTTTATTTGCTTACACATGCCGTTAATATTTGTAGCAAACTCCATACAGTAGTGCCACCAAGTGCAAGAAACATTTAAAAGTTAAATTATTTTCTGAAAACAATGGATTCAATTGAACAATCAGTATGTATTGTAACGTCTGGTGGATTTCTCAGGAGATAGGGGAAGCACATCTTACTATGGTCGAACTTTGGGTCTTCAGATAGGATGCAAATGATTATGCAATAAAATACATAATCTATGATTGTATCTACTTCCAATAGAGTAGGTATACGTTTTTATTAACCTAGGTAAAATTTGGGTCAGTTCATCCAATTCTCACCCCTTTCTAGCCACGTTACACCACAATATTCAAACTCAGGAAGTAATTGCTTGGACCTTCTTATCAGGGAAAAAGATCACACTAATAGTAGTTATTTTACCTCTATGTAGGTGATAATTGATTACCAAAATCATATAAGCATATCTAAATACCATAAGATATAAAATAAAATGTGTATGTTCATGTATATGTATGAAAAGTTATAATAATTGATCTAATTATGTATCTGTATTTCCTCTAAAATATTAGGATTATATTGATAGGTATAAAAATAATTAAGATAACAATGCTTGTAATAGATATGGGAATAATGATGAACTAGAGACCAAATTAAAATAACAATTTATATTAACATTTATTGATTAACAAAATATAAAATACGAATAATAATTCAATTTGACACCTATTTCTGTTATGTCAAGGATGAGTTTCTACCATATTAATATCTAATAATGATATTTATAAAATAAAGTCAATACCCTGAGTTTCTACCATATTAATATCTAATAATGATATTTATAAAATAAAGTCAATACCCTCAACCCAATGGTGAATGCATTTGACCAATTATTTACAATGATGTATATGTAACATTAATATATATATATATATGATCATGATTTTTCTGCCTAATTTAAAAAATATATATACAAACATTAAAAAAAAAGAATCTTTGTTGTCCAGATAGATCAATGGTTATAAATCATCTATACAAAAGCAATATCTAAGTAAGCTTAATTAATAATAAATAAATTAATATTAACTCTGTCATAATCTAGTAATGTGATATAATATTGAAATCTCTTACCTCTCATTTCACATTATGCTGTCAAAAGTCAGTTGGAGGGGAAGGTCAAAACTGATGTAATTTTTATTTCATACAAATAATGATAATAAAAAAATTAGTTAAATCTATATTTTCCCCCTTCTTGCTTTCATAATGAATTTTTCCAAAATTGTAGAAAATGAAAATATACAGAAACATTTTACAATATAAAATAATAATAATAATAATAATAATAATAATAATAATAATAATAATAATAATAATAATAATAATAATAATAATAATAATAATAATAATAATAATAATAATAATAATAATAATAATAATAATAATAATAATAATAATAATAATAATAATAAAAAATAAAAAAATCACAATTTTTATCCCATTATACTAATTAAAGTTTGATGAGTCTTCTGGAAACTATTTATTTGCTAGATAGGTTCCTATGAGTGAAGATGAAATACTGCTTCCCCGAAGAGTGGCAACCTCTTGTCTGGATCAAAAGGCAGTGATCTTCCCCAATTGCTCTCTCCTGGATTTTATTAGGCATTTTATTCAAGGCAAAAGATGTTCTTCAGGTTTCTTCTAAATGGGAAGGTGAAATCTTTATGCTTTCATGAAATGGGAAGGTGAAATCTTTATGCTTTCATGGCTTTATTGATGACATAGTATTCCCTATGGTATGAACTGATTAGCAAGCAACCATGGTATAAAGATAATATATATCTATTGGTTTATTTACTTTTCAAATCTTTAGTGGTGTATTTCTATATAACAACACAGTTAATTATTGTATCTTATTATTATTACATGAATACAACTAAAGTTGCTTAATCAGCAAATAATGGAATCTTTTTTTAAAATTATTTCTTCCAATTTATATGGTTGCTTTAAAAGTTCAGCTTTTGATAATTCTGAATACTATTATAAAAAAATATATATTTAAATTCGAATATATATATATCCATCTTTGTATTCAAATTTCTTTTTAAGCAGAATAAAAGCTTTATCTTTGAAGGATACCACTTGTCATTTTCCCTTGTTGAGCAGACATAATATATGTAATAGGGATTAAAACAAACTTTTGTGAATATTTTAAATTTCATTTCTACAGTTGTTTGCTATGTGATTAGATTTAAATTTAGACATTGTTTCCTGAGATTTATATACAAGTTTTCAGTATAGTTTTCTTTCTTTTATTAATGACTCATGACAGATGTTTTATTTCAGTGTTAGTATACATATGTGTTTTTCCCTAGTTGTTTAATGTTTTTATTATTATTTCAAAATAAAAAAGATGTTTATTATATATATAAGTTGGAAAAGAAAAATGTTAATATTGATAAATTGCTTGGCAATTTATTGGTTAAGCAAACATTTTTAAATGGCTCCAATTGGCAGAGTGCCAAAAACATTGGATGGTGTATCAGGGTTGTATCTCATCATTACAACACCCCTCTGCTTACAGGGTTAAAATTCTGACTTATAGATAGAATTTTAACATTTACATAAATGTACATGTTTGTTTAATGCTGGATCAAGTTGGGGTTCAATTGGGGTTTTTTAAAAGTTTACTCTAATGTTGCTTAATTTTATCAGCTAGTTTTTTGCATTATTTTATACTTTCTTTTACAGCTAGGTCATATCATTTAAAGTGTGATTTGGACTTAGGCCTTTTTAATGGTTATATTGATGAACAATTAACCGGCAATGTGTCTCTATTTAGATGACACATAATTTATTTGTTAGCCTTCATCCTGCTCCTTTTTTGAGTCTTACTGGATTTTTAAAGATCTAACTAAAATATTAGAGCATCATTTACTCTGTATGGATTGACTTTTCAATCTTGGGTTAATGTCAAGATAATCCAATGCTTTTAAAGCATTAACCTGGGTATATCCTCATTAAAAAAATTAATATGCCTAGTTATGCATTTTTTTAAAAAACACCTATATATATATATATACTTTTTTGATATTGACTTTATCACTTATTATGATTTAAATATCATTCTTAGCTGTTATTCTAGCTGAGTTGTGCATTGTACAAGGCAACTATATGGTCATGTGGAGAGTCCATATATGGTTTTAAAATACGAGCATTAATGTTCCTCGTACCTCTCCTCCAATATCAATTTAATATGCATTGTGACCAGATTGTTTTACAATTGTAAATGATCCTTTATATTAGTTGAAAAACTTATGGTACATGTTATCTTGGGGTTTGCTTACATGTGGGGTCTTTATAAAGACTTTGTCCCCTGCTTTAAAATTGTAATACACCTTTCCTTTTTTATCTTTGTTTCTTTGGTTAGCCATTTTCTTGAGCCTTTCATATGCTTGTAATTTTTCCTTTTCTATATTTATTTCTGTGGGATAAACTGGAGGTTGATATGCGGTAAATAGTACAGGTGTGAGTTGGTGTAGATGTTGTCTAATGGGCGCGAATCCTGTTGATTCGTTTATGCTCCAGTTAATGTAAATGACTATACGCTTTGTTTGCTTTACCCACTCCTTGTGCTCACTTCTCAAATAGGTCCTGAATAAATGTCCAAACTCCTGCATTATGCATTCACAAGGGTTCAACTGTGGATTCTAATATTATGTAAGCATGAGTTTGATCTGTGATTTTTCCATTCCTTTGATAGAAAAGAGGTACCATGATCTGTTAAAATGGTCCCAGGCTTCCTTATCAATAGAAAGTGGAGGGTGTCTAATACCTCGATCGTATATCTGGTATTAGCTTGGGGTATTGGGTAAGCAGACACATATTTAGAAAAAAGATCATAGGCAACTATTAAGAATTTTTGCTTGTTAAATGGGAGTAATGGCCCATAATAGTCTATCACTAGGATCTCATTTGGTCTTTCTGGTATGATTGATCTTAATGAACAGCTGTACTCTAGGTTTACTGGCTTAGCTCTTAAGCAATTCATACATTCCCAAAGTGAACTGAGGACATCATGATACATTTTTGGCCAGTAAAACCAGTTTTTGATGGTATGCTTAGTTTTATGAGGACCATAGTGTTCATATAAACTATATATATATATAATGAATGGGATTCATATAGATTTATAAACTATATATATATATAATGAATGGGATTCATATAGATTTAGGTATTACTACCCTCCACTCATCTGTATGTAGATTTGTATTGTATAACAAGACCTGCTCTTCTATCTTGTATGATATGAGGTCTGCAAGACCTTGATTATGAGGTTTAAGTCAGGATCTTTTGACTGTGTTTCTTGCAAGTTTTCTAAATCATTCTCTACATTTTTATCAACCATTAGATCAATGCTAATAATGTAAGCATTATCTACTGATAGGTTATATTGTTCTGACCTACATGGATTTTGATTGAGGACATCTGCTACAACATTCTCAGGTCCTTTGCAATATTGGACAGTGTAATTGAATTGCTGTAATAACAAGCTCCACCAGATTAAGTGACTATTGGTCAAGTAGCTGTGATTCAGAATACAAGGCTTTTGTGATCAGTGACCACTATCACCTCTGATCTAAAAAGCATCTGTCAAAACATTTGGAAGGCCCACACTATTGCTAGTGCTTCCTTCTCAGTGATCATATAGTTTAATTCTGGACCTTTCAAGAGGCAGCAGATGAAGTAGAGGACACAAGGTTGACCATCCTCCTGCATCTGGGATAACATTACCCCTAACCCAAAACTACTGCTGTCCATCTGAGCAATGAATGGCTTATTAAAATAAGAGAAGGCTATGATGGTTTGCTCCAGAACCCTGTTTAATTTTTGCAAATGCCTCATTTTGTTCACTAGTCCAGTTCCATCTTTCTTCCTTTCTAATGAGTTTTAGTAAGGGTTTCATGTGTTCAGAGAATTTTTGATAAAAACGATTGTAGAAATTGCACAGTCCCAAAAATGATCTAATTTGTTTTTTATTAGTGGGCTTTGAAAAGTTCTGGATGGCACTGATCTTGTCTAGAAATGGTCTTATCCCATTGCAACCAATGATGTGACTTAAGGAGACTACCTCATTGCAAACAAGTAATCTTCTTGAAGTTGACCTTTATCCCCTTTTTAAAACACTTTAAAGAATAGAGCTAGATGTTGAAGGTGTTCCACAATTATGGTAGATGAGTGATCTGTTTAAACTCAGGTGATAGGGTTTTCTCCAGGCACCTTATTAGGCCAGAACCACTATCAATCAATCCAAAAGGCATGCTATTGAACTGATAGGTGAAACTCTCTTATTGACAGGCAGTATATTGGTGATCATCAGGATGAAGCTTGATTTGCCAATAACTGGAGGTTAAGTCAAAAGTAGAGAATACCTTCTTATTTCCAAATTCTATGAATAATTCATGGATGGGCAGTGGGATGTTCCTATCAGGAACTGTAATTTTGCTCAGTTGCTGAGCATTCAAACAAAATCTCATTGACCCATCTTTTTTTCACAATTAAAATTGGATTACAATAAGGTGAAGACATTTGGAAATAATTCCCCAGACTAGCATCTTGTTGATTTGTTTTGTAATCTTTTCAAAATACTGATATGGAATAGGATATGATTTGTATTGAAATGGTTGGGCATGAATGAGTCTTATTCTTTGCTGGAAACCCTCTATTATCCCTGGTATTTCTGAGAAAATCGGGCTAAATTGATTTATAACTGATCGCAATTCCATTGTACTATCGTTTCCAATCAGGTTGGATTGTGTGATTTTATGCTCTATGAGTGCTTCTGCGATGGTAGATATTATGCAGTCAACTTCAGGTAGGTCATATCTTGGAAGCAATGTCATTTCCAAATTCTCATCACTAACCCTAACTGTCTTAATCAAATAAATCAATAAAACAATGGTTCTTATGCAGGAAATCTGCCCCTAGAATGACATCAAGTATTAAGCCATTCAGTTTAAAAGCACATGATAGAGAATTGTTTGGCCAATGTTAAAATGAATCCAGATTTGTTTTTGTGCTAGCTTAGCCTACTGATTTCAGTGGTAGGGTCTTAATGTTTGGATTTTTAAATCAGAACCTTATGATAAAAATCATCTGATATAACTGAAATTTGGCTACCTGAATCTAATAAGGCTTTTACTATGAAACCTTCAAAATCTCTATCAGGGGACAGCTTTGCAAAGCAAAATTTGTGACTTTGTCATCCCACGAGCACATTAGATTAGGGATTTCTCATACTATGGCTTGGCTAGCAGTTCTCATTGTATTTTTGGTTTCTCAACATAAGGAACATGACCTCAAGTATCATTCTAGTTTGGTTTTGGCAGGATAGTAGGTACATAGTTACTACACCCTGGCTTTGGGGTCTTCCCTGGGCTGTTATGAGGATTTGTTTTATCCTATTAGCGATCCATATATAGGGAGAGGTTTTCATGAATTTTCCCTTTCAATGATATGGGTCATTGTTATTTTTCTTTTTTTTGTAGTAAATGGTATTGATGGCCATTTCTTCTTTCCATTTCTCAGGAGCCCCATTTGGTACATTAGATGCATTTAAGTCAGTGGTATTTAATAGCTCAGCCACTTGTTCAATGTTTCTGCCATTAGTACATAATAGTGCTTGCTCAATTTTTAGTGGCAAATTCCTTTTGATAATCCTTATCATATCACCATTCAGGTGGTAGGTGTTCAAAGTTCTGAGTTTGGTGATTTGATGGTGGAAAAGTTTGGTAAGTGTTTCTCCTGGTGCTGGCCAATATTTCTCTTGAAATAGATTGTAAAAAAGAGCTTCTTGTTTGTCTCTGTTCCAAAAGTTCATGATTAGGAGGGTTTGGTAGCCATCGAATGTGGATGGAGTTTGGAACAATGATTCTCACCACATTAGTACATCACTTTGTAGGTGGCTATAAGCAATGATGAATGTTTCAGCTTTGGATAAATTGTGATTAACAGAGAAGTAAAGATTAAGGCTCCTAAGGTGTTTCATAGGGGCCTCATTGGCTAAACGTTTAAAGTTTTTCAACTTTACAAATTGATTAACTGCACTGATTTGCGCTGTATGGTTGTTCACATTGGTCATCTCCATGGGTTAATTGGGTAAGTAGATACTTGTGCATTGTGGTTCATCTGGTAGGAGTTCGGCATTATTCCCTCAAGTAAAAACTAAAAGGAGAAGCTTCTATCTCCAGTGGTATTTGGTGTGACCAAATAGGTCCCAAAAAGGGGTCATTATTCCTGCTTCTGTCTTTGAAACTTACTTCCAAATTGTTTATATCTCCATTCTCATAATTAGCTTGTGTAGATTTATCAATTTCGATAGGTCACATTACCATTCTATATGACTTTTGCTTCTAGTTACTGATTGGTGGCTTTGTCCATATGGTTCATCTGGTCTAGAGTTTCTTTTATACTTCCATTTATTTTTTCTAAATTTGCGTCATTTGGAAGAGTCTCCAATTCACTAGAAGCTATCTTCTCCTCCAAATGTTTTCCATCTTGACTCATGACTTCAAAAGATTTGTCATGCACTCCACTTCAACATTTAGTCGGGAGTGGAGTTGCTCAAATTTGGTATTAATGTTATTAAATTCTTATTGAATTTTACTTTTATGTCTATCCTGTTCAGCATACACTTCTTCCTTAAAATGTTCATGATTCTGCTGCATTTCTCCATATTTAGTGTCTAGTTGGATGGTGATAGTGTGTTCGAATTCTTCCAATCTCTGTTGACACCTTATGTCTTTCTCATCACTTTCCTAATTTCAAACATAGCTTGTTTTAATTCTTTATTATCTTCTTGGCCACTGTCTAAACCTAGAGATAACTGCTCCATATCCACAGATAGTTTGTTTTCAAATTCCTTCATTTTTCTTTCCATGTTACTGTTCACTTCTTTTATGTTTTCCTTGATTGTGATATAACTATTTATTTTTACTATTTCTTCTGTTATACTATTTCTTCCTTTAAACTACTGTTATTGGTTGACATGTTATTATTTATTTTTGCTATTTCTTCCTTTAAATTACTGTTATTACTATTTATTTTTGCTTTCAAGCTACCCATTGTATTGTTGATTTCCATCATCATTTGGACAAGCTGATCCATAACTCCACCATTTTCCACAGTCTGTGCTACTGCAACTGTAGGTGCTTGAGTGACTTCATTGGTATGGGTCTTTTGAGTTTGAGAAACTATCTGGCTTTCTTCCAGCATCTATGGGAAATGTTCGGTTTCGGTTATAGATCCCCCAGATGCTTGACTATACAAAAATTCTTTCTCAACAATAGTGGGAGTCTCTTCAATTTCACTATCACTACTACTCTCTGTTTCAGATAAATGTGATTAACATTAAAATTTTATTTAGAAAGTTAAAATATAGTGTTTGGTTTTATAAATACAAGTGAATATATATACCATAGGGTTTTATACACCATCCTTTGCCATTTGCATTTAGTTTAGATTCTCCTTGTGTATGTAACTTTTATTTCCCATTTTAAAAACCTGATGTTTTATTTTCCCTGGCACATCTATTTTAGTTATGGTTTAATCAATGATTATTTATTTAACTCTCGGTCTCAGCTCATTTCATTATTTATATCCCTCAAATATCACTTACCATTCTACCTATAATTTTCACTTAATATAATTATTTATAGTAAAAAAATATTAGATACACTTATCACTGCTGTAGTTACATGTATCAATTATGTACTGATGTGTAAGTTCATAGAAGTTATATATTACAAAAAACGATTTAAAATAAAGAATATTTCAAACAAATAAAAAAAATTTTTTTTTTTTTTAAATTATGAGTTCAATAGCTGGATCTCCCTGGAGACTTGATATTCATGCCTAAATGTTGAGTGCCAGATGTAATAGGTGGTGGATTTCTCAGGAGATAGGGAAAGTGCATCTTACTATGGTTGGACTTTGGATCTTCGGATAGGATGCAAGTGATTACACGATGAAATACATAACCTATGATTGTATCTACTTCTAATAGACTAGCTCTACATTTTTATTAACCTAGATACAATTTGGGTCAGTTCATCCAATTCTTACCCTTTTTTAGCCACGTTATACCACAGTATTCAAACTCAGGGAGAAATTACTTGCACCCTTTTATCAGGAAAGGAGATCCACTAATAGCAGTTATTGCACCTCTATGTAGGTGATAATTGATTAACAAAATCCTATAAGCATATCCAAATGCCATAAGATATAAAACAAAATGTGTATGTACGAGAAGTTATAATAATTGACCTAATTATGTATATGTATTTCCTCTAAAATATTAGGATGATATTGATAGGTATAAAAATAATTAAGATAATAATGCTTGTAATGGATATGGGAATAATGATGAGCTAGAGACCAAATTAAAATAATGAATTATATTAACATCTATTGATTAACAAAATATGAAATACAAATAATAATTCAATCTGACACCAGTTATTTGTAATGTCAAGAATGA
The DNA here is from genome assembly GCA_028023455.1 of Epiperipatus broadwayi. Lineage (NCBI taxonomy): Eukaryota > Metazoa > Onychophora > Udeonychophora > Euonychophora > Peripatidae > Epiperipatus > Epiperipatus broadwayi. Next base: position 5,206,569 of record JAQFVV010000072.1, on the reverse strand, counting down.
ATTTCTAACATATTAATATCTAATAATGATATTTATAAAATAAAGTCATTACTCTCAACTCAATGGTAGAAATTCGTGCACTTGACCAATTATTTACAATGACAAATATGTAACATTAATATATATATATATATGATCGCGATTCTATCTGGCTAATTTAAAATATATACAAACATAAAAAAAAATGAATCTTTATTGTCCAGCTATACAAAAGCAATATCTAAGTAAGCTTAATTAATAATAAATAAATTAATATTAACTCTGTCATAATCTAGTAATGTGATATAATATTGAAATCTTTTACCTCTCATTTCACATTATGCTGTCAAAAGTCAGTTGGATGGAGTCAAAACTGATGTAATTTTTATTTCATACAAATAAAGATAAAAAAAAAGAAGTTAAATCTAATATTTTCTCCCTTCTTACTTTCATAATGAATTTTTCCAAAATTATAACACATTGGCTTCCAATTGTAGAAAACGAAAATATACAGAAAAATTTACAATATACAAAAAAATAATAATAATACAAATAATAAAATAAAAATCACAATTTTTATCCCATTATACTAATTAAAGTTTGATGAGTCTGATGAAACTATTTATTTGCTAGATAAGTTCCTATGAGTGAAGATGAAATACCGCTTCCCCGAAGAGTGGCAATCTCTTGTCTGGATCAAAAGGCACTGATCTTCCCCAATTGCTCTCTCCTGGATTTTATTAAGCATTTTATTCAAGGCAAAATATGTTCTTCAGGTTTCTTTTAAATGGGAAGGAGAAATCTTTATGCTTTCATGGCTTTATTGATGGTGTGCTTCTCCCTATGGTATGAACTGTTTAGCAAGCAACCATGGTATAAAGATAATATTATATATCTATTGGTTTATTTACTTTTCAAATCTTTAGTGGTGCTATTTCTATACAACAACACAGTTAATTATTGTATCTTATTATTATTACATGAATATAACTAAAGTTGCTTAATCAGCAAATAACAAAATCTTTTTTAAAAATTATTTCTTCCAATTTATATGGTTGCTTTAAAAGTTCAGCTTTTGATAATTTTGAATACTATTTAAAAATATATATATACTTAAATTTGAATATATATATCCATCTTTGTATTCAAATTTTTTTTAAGCAGAAAAAAAAACTTTTATCTTTGAAGGCAGAAGACAATATAACAATTAATACCACTTGCCATTTTCTATTGTTGAGCAGACATAATATATAATAGGGATTAAAACAAACATTTGTGAACATTTTAAATTTCGTTTCTACAATTGGTTGCTATGGGATTAGATTTAAATTTAGTCATTGTTTCCTGAGGTTTATGTACAAGTTTTTGATATAGCTTTCTTTAGTTAGTGACTCATAACACATGTTTTATTTCAGTGTTAGTATACCTATATGTTTTCCCTCGTTGTTTAACGTTTTTACTATCTTTTTAAAAAATAAAAAAATGTTTATTGTATATATATATATGTTGGAAAAGAAAAATGTTAATATTGATAAACTGCTTGGCAATTTATTGGTTAAGCAAATATTTTTAAATAGATCCAATTGGTAGAGTCTTGGATGGTGTGTCATAGTTGTATCTCATCATTACAGTATATATATTTGCAGATGATATGGCTCTTATAACTGAGAATGAAAAGTGTCTTCAGAATATGTTGAATAAATTGGAAGATGGATGTATGGAATGAAGATTAATGTTGAGAAGATTAAGTGTTTATGGATGGGGAAGAAATGCAAGAAGAAATGCAAAAAGACTACAAAGTGAAATCCATGATAACATAGTTCAACAAGTTTAGGGTTTTAGATGTTTGATTAGTTGGTTGAATGAGAATAGAAGCAATGAAGAAGTTAAAAGAAGAATATCACTGGCAAAAGAGCCAATTATTAAGAAAAAGAAAATATTTTGTAGACCTTTGAAGAGAGAATTAAAAAAAAGTTTAATTAAATTCTATGTGTGGAGTGTACTAATATATGGTTGTGAAAGGTTGACATAATAATAAAATTAGGAACAGATTGGAAGCCTTTGAGATGTGGACATGGAGAAGAATTTTAAAAAATCAATTGGATGAATGAAAAGTTTTGAAAGAGTAAATGAAAAAAGAAAATTGATTGAGGAAATCAGAGAGAGATAGAAAAACTAGATTGGACATATATTAAGAAGAAATTATAGTTTAATGCAAGATATATGGGCGATAAAGGATGGAAGAGATTGATATTGTTGGATGATGTAAGAGATAGGAAGAGTTACATGTAATTGAAAAGTGGGACAATGAAAAGAATAGAATAAAAAAAATGGATGAATTGATTGTGTAACTACTCTCTGGACCTTTCCATTTGACAGAATATTGTTGATGATGATGATATATATCTATTGTTCAAAGCGATTTTAAGAAGATCAATAATTATATGAATTGCAATAATACAAAACTTATTCAAAAGCAGGGGTGTAACAACTATTTTGATGTGATCCATCAAAAAAACCAAAGAACAGTATTGAATGGTTTATTCTAAGAAATTTGAGCATTGGAAGTAATAGGACTAGACCACAATCCATAAATTTTGAGCTTCAGAATTGGCCATTCTTCTACTACACCAAACTATCCATAAAAATGTCCAATGGAATTAGATAAGATAACCATACAGGAGACTTTTCAGTCTAAGAAATTCACAAAACTATTAAATGTAATGCTGTAATAATTTAGCTTTCGGTTATTTTTTTTTTAAATTGTAAATATATAAATTATTTTAATACAATTTAAAACTGCACAACCATTTTTGGAACTCTTGATAAGCAAAAAAGCTTTAAATAACTTCAGTGCAAACACATCATTAGATTTCTCAAAGAGATATAGCGAAGAATACATTTAATTACTATGTTAGTTAACTGCCAGGTAGAGAGATTTTTATAATTTAATTTTCACGAGAAACCATCCAACTGATAAATAGAAGAATTCACATTTTTTTCCAGTTCCAAACAGAATTACAATTTTCCTTTCAGTTAAATGAACAATATCCATTTCAACTAATCAGTCTATATTGGTCAGTAAGTATCTAGAGGTAAAACAAAAATGGAAACTGTTCATACCTAACCATTCGTCAATGACAAACTCACTCACCATAATACCTTTTTATTACATTATGGCACTGTTAGCGAAATCAATGATCTGAAGTGAGATGATTAAAGACATTTTATCAATACTCAATCACCAATCACTAATTGGATAAATGAGTTAATTATGGTTAGCTACCTTAATGAAAAATACTAATTAAGTTTGCTTAGAAATTTTCAGATATTTAAAAAAAAGTTTACATGATTGAGATTCAAAGTTAAAAATTTGCATTAACCATGGCATAGTAAAACTTTTTCAGATATTTAAAAAAAAGTTTACATGATTGAGATTCAAAGTTAAAAATTTGCATTAACCATGGCATAGTAAAACTTTTTAATCCATATATGCATAATTATCAAATACATATTCAGATATAAGTAATGTGGCCAAAATATACAAAAATACAAAAATATTTTATGCGTCTACAACAACATTGATTAATCAGGTATAAAGATGTAACAAATTATTAGCTAATATTTCATATCAGTGTATAGAGATAACCAATAATACTTTATCACTAAATAAATTTTTGCCCTATAAGTAGAACCTCTCAGGTAACCCATAAGATATAACATCAGCTCTATCCTATATATTAACATGATGTATAATACTAAATTTAAAAGGTTTTGATTCCAGAGTTTAAAAAAAAAAAAATCTAAATTATTGAAAAATGCATTTATTATCTATGTATTTATTTCTCTCTCTTTATTTCTCTATCTATCTCTTTACATACCTACTTACTTACCTATTGCTTGCCTACATATCTATCTATCTATCTACCTATCTTTCTTTTACTTTATAAATAAACAATATAAGATATTAAAAATATATAAATTGCACCCATGGCACCTGTTTTGAGTACAGAAGATTTTGACTTCTTACACTCAACCAATGACCCCAATGCTTTTGGTGTTTAATTTCTATATAAATTACAACTAATTCAAATTACCGTTTCATTTTTTTTAAAGTTCTCTAATTTCTAGATATTATAGTTACAGTATCTAGAGGTCGGATGGCTTTGAAAAATGAAGCCAATAATTTGAATTAGTTTTAATTTGGAAATAATATGTCGGGAATCGAATTCCATGATTATTATAAAAAATAATCACACACTCGTATATAAATTATATCCAAAAATACGTGCAAATACTTAAATATGCAGAAGAAAATCGTGATGTTTATTCTAATAATTCTTTTTTTTTTTTTTTAAAGTTATTTATATGACTTTCAGCCAAAAAAGAATCACGCAATTGCAGACGCAACAAAATAGGCTAGGATTACAAATGATTGACCCATTACCATAAAAATGAAACGATCAAATTTCTTTCGTCTTCTCTCTTAAGATACAAAAAGAAAGAGAAACTACGCTGCTACATTATGCAATCATTTTCAATGAATACTGTGTTATCCAAAAAAAAAAAAAAAAGAAATCTATAGGAGAGAAGCATTAATAACTAAAACTCCTAACTGCGCAAAAGAGGAAGTTAAAAAACTGAAAATTAGAAAATTTCCATTACTTTCAAACTTGATTATTATTTTTTAATGTTTTTACGTTTATTATTATTTTTCCTTCTTTTCTCTTTATTGTGCATATTCTTATACATGCGTATCGCATATTATATTAGTTGTTAGAAAATAAGTCATTACTGAAAAACAGGTTCCTTTAAAAGTTTACAAACTGGTATCTATGAACTAATTCTAAGAAATACGTATTAGAATTTTATTTCTATGATCAACAACAACAAAAAAAAGAATGTTTTTATATGCATATTTGTTGATTTGGAAAAAAAAAGATGAAATACTAATACATCGCAAACACATATATACATATTACACACACGCATATTGAAGTTGTATATTTCAAACGTAGGGAGCTGCGTGCATATTAAACAAATAATAGAATGGTTTTATAGCGTCGAAAATGTAAAAGCCAGATGCAACCGATGGGTCTTCAACTGTAAGAATCATAAAGATAGCGGATTAAGGGCAGTAATAGTTTAAAAAAATCACATTTATTTTTAATTAATACCTTTTAATGGTAATCAACTTTTTAATAAATAGCTCATTTCAGGCTAAATATCTTCCAACATCTAGTATAGAGAAAAAATGAAGAATAAGGAATTATTCTCCAGCCATATGCTGGTTAATGAGAATTTCGAATGTTTTTTCATACTTGTTCATTTCATTTCAAAAGTAAACTTTATTCACAGTAAAAGGCATAACACAACGGATACAAAATGTGGAGCACCATTGGGAACATATATATAGCACTCTGTGGATTATAAGGTTACATATAAAAGCTCGAAAATATGTACAAAGGAAAATATACAATTATAATAACATAATTAGGGCTAAACAGATTGTATGGTGAACGTTTTGGACAACCTCACCAAAGGTTGATCAATGGAATTACATTATTTACAGTATTGGGTTACAGAAAAAACAAAAATGGTGAGCTTCAGTATATAGGATATAACTAAAGGTGGAGTATCATTAGGAACATATATACATAATTCCGTAATTGAGGTATAATAAATAAAATTTGCAAGGTGAACATATTTGATAATCACATCAAAGATCAAGCAATAAATCAAACAGATTACACGACTCACATTAGTAGATTACAAAATTAAACCAAAATAAGGTATAGACAGTAAAATGTCCTGTAAGTTGGGCGGTGGGTTTCAAAGGGCGGGAGTACAGAGAGCACAAGAGACTAAAGTAATCATACGGCTCTTGGAGTTGGGTGTTAGGAGCTAACAAGGAAGTAAAGCAATCATAGTAGTTTTCCTGTAATGAGGGATAGCCCACACTGACTAATACTGAATCATTATCTGGAGTTGGGCCTGCCACCTAGGTGATAAATTACTTTATAGGATTCAAACTCCAGATCATTGCATGGCATGCCCAATTTTTGCATCACAAGACCTTATGTTAATGCTTATTATTATTATTATTATTATTATTATTATTATTATTATTATTATTATTATTATTATTATTATTATTATTATTATTATTATTATTATTATTATTATTATTATTATTATTATTATTATTATTATTATTATTATTATTATTATTATTATTATTATTATTATTATTATTATTATTATTATTATTATTATTATTATTATTATTATTATTATTATTATTATTATTATTATTATTATTATTATTATTATCAATTTCCATTGTGATTTATTTATTAACCTTTTTCTTTACATGTATGCATGTATATGATTATAATGCGAGTGTAAAAATGTTTGCATATATGTGTACATACATTTATATTTTATTAATATTAAAATTTAAAGAAACTTAAGTATTTTTCCAATCAGACAAAAAAATTTGGACATAATAGTCTGAAAAATTAATGTTGAATTATCTAAATGATAGCTAAATCAAAGTTTTCTAAGCATGAATTACACTGTCGGGCAAAAAAGAAAATGCATATTAATATTTATCATGTAGAAAAGATATTAAATTGAGACAGTTTACATTAATTATTTTATGACTAGAATGCATTGCCTATAATGTCCCAGAAATATTGTTCTGTAATGATATTACATAGCAACTGATATACAAAGTGATAATTTTTAACAGATATAAATGTTTTAAATATTTGAATATGTGGAAATATCTGTTGTATTTTCATATTATAAAAATCACCATCAGATGTCAATAAACAGTAATAAATGAAAATAGCAAACTATAAACAAATTTTTGCATAAACTTTTAAATGCAATCTGGCCAAGAAGTTGCATTTAAAGATGTACACTTTGAAATGTTTACAGTTTGCTATTTTCATTAATTGCATTTAAAAGTATACACTTTTCAATGCAGAAAATGTTTACAATTTGCTATTTCCATTCATTACTGTCTATTGATTATCTATCTATCTATCTATCTATCTATCTATCTATCTATCTATCTATCTATCTATCTATCTATCTATCTATCTATCTATCTATCTATCTATCTATCTATCTATCTATCTATCTATCTATCTATCTATCTATCTATCTATCTATCTATCTATCTATCTATCTATCTATCTATCTATCTATCTATCTATCTATCTATCTATCTATCTATCTATCTATCTATCTATCTATCTATCTATCTATCTATCTATCTATCTATCTATCTATCTATCTATCTATCTATCTATCTATCTATCTATCTATCTATCTATCTATCTATCTATCTATCTATCTATCTATCTATCTATCTATCTATCTATCTATCTATCTATCTATCTATCTATCTATCTATCTATCTATCTATCTATCTATCTATCTATCTATCTATCTATCTATCTATCTATCTATCTATCTATCTATCTATCTATCTATCTATCTATCTATCTATCTATCTATCTATCTATCTATCTATCTATCTATCTATCTATCTATCTATCTATCTATCTATCTATCTATCTATCTATCTATCTATCTATCTATCTATCTATCTATCTATCTATCTATCTATCTATCTATCTATCTATCTATCTATCAGATCTTATCTATCTATCTATCTATCTATCTATCTATCTATCTATCTATCTATCTATCTATCTATCTATCTATCTATCTATCTATCTATCTATCTATCTATCTATCTATCTATCTATCTATCTATCTATCTATCTATCTATCTATCTATCTATCTATCTATCTATCTATCTATCTATCTATCTATCTATCTATCTATCTATCTATCTATCTATCTATCTATCTATCTATCTATCTATCTATCTGTCTGTCTGTCTGTCTGTCTGTCTGTCTGACTGTCTGTTTGTATGTCCATCTATCTATCTATCTAATTACCTTTCTATCCATTTACCTACCTACCTACCTACTTACCTATGTACTTACCTACTGTACCGGTCAAAACATGTTTATCCATCTAACATGAGCTGGAACTCATAAAATGTACTTCAAACCCAGTCAAGGCTGAGATTTAGATCAGGGACCAGCCTGGATTCGAACCCACTCTCTAAGCCCCAGATCTAACACCTAATGAATAACATAATAGTGATGGAACATGAGAATTAATTTTAATCTGGCCCACTAGCAAAGCATGAGAAGACAATGAGACATCTATTACTATGACTAAACTAAAATATATATAAGCAGGCTTTACTTTTGGAAGTGGAGAAAAAAAGGAATTCGAACTACTCAAATAAGTTAGACAATAAAATATATTTTAATATACTGACAAATTATTATACATTTATAAATTAAGTACATTAGTATGTGCATAAATGAGCAAGCAGTAGATAATTACATAGTGTCATTCATGCTATTATTTCTCATATGCTCTTTATTAGCTAAATAATATATTACAAATAAACACACATCTTGGGTGGGTCCAATACCAAGATGCCAATCGAATATTAGAAAGAATTACATAATACTGCCATTAATGCTTTGGATTTCGGTTCTGAAACATGGTGACTAATATATTACTTCAGGAAGCATTGAGATTCATTACATATATAAGAAAATTATTTTGACACCATTATGAACGTGAAAATAAATAAACACATTTGAAAATTACATTTAGTTATATGACCATATATTTAATGAAAATTCTTTTAATTAGCGCTGGTATGAAGAATGCTTTATTTTCCCCAAGGCAAATACTCTTAAATAGATAAATAACAAAATACGATGATGGGATTGTATAATAAAACTAAAATAATATTAGTAATTAATCTAGCTAGTAATATTTGGCATTTATATATATTTTAAGCAGAGTGCAATTTTAATATTAGAGCATTAAAACTGGGTCATGAAGCAAAAGAAATAATAATACAAAGAAGTTTGTGGTGCTGACATTGTGGCAAAAAGATAACAGGAAAAGTCATGCTTCTGGATAAAAAACGAAATCTCACACCCCCTTCTTGGGTAGTGCTTAGAGAAAAGTGGATAGGCATGGCATAGACCAGACTTTTGCTGATATAACTGACACGAGAGACCTTTTATCCACAAAGTGAATATGCATAGCATGTGCCAAACTTAGGGGACACCGCCAGAGGCATTTTATACAAAATATGATTCTGAATAGCTCAACTATCTATGGAATGAGAGATGAGAAGAAATCTATGGGTTCGAACTTGTCGTAACCCCCAGATCAAAAGATTAGAAGCACGTAATATATATATACGAAGATGGGCCAAATGTCAGTAACGCAGTAAATATAAATGTCGCTAATGACATTGAATAAGTTTACTGCTTTAAAATAATGACCCTTATTTGAATGCTGTAATTTAGACAAATAATATGCTTTGCAGTTATATATCTATAGAGAGAGATTTCCTTAAATAAAATATACGTTAAGATTTTGCTTAGTAAAAAAAACATTAAGATTTACCCCCATTCCTTTTCTGCTATTTAAAATAAATCAATCCCACCTTCGTTGATTTTACAATAAATGAAATATATAAGTACTTTATTTGATATTTTAAGCATAGACTATTTTAAAAGTATAGAAAAAAAATAACTAGCAGTTATATAGAAAACAAATAATCGGTCACCTTTTCAGAAATGAATAAATAATATTTTAAAATTTCAAAGCGTTAATTAACCAAAGTTCTGGATTCTCCCTGGGTAGAAAATCCAGAGTTAAACAAATATATATATATATATTAAAGCATAAACAAAATTGACATAAAACAATCTGGTGAGTGTGTTAATTAATAATGCATTATATTTTTAGGGGACGTTAATAACTTGCTTCGTGAAGGTTTACTTAAAAATGACAGTAAAGATTTTTATAAATTAAGCTCACCAGTTTGTTTGAGATTGGCAAATTAATAAAAAAAAAGGCACACATAAAATCAAGTAATAAATAAATGACCGCACCAAAATTAAAGAAAGTTAGAGCATATGAGATAGAATTAAATTTAAAGAAATCATTTGAGAGCAATTTACATATTATACATAGAAATTAACTAAGAGAAAATTACATACTAACAAAAACAAAGTTAAATAATATATTAAAAGAAATCTTGATAGATGAGTTAGGTTAGATTTAGTTTGTGGTGACGGTTTGAAAAGTTACCTGGCAATTTTAAGAGTCCGATTTAAAATATTGCACGTGCACGGCAGTTGAAATGAAAGTTCTTAAATAACTGCAAGCTTCTAGTAGCATTAAAGTTCTTAGGTCAGGCTTTTACTTCCTCTTGGGCAGCAGAATGAGATGGCCGCTGAAGACGATGATCCGACAGGGCCGAGCAGGTTGGTGAATTTCTACTACATCATTTTTAGTTTCACAGTAATGTGTAATATGTTTATAATCAGTTCTCTCAATAGTAGCTAATCTAATCTGTGACTCAAAATTCAGCCATTTTATACTTTTTCTTTTATCAGTGGTTTTTGAAGATGCAACAGTAAGATAACATCCAAAAATAAATTCAAATCTATTTCCAGATTAAAAATAGATTTGACAACATGTTTATACAAAAGAAAATCTTTAATCTACTTAATCCCATTTATTTTAAGTTAAACTTTAATTAAAAAAAATACCTCCCTTTAATTATTTTTGGACAATTAACAACAGTCACATCTTCCATATTGGATTTTATAATAGTTTAATAAAAAAACAAGCAATTTAAAAAGAAAAAGTCAAAAAATGACGTATAATAAAATATTTACAAAAATCAATCTTTTGTTAGTAATTTTGCTCCTATATATATATATATATATTTGAGCCGCACCTATGTATTTTAATAAAAAGAATTAATAATCATAAAATTAATAATAATAAAAATGTTAATTGAAAAGTTAAAATTTATAATTTAGGTGCACATCTCAAATGTATACATAAAATATACATACATGACAAAAGGAGCGGGATGGGAAATAGGGTTTGAATAAAAGTTAGTAGATGGAAACATGAAGCTCAATCTTAAGCTAAGATTGACTGCTTCACTACCTACCTACCTACATATCCATCTATCTATCTATCTATCTATCTATCTATCTATCTATCTATCTATCTATCTATCTATATATCTATATGTCTGTCTGTCTGTCTGTCTATCTATCTATCTATCTATCTATCTATCTATCTATCTATCTATCTATCTATCTATCTATCTATCTATCTATCTATCTATCTATCTATCTATCTATCTATCTATCTATCTATCTATCTATCTATCTATCTATCTATCTATCTATCTATCTATCTATCTATCTATCTATCTATCTATCTATCTATCTATCTATCTATCTATCTATCTATCTATCTATCTATCTATCTATCTATCTATCTATCTATCTATCTATCTATCTATCTATCTATCTATCTATCTATCTATCTATCTATCTATCTATCTATCTATCTATCTATCTATCTATCTATCTATCTATCTATCTATCTATCTATCTATCTATCTATCTATCTATCTATCTATCTATCTATCTATCTATCTATCTATCTATCTATCTATCTATCTATCTATCTATCTATCTATCTATCTATCTATCTATCTATCTATCTATCTATCTATCTATCTATCTATCTATCTATCTATCTATCTATCTATCTATCTATCTATCTATCTATCTATCTATCTATCAATCAAATCAGGACATTTATGTGAAAAATAAATTTTATAAACTGATGGTATAAGCATTTATTTTATATAGCGTATGTTTACAATTGTATTACATTCAAATATCAGCCTTTCAAGCTAATTGTGCATACGCTTTTGCGAGTGTAAATAATAATAAATGAATACTTTCTCTCCAATACAAGATATAGTATTTATGCAGGAATAAAATGAATCCACTTATTCCTATGACTCAAATGCTTATATATGAGCAAATCTGAAGTACTGGCAAGGAAAGCATGAAGATGGAACAGTCACTTTAAATTACTATATACGATGTCTGAATGAATGACGTCGATGAAATTGTCTAGAATTTACTAAACGTCATTCCAACTGAAACTTAATCATACTATATCTTGTATTGAAGAGAAAGTATTCATTTGTTATTATTAACACTCGCAAAAGTGTATGCACAATTAGCTTGAAAGGCTGATATTTGAATGTAATACAATTGTAAATATACACTATATAAAATAAATGCTTATTTACATATGATTAAGTTTCAGTTGGAATGACGTTTAGTAAATTCTAGACAATTTTACCGATGTCATTCATTCAGACATCATATATAGTAATTTAAAGTGACTGTTCCATCTTCACGCTTTCCCTGCCAGTACTTCAGATTTGCTCATATATAAGCATTTGAGTCGTAGGAATAAGTGGATTCATTTTATTCCTGCATAAATACTATATCTTGTATTGGAGAGAAAGTATTCATTTATTATTATTAACACTCACAAAAGCATATGCACAATTTGCTTGAAAGGCTGATATTTGAATGTAACAAACTGATGGTATATAAAATGAATTAAAAAATAAATATATCTAATATATTTAATTTATAATTGTGATCATAATTGAATTTTCTGTGTAGAATATTTATTTTAAATTTTGTAAAACTTAAATGTAGAGACATAATTATTAAAATAATTATTTTTATAATTTTAAAATCATTAAGTTAAAATTAAAGACTGTGTTTGTAAAGTTAGTTTAATATATCTTTCATTAATAAAAGTTGTTTTGCATGAAGTCGGAAGAATGAAAACTAAATACTATATAAAAAAATAATATTAGTAGTTAGTTTTATAAAAATTTGATATTTAAACATTTATATTTAAGATATTCCTAAATTCGTTATTTACTAGTATGTAAATGTTTATTGAAACTGAAATTAAAACCATGAGAGTATTGCGATGAGTTATATATTTATGTGCAAAGTATATATATAATTATTCAAAACAATACAATAATTAATACAGTAAAAAGTATTTTAAAAACAAATATATACCATAATTTAATAGAAGTACTTTCGACTATCTATGTAGTCATTATCAACTAAATTCGAATTGTATTACAAACAATCATTACAAATGTATACAAAAAGAATTACATCATACATCAATTTTCCCATAATTCATTAATTTTTATATTATCAGCTTGTCTATTTATCAAATGTTGCTTTCCATTTTTTTATTAATATAGCTTCTTTAATTTTACATTTATTATTATTTCTTTCAATACACAAAATCTTAACTTTATTAAAATCAAAACCATAATTACATGTAACATTATGATCAAAAAATACTGAAGGTTATACATCATCATTTCTAACATTCTCTCTTGATTTTTGTACTCGTTTATATAACAACCAATGCTCCTTTGATCTTTTCTCTAATGTACACTGAGATTCACTTATATATGCATTTCCACAAACACACAGCCATTTATATATTGCACAACTTTGATTTAAAATACTACATCTATTTTTGGAATTATTTATCAATCTATTTAAATTAGGAGTATATTTCACTTGTTCATTACAAATAAATGGTATTGATATCCAAGTATATTTCATTTCATCAATATCTATAGCACTTAAAATATTACTATTATTATTAAACTTAGTAGCAATATAGAATCACAGATATTCAAAAATAACAATCAAAATTCAAAACATAAATATATACAGGAAAGTTTTTGTATATTTTAAATATATTTATAAGTTGCCATGTAGTAAGTGATGGCAAGATATAATTTCTGGGCTTGAATCCTTGTCGATGATTAGTTTTTTTTTTTTTATTTAGGTAGAAAAACATGAAGCTCACTCTGATTCCAGAGTGATTGCTTCAACCTTTACACAAGCACTGTTCCCTAATAATTGATTCTCTCCAATCCCTATATCATATTAACTCCCATGAATTTAAATTGATAAATAATTATTTAGGCACAATAGAATACATACTGTGAACTTTACACATGTATAAGATAATATAAAAACAGAAATAAAAATAATACATGCTTGTTTAAATAACTACACTAAATTAAAATACATAATATTTAAAATATATTGACTATTCACCAATAAAATCAATAGCACATTGTCTAAATACTTAATGTACAACATATTAATTAAATAGTTCCCAATTACAACATATAGAATCTTATGAGTTTGATTGTATTCCTGTTCATTTTCCCTCATAATGAATATTCCATAATTAATTGATTCATGCATAGGCTCTCTGAATATTTGAGATATTTTAAGGATATGTATAATTCCAATTAGAGTATTCCTCAAAAGTTAATAAACTTCAGTGCTTATATTTTAGGCATTACTCCAAATTTAAAATATTTTCATTACCTTAATTTATCTAGTTAGCACCAAAGACTATGAATGATTATCTGAGTGAACAATTATTCCACAATTGCTACGACAGTTATAAAATAATTTTCTGCTTAGCTGTTATTTTCTTTCAACAATTATTATTATTACTTTAATAATAACTCACATAGTGGGGATGTTATCTCTAAGTTCAAAATGGGATATAGCTAATTCTTTATCATTCAGACACTGGCACACAAAAATGTGGTTATAACATTCCACTCCACACCTATATGGTATAACTATATGTGTTAAAGTCACAAAATAAAATATTATATCCAAGGTTAATATAATCTATAAGCAATAAAGAATATTTCCAGGTAGACTAACTTTTAAAATTGTTATTCCCATTGTCATTGTTGATAATACCAGTATATTTCAATTATAGACATTTTGGAAGTTAATCAGCGGTTAGATTCTCAGTCAGCTGACTCGAACAGACCTGTTTAAATTTAGCTACTCATATTGTTATTAGCACATAATAACATTGCAAATTTGAATTATATAAGAAAATTTTAATTTAACTTCTTTCTTTGTTCTTAATTTTAAGAAGTAGCTCTCATATTCATTACATGTTTAACAGCAAAAAAAAAAAGTCTGCTCTTTAAATACTTGTTGTATCTATCCCCCTTACAAAAACAAAACAAAAAATCTCTGAATGTTCTCTTTTTCCTTTTATCCAATTACATTTCTCCTCATTTACATATTTCTGTTAAAATGAAAGAGAAGAAAAAAAATGCATTTGTCATATTCTATCAACCAATCCAAGATTAACTAAATAAATCATTTTAACCAAACTAAAGCTAATCTTTAGGATTAGTTAAAGAGAAATACAAATGATTATTATTATTATTTGTATCTTACTAAATTTGATGTAATATGCTGTTAGTTTTTCAGGTTAAACACAACTCATCTAACTCAGTGATTGGTAAAAGACCAAACTAATATATGAAAAAATATATGTACAATAAGGAAAGCAAAAAAAAATGGAATTACATAATCTCATCATTGAGTTAATTTGAATACAAGTATTAAGTATATATAAAGTGCTAACTATGATAATCAAGTCACCAAGAGAAGATAGAGAAATTTTAAATCAGTTCCACCAAGTTTTATATTTTGTACCAAAATATAAGGTTACAATATATATAATGATTTTGATATTTTTATTATAGGAGTTTTGCCTTGATGATGATGATAATTATATAGTTAAAATATAGAACAAAAAATATATCTCAATGCATAGTAAATAACAAGCTTTTAAAGAAATTGTTTGATATTTTTAGATTTAACCCTAATCAAAATGTGTTTTTTTTTTTTTTTTGGTTGGGTTACCACTTGTAATAAATTTAGATTGTTAAAAGTTCATTTGTTGGAAGATCATTTCTTGTAAAAATGTAAATGCATGCTGGTTTCATTTCCACTAAATAAAGTTATAGGTGGCTATTTTTCAAAATAAAACATCTTTATAAATTTAAATGGTGCAAGATAATTTCTCACAAAAAAACGCAAATCAGTGTTAATAGACGTTTGTATCATTTCCAGTAAATAAAGTTATAGGTTGTCATTTTTCCAAATAAATATTGCCGGACTAATACGTATATGAAATCTCACTATCAAACTAATACGAAAACTATTTAAATTTCTTATTAACTCTACAATGCAATATATATTTCTCTATCTCCTTTATATCTTTAAAAAATCGATGTGTTAATAATAATCAAATAGAAGAATACGTGTGTATATATATATATGTCAAATATTGATCTCGTATTCAAGGATTATATTTTTATTTTAATTTAAAAAACATTTTAATTTTTTTGTATACAGTATATACATTTCTACTCGAACATAGATAATCAAAAATTCGTTTTAGTCCCATTTAACATCTCTTTCTAAAAAACATAAACAAATCCTCTCAATTAACTTTTTCAATTACTCTTGCTATTTACTAAAAATCTTATTATCCTTATTTTCCACATTTTCTTTTTCCCCAAATCTTATTTAAATGTAAAAAAATATTTGGTAATCACTGAATATTCAATCTTACAGAATATGGAGCTATAGTAGAAAGCTGTTTCTTATTATTATTCAGGAAAACAAATACATACAAGCACCGTACAAATCATTATCTCCTACATTTGCTAACTCTCGTACGCTCAATTTTATTTAAACACTAAGTGGTAAAAGTGAAGCATTCAACCAAGCACTGTACTTGTCGTTGAGTGTACATGTTTACAGTCTAGGACCTTGACAATCATTTCAGGAAGCCAGGAACTGTTGCATTCCATGCTCGTAGATAGGTATGTCTAATTGTTTGCCACCAGATAAGGACTGGTGAGAGATGTTAAGGACTAGAACCATCCTCAAGCAGCAAAAGTCAGGTCCAAGTTTCTGCAAAGAGACCATCTGGCGTTAAAAACCGATCCCTGTTTCTGATTTCATGAAATTTTTTTTTTGAATACTGCCCATGGATGGCCGTGGTTATTCCTAAAACATAATGATTTCTTGTTTCTTATAAGCCCCACTGCAAGAATCAAGTAGGTTGCTATCCTTATCATGGTATATACACCACTCGTCAACATTTTATTGATTGATAGAATGCATTTATTGTTAGATAAGACTCTGTCTACAATGTTCTGCCTAATAACCCTCAAAAATGAGCACTCATAGAAAATATGATTGTCTCATCTTCAAATCCATATAATTTACAAGTGGCCTCAATTTTAGTATGTCTTCAATTGTTAACTAAGAAATGATTCATTGGGAGTGATAACAAATTAACTTTAAGCCAAAAATCAACATATTTAGCCTCTAGGCTCCAATGCTTCGATTTATTAATTAGCTGTTTGTAATTAATTTGAGCTGTAGTGGCAGTTTCTCTACCTTAGGATAAATCAATTTGTACACTTGTCAATATGAATTTTTGGCATTAATAATTGATTTTGTCATATTAAATAAACTTCCCACATATTCTAGAAGTTCATTAGTCCACTTGCTCTGAATAGGCGGTAGACATTGCTTTATCATATATTGTGTTAGCTAAACAGTTAAATTATTTGTTTTTATTACAAATTACATCACTGAAAATATATATTATAGTTTCTCACAATATATTTTTCAATATATTTATATCAGTGTAAACTAAAAAATAAATAAAGCAGATATAGTTAGGCTTTTCATTCAGTGTATTGAATGTTTCTTATATAAGTAAATAGAGGGATTTGAACTTAGGATTTTTTCAGTCTATATTCGTCCTCCATTTCATCTCTAACAACTGACACATATGTGAAAAAAAATAGATGATTCCCAATATAGAAATAGTGTCATCAGTTGAGCTAGATCATAATCTCCCACATACCTATATAACCAGTGCTTAGCTTATATTAAGATAGTAATTGCTCAAACTTTAATGGACAGGTTTCAATCTTCTCACCCTTTCAACTATTTAACTGTCCATTTGATTGAAAAATCAATATGGAATGCTGAAAGCCTCTGGTGGATTTAATATTGTAGACATACCCATGTTTGCAGAATTGCTATCTTAATATAAACTGAACACTGGTTGTATATGTGTGTGGTAGATTATAATCTGGTCTAATTAATGAATGTTGGTTCTGCATGAAATATTTAAATTGGGGGATCATCTACCTTTTCACATGTGGTTATGTGTGACAGTTGTTTGAGATGAAATGGAGGATGAATATAGATTGAAAATCCTAAGTTCAAATCACATTCAGTACACTGAATGAATAGACTAATTACATATTGCCTTGGAAATAGGTTACATCTATAAGTTCAGCTCATCCCTCTCCTATTAATATATGGATTCATAATAGTTCAATAATATGAGGGGTTAGATTGATGTAATGTCCATAAGTATGCATACAATATCAAATCCACCAAAAGCTTTGAGCACTCCACCATTGGTTTTTCAATGAAATGGCTGTTTGAATAGTTGGATGGGTGAGAATATTGAAGCCTGACCATTAAAGTTTGAGGAATAAGCCAAGCACTAAATGTATATATGTTTGGGAGATTTGATCTGGCCAACTGATGAGTGCCGGTTCTGCATGAAATGTGTATATTGGGGACCACATATCTTGTTTCCATGTGTGTGGTCATGTGTGTCAGTTGTTTGAAATGGAATGGAGGATGAATAACTAAAAAATCCTAAATTCGAATTCCTCTATTTATTTAATTAAAAAGTATTAAATAAAGTTTTAGTCATTAATATCAATTTAATTTATTAACATTAATAATTTCTTTATCTTTTCCTCCAAAAATCAATTCACATGAAAGACATTCAACACTTTTTTTCTCAAATTAATCTAAAAGTATAATATATATATATTTTTCAAAATTATTTATTTATTACTAAATCATTAATATCTTGTCTGTCCCCCACTGATGTTTCAGCCATTCTGATATTTAGTTAAGTCATGTGAACTTACAGGTTAATATATGTCTGTTGTGGATATGGGTGTCACTAACAGAGTTGTTAAAAGCTCTAACCACACTACTGGAAACATTCTCCGATTGATCACTATAATTTGTAAAAAAAAACTGATTACATTGCAGAATATACATTTCAGAAAGACTAACCTCATCAGCTTTCTAAAGAATTCCCCATCAACCCCACAAATACAGTAATGTTAACTATACAATTCAATGACCCACTATCAAAACAGCAAAAATCGAGGCAATGGAGCTTTGTTAATTATCACATCAACACAGTGAATCAACAAACAAAATTCACATTACTAGCCAAACTTTGCACATCCGAAAAAGAACATCTACATATGCATATCAATAAACAATGCACATAAATTACATATTATCTCATAAAGTTCTGTGATGTGAATATATACTTTGTAATATAAGATTTTAAGTTTCATTTGTTTAATGGCAACCAGATTCCGATCATGCAGACATTAGTAAGTTATTTATTATTTGATGCTGCTGATTATATGGACTTTCTACACATTTTCTATGATTCATTCAGTTATTAGAAGATTGTAATACTATTTATTACAATTTATTCATGAAAGTATCACATTTACTGCAGACACAACTATGTTGCCATCCTTTCTGAACAAATATCAGTTTTTATTAATCATTTTTAAGCTACAAATGATCATTTATAGCCGAATATGCACTTCAAATTTTATTTAAAGATGAATATATGTATTTTTATCAAAGACAATCATGTGGAAAAAATAATTCATCTCTATCTATTTTTTCCCAGTTTATAATAACATAGTGTAAAATCCATATTTTCTCTGTTTTCTAATTGATGAAAGTATTAATGTTAGTTGGATGACATGTGTTAAATTCACAACCACTATATTTATGAGAAGGAAATAATTTTGCATTGAATAAACAATGCTGGGGAAAAATCAGTACAAGTGCTTTTAACTACAG
Source organism: Epiperipatus broadwayi (assembly GCA_028023455.1). Taxonomy (NCBI): domain Eukaryota; kingdom Metazoa; phylum Onychophora; class Udeonychophora; order Euonychophora; family Peripatidae; genus Epiperipatus; species Epiperipatus broadwayi. Next base: position 5,186,733 of record JAQFVV010000072.1, on the reverse strand, counting down.
AGATATAATATGTATTTTGTGGTAAAGGTTCTCAGACAGCTGCAGAAGCAGTCAAAAATGCCAATTTGTAATTCATCATTAAAATGCTCCATGTATTTATGGTCTGTCAATCCCCTGATATAGTTCAGATGAATGACATACTTAGAAATCTTTAATAAAAAACATATTTGCATTAAATCTTTAAAAAAATTTGTTAAAGCAACCAATTATTACAAAAAACAATGAGTTTTTAAACCAGAGTTCTTATTTTTTACTGTAACAATGGTCTTTCAGACCATATACAATTCTCATAAAATCTTTACATTAATTTACATTAAATCATAAAACAAATTTGTTAAAGCAACCAATCAAAAAATATCACAGGTCTTTACAAGGCTGGGTGCTTACTTATAATTTTCATTTAAAAAAAAAGAAAAATCCTTTGGCATAATATTCCACATGGAAAAAGTGGAATAGAATTAATTTTTCCATGAGGATGTGTTTAATAATAATAGGTATCTTTATTTTTAATTAAAGTCTGAAATATATATCTGAGCTAAAAAATTTATGATAATTTTTAGTCTAATATAGGATTAGGAATAATTGTTAAGACATTTACTTGGGAAGAATGATAACATAGATGTATATGCAGTAACTTTGGCACCTATACCATAAATTGTAATAATTTTATATTGACAAACATAGCAAAGATAATTGAGACAAGTAAGAAGTAGTGACCTGGGTCAATTGATGACTGCTGGTTCAGCATTAAATGTATCTTGAGACTATTTTCTTTTTTCAGATATCATTATCTATGTAATTAAGGAATAAACAATAAAATAAAAGTATATTTAATTTATTATCACCAGTGTTAAACAAATTTTTTTTGAACAACTACAGTACAATAAACCTTCTTTTTCTTATATGTCTTATAAAATATAATGTTCTTTTCATTCAATCCAATTAAATTATATCCCTCTTCTTTTTTTTTTTACTTCATCCAACATATATACATATTCACATCTTTAACACCCAATGTTTTGACCACTTTTTTCTTGTAGTCATTTTTAAGGATCTCTAAAAATACATATTTATATCATTATTATTATAAAACAAAATTAATATATGAAAGAAATGAAATTATGTAAAGAGAGAATGATAAAAGAAAATTTGTATATAAAGAAAGAAAAACCTATTATGAATAGAATGAATTATGTAAATGATACATTGAAATAAAAACAAATTAAAATCACATGGAAAAGTATTGGTTAAAATAATAGGTTGGGAATATGAAAAGAGTAACAGAAAATTATTGCTATTTTTGTATAATAAAATGTTCATGTAAATTTAAAAAGTTCGGAGAGTGAAGAAGTAAGTGTAGATTATATAATGTAATACGTATGTAAAAAAGAGGTATTGATAGATGAAAGAGAAATGTTGTTGGTTTTATGATAAGTATGTATACAATTTTATATATTAATTTTATTTGTAATAATAATGATGTAAATATGTATTTTTAGAGATCCTTGAAAATGACTACAAGAAAAAAGTGGTCGAAAACGTTGGGTGTTAAATATGTGAATATATATATACATTGGATGTAAAATAAAGTTTTTTTTTTAAAAAAAGAAAAGAATATAATTTAATTGGATTGAATGAAAAGAACATTATAAAAGAAAAGTTTGAATCTTTTATGTTAAATTCTACAGTGGAATTTTCATTCAGAAAAATTTGTATAGCGTAATTAAATTTTAAAAAATCTTTGTGACAACTATTTTCTTAAAAGATTATTTTCTACACATAGATCAATAACTTAAAAAATATTATTTATCAAGATTGATCAATTAGTGTATCATAAAATAGAAAATAAAACTGTAAAATCTGTAGATATAGTAACATTAATATTTACACTAGTTGCCTATCTGTACAGTTTTCTGATATTGTTTTGTATAAATTACAAAAATAGCAAAACAGTTTTCCAAAGATTATCAAAATCATTCAAGCTGGATATTTGAATGTCATCATCATCAACCAACTGCAGAATGAAGGTCTCTCCAAGTTCAATCCATCTTCTCTGATCTTTAGCTTCTCTTCTCCACATCACCCCTGCACACTTTCTCATCTCATCCATCCATCTCACATGTGGTCTCTTTCTGGATCTTTTACAATCTCTTGGAATCCAGTTTAAGACTTCAATTGTCCATCTATTATCATCTCTTCTAGAAATATATAGCCCAACTCCATTTCAATCTTTTAATTTTTTCAATGAGGTCAGTAACACCTGTTTGTTTTCTTACCCATACATTGCATTTTTGATCTCTTTTTGTTACTCCCAGCATGCATCTTCCCATACTTCTTTGAGTGGTTTGAAGTCTCTGTATTGCTCTTCTATTAAGTGTCCAAATCTCAGAACCATAAGTAAGAACTGATAAAACACGTTTATTAAAAACATTCCTTTTCAAACACTTGGGTATATTTCCTTTTAATATCAAGTTATTTCTACCAAACGCATTATATACTTTTATATTAACTTGCTCTATCTGTGTATCTGTTTTTTTTTTTTCTGTATGTTTTTGTATATGTTTGTCCAGATTTTTGAATTTTGCTCTGGCTGAGATTCTTAATTGTTAAAATTAAAAAAATATATATATCAGCCAGAGCAAAATTCAAAAACTAAAAAAAAATCTTAGCCTGAGTCTTTTAGTCTGACAAAAATTATGATTTAATAATACTGACTAAGACAAGAGTGCTCCTGAACAAAACAAAAAAACCTTTTATTTATTAAATCTTTTATCTTATCAAACTTTTTTCATTAAACACAAAAATAGTTAAAACTTTAAAAAAATTTCAGCCAAAGCAAAATTCAAAAAGTAAAAAAAAATGTCAGCCAGTTCTATAATAATTAGCCTGAGAACAGTTCGTTAGTTACATTTTGCAGAAATATGAAAGTTTTCTGATCATAATTTAATTTTAGAGGTTAAAATAGTAGGACGTCTAAATAATTAAATTAAATGCTTTTTTTTTTAAATTTTTAACCATTTTTGTTTTTAATGAAAAAAGTTTAATAAAAGATTTAATAAATGAAAGTTATTTTTGTTCAGAAGTTTCCACATCACATGTATGTTGTCATAATTGGTCTTTTTCACGGTCTTATTAATCAATCATAATTTTTGTTAGATTTTTTTTTTGTTTACAACTAAAAAATATAATATGTAAAAAATGTTTTTTTAAATAATGCTTTTATATAAACAGTACTAGCCAACTAAAAAGTAAAAAACTAATGTGACTAAAAAGTAAATCTTGGTTAATGTGCCATTCTTGGAAAATATTAGAGATCTTAAGAATATAGACTTGTTATAAAACAATTGAAAATTGCAGGAATATTGTTGTTTTATAAAAATATTTGAGGTCTTTTTTATTTCTATGATTTATTTGAGCCTCAAATGTCTTTTTAAAATGAAATATTCCTGCAATTTCCAATTGTTTTATAACAAGTCTAGATTCTTAAGATCTCCAATATTTTCCAAGAATGGGAAATTAACTGAGATTCAGTTTTTTATCTACTTTTTAATCAGATTTTTAGTTAATTTTTTGATTTTTAGTCAGCTAATACTGTTTACATGAAAGCATCGTTTTATTTTTCTTGTTATTTATTTTACTGTAATTCAAATTTACCGTCCATATTTGTCTTTCTTCACTTACTTAAAGATTTCATCATCTCTCATTGTTTTCTAAGAAATCTTTTACATTAGTAATCAATATTAAACTTATTAAAAATATTATTTTCTTAACCACAAGTAATTTTTTATATTAAAAATAATAATAAGTGAAATAATGCTTAAAGCTAAATGGGATAATTAGTAACCATTAGAAACTACAAGTAACCACATAAACATTCATAGTAAGGATAGTAATCAATATTTCTCACTGCTGTCAAGGCAACTTTCTCACCTTTTAATAGCAACAAATCCACTCTTACTAATGGTCCATTGAATATATATGAACACTTAAAGATTGCAACTTGACTACAATATTTCATACTCTGTATCAATATTTCATACTCTGTAGTCAAGTTGCAATCTTTAAGTGTCCATATATATTCAAGGGACCATTAGTAAGAGTGGATTTCCATTTTTGCTATTAAAAGGTGAGAAGGTTGCCTTGAAAGCAGTGAGAAATATTGATTACTATCCTTACTGTGAAGGGTTTATGTGGTTACTGATGGTTTCTAATGGTTAAAAATAATAAAGATATTAAATTATAAAAAATAGCTTTTGTTTTATTAATTTCTTCAGTATTAAGAGCTTTTTCCTACAAATAGAAGAAGCTTCTGTTATATGGTTAATACATTTATCCATCAAGTTCATAACTTAGAGCTCTAATTCTAGTAGTTTTAATATTTTTTTCTGGAAGCAGAAGATTGTCACTCAAACGTAATATTTTTTTTGAAATAGCTGTTTTGTAGTCAATTCAAGAACGTAAAATGAAAGGGAGAAACTGTTAATATCTCAGCAAGCAAATATGGACTACTTTTGACAAGCATTTCCTTCATCACCAATTCTCTGTGAAGAGATTTTTGCTCTGTAGATGGCTCTTTAAGGTTGTTTTTAACATTTTATCATTGTACAAATATGGAAAAATGTTATTACCATATGAAAAAAGAAAAGAAAATAGTTGATCTTTGCTTACTGTTTCCAGACAGAAGTTATCCTAAATTTAACAATATATTTTAATCCAATTTGTAGTTATATGTTGGATAATTTTCATTATCTAATTCAATTGTTAAATGTTATTTAAAAAAAAAATTAGACTTAATACTATATACTTTTCCAAATATATTCAACTATTGTAATGACACAGAGATTAATATAGAATGATATTTTGAGTGTATCATTTCCTCTTCTTCAAATGTTGTTGTCTTGCTAATAACAGTACTAGGAAAGGAATTGAACTGATAACCTTTAGATTTATGAATACTAAATTTAAGATGATGCTCTAACAGTTATGTCATCTGGCCAAAGGCAATAGTCAAAAGAAAATATATTTATGAGAGTCCTACTGATTTCTCCATTTTTCTATTGATTATTATGATTGGCAAAATAGCCCAATTGATTACAACATCAGCTTAAATACAATGTTCATGAATGTAAAGGTTTCTGGTTCAGTTCTCATATTAGTACTGACTTTTATCAAAAGAAGAAGAGAGGAGAAAAAAATGATTTGAACTGTCACAGTCTATGCTAACCTGTACATAATTACAAGCAGTTAATATATTTTGAAAATTGAAAATAAGGTTCAAATTTTTCTAAAAATATTTAACAATTCAATTAGATGAACGATAAAGATGTAGTCCATCATATAAGTTGAATCAAAATATATCATCACAGTATTATCAGAAAATTTTAACATAATCTGTATTTATTTATTTTAAATTTTCTCACACAATAAGACTTTGTCTTAAAGTAACTTCACAGCATTAAACATCACTACAAATAAATCAATTTTAAAAATACCTATTAAATAAATAAATCAGCTTTATAAACACCCGTTAAATAAATAAATCATAAGGCTATTCTCATAAAAATCATGTGACAGTCAAGAAACCTACAGTTCTTGAATCCATCATTCTATTATAAAGCTAAAATGCACAGGGCTAATAAATAAGGAATCAGTCAAAACTCATGTGAATTTTTTTCTTTCAAAAAACTAAATTAAAAATGGTCTTACAATACTGTAATTTTTAAATTTATTATTAATATTTTGATAATAAAAAATTGTTTTTATAAATAATTTACTCATTTAATAAATTATTACATTTTGATTTACAAGTATCAAACTTAATCCATCTACAATTTGATGCCATCCACTGTAGATAAAATATAGCAATGATTATCACTCATCATTTATTAAATTAATCTCTAGACCAAACATAAACTTTAAACCTGTTAAAAATTAATATATCTCATTTTTAATTATATATAATAAATATTATATTATTATTTTAAGTCATGTGACATCTGACTTGATTTTTTACCATCATATAATAAATATATATGAGAGATGGTTGTCTGAGCCAACTGATGAGTGCTGGTTTAGCACAAAATGCATCTTGGAAGTAATTTGCATTTTATTGTATCTTTATTCATATGATTGACAAAGAATATGTGATGGTTGTTTAACACATTTATTCATTTAGCTGTTCAATATTATATTGTCAATTTAAATATTTATATTTTCAAAAATTAGTAGTAGTAATCAAACAGTTTGTTACTATGAAAGCCACATGATGTTTGAACACCCAAAACTGAGCTGCAATCCATTAATGTTTTAGCCTTCCAATCCACCATTCTCCCCCTGCAGAAAACTATGTAGTAATAGAGTGACAGACTGAAGCTCAATGACTTGTGAATTCCTGATTCATTTATTTACCTTACTATATGCTAACAATGTTCAATCTGTTTTCTATGATTTATCCCATTGAAAATTCTACTTAATTAATAAAATATTTATATACTACAAATATCACATGTCACTTTACATCTTACAATTGTCTAAAATTTAGTTTTTATTATATAAATAGTAAATAGAACAACCTTAAATAATCACTATCAGGGCAAAGCTCTATTCACCAGAAACAGTGAAATAGAAAACATTTGTCATAATGTTAATCACTTGTTGATTAACCAGAGTTTTTGTTTTTTAGATTAGTTAACCATACTTATTTACTTCTAATAATTGGATCCCTAGTTTAATTGGTCATAGGCCAGCTATGTAAAACAAAATGCTAACCTTGTTAGGAAATCATCATCAGGATGAAAATATTTTCAGTTCCGCTCAAATTTAAATTCTTGATCTTTGCCAAGAGAAGTGCATATACGAACTATGGTATCAGGAGCTATGACTTGTTAACCTGTAATATAATTTTATTGACTTTTTGTCGCTGAAATGTAATAAATTAAAGGCAGCAGTGCTAAACTACAACAAAAAAAGGCATATGGCTTCATTACTCGGGAGTTCATAAAAAGTTCGAGTGGCAGAATCGAACCTAGGACCTTCTGATCCCAAGTCGAATACACTACCAACTGCATCAAACCGTTCAGGACAAAAAAAAAAGCTAATAGCACTAGAACCGCAAACCATGTAAATGTAACTTGTCAAAGGCAACCATTATACACATATCTTTGTCAATAGTGTTCGGTACCGAAAATACATTAAGGTCGGATTTAACGTTATCTCCGTCTATAAAGTGTTATTAATATTGCCTTAATAAATGTTTTATGCTGTCTAATTAATTTAAATTATAGATATTCACACACAAACATTTAAACACATTTATGTTATCAAAATCATAGCAAAGAATTATTATTCTATATTGCCTTAATAAATGTTTTACGCTGTTTAAATTAATTTGAATTACGTATATAAACATTTAAACATATTTATATTATCAAAATCACGGTAAATAATTATTTCTCAATTCTGTTTTGAGAAACTAGGGTAAAAGAAAACATCTGGCGTAAATAATACCCACATTATTTTAAATACATTTAAATGTCCATCATTTAGAAAGATAAATATTACAAAATACAAATAACCTTTTTTTTTTAATACTACGTAATAGTATTCCTGATAATTTCAAGGTCATCCATGAATGCATGAAGAAAATTAAATTATTTCAGGTAAATGTTTTAAATAAAATAAAAAAAAAATTCCCGGATCTTTAAATTCGTGAAAAATAATAATTTATATGATTTGACTCTTGAATATTTTTTTTTTTTTGTTATATAACATATAATTATATAAATAACATTTTTATAAATAATAATTTTTAAAGAAATAATTAATCTTTGGTCACGTGTACATGTATATTATACAAAATTCTCATTTTTTAATAAATCATATCAACCTGCCATCCATTTCCACGGACTGAGTTCGAATTTGGGTTAGATAAAACTCGGAATTTTTATTTTCAAATTTAAATCAGGTTAGGGGTTGTCTTATAGTCAATCTAGCTAACCATCTGATATTGATTGGTAAATGGATAACTAGCTATGCTTAGCAAAAGAAAAACTATCCAATCTTTAGTATTCAATAATTGGCAAACGTAGGGTGTAAAATTTTCCTCATAGTTCCTCTATGACAAGCATTGAAGAATTCTTTGCTCTGCAAGTAAGTTATCTTTACTACATAGATTATAGAAGTTGCATAGTTATTTTCCTCTCCCTATCAGTGTATTCTAAGAACATTAGTTTGATGTTTTATCAAAGCTGAGTTTTCTTTTGCACACTTATGTAAGTAATTGTGTTGCATGATTTTTATGATATTATTGGTCAGCAATTCTTCATAATATATAGTGTGCATCCTGGACATTGCACTGAACTTTGTAGATTATTTGCAGGATTTCTTTTTATAATTTATCTTTGGAATTGGTGATCAGTCTATTGAGGTTGGCTGGTATTCAGAAACTGATTGTCTTTGTTGAAAAATATTTTTTTTATTCTTTCTGTAATTTTTGGTTCGTAATGCACTGCAATCCACTACAACCTTAAGCTCTATTGCAGAAAGTCTAAAAAGTCAATTAGAACTTGATAAATACACCATCAAATCATCCTTTGAGCTGTTCCAACCAATCAAACAAGCACTTATAAAAGACAATTACAGACACACATCATTGATCATAAGACAACCACACAGATCAGTAGCTTGCAAAAAATCAATAAACATAATTAAAAATTTTCTAATTAAAAGCAATTATGAATTCATCATCATTGTAGATAATGGCATAACAACCAAATTCAATTATGAATATTATAGGATGAAAAACACATGACCAGTGAACTGCCAATTAATGGAATAACATGCAGTCTAATACTGGCAGACAGGAGGGAAAAATCACAACTTTTTTAGGAAAAAAGTCCAAAATATTAGGTACAAGAAATATGTAGACAAAGTACTCATTTGTGGATCTGCACAGATAATAACAGACATGTACGACCCGTTAATGACTGCATTATTGCTGTCATGGACTATTGGAAATGAAAATGCCATAAAAGGCATTACATTTTTAGACCTAATAATTAATAGAAACAAAAACAATTTGGTTTACAAAATGTGTTAAAGCCATTAAAAATAAAAGATGCAATCCATCCACAATCAAAAATCCGGATGTCATATAAAGCTGGATTCAAAAGATATTCTCAACAAAAAACAATCACAAAGCAGACCAAAAACACAACATCAAAGTTATAATTTATATATTGGACTATTTCCATCATCTAATATAAGTATTGATTTTTTTTTAGAAAAACTTAACTTTATTTAAATATTCCAAATACATTCAAGTATTAGTAATAGCACACATATTAGTATATGCACATCATTTTCAGAGGTATTATTCTCCCCTCTTCCTCAAGTGTTGTTGGTCAGACCAGCAATACCTGAAGAAGAGGGGAGAAAGGTCTAGATTGGTTGGAGTATTACCTTAAAATTCAATGTTCAAGAATCTAAGATTCCAGGTTTGATTCCCATGGTAGTACTGTCACTGGTCATGTCAGCAATACCTGAAGAATAGGGGAGAATAATACCTCTCAAAATGTTGAGCATCCTCGGTTCTATTATTAATAGTCGAATATATCTGGAATATTCAATAAAGTTGAATTTTTTTAAAGACATTTATAAATACTTCATTAGACTCAAAATAGTCCAATATATAAATACAACTAAAATACCATCATCACAAACCTTCAGGAAAACACAACAGCAAAATGTATGTGGAAGACCTAAGTATTATAGGTTACACCAAGAAGCACTCAACAAAGAAATTTAAAAAATTTAACACAAAATAAAACAGAAATTAAGATGAAAAAATGCTGATAAACCATGCATTGGGATACTTTACATAACAAAAATGTCAAATAAATAAAAAACTATTGCCAACAAAGGTAATCAGTTTCTGAACATCAGTGCCTCAATGGTCTGATCAACAATATCAAAAAAGAAGCTACAAAAATAAAAAATCCCACAAATAACTATGAGAATCAATGCAATGGCCCAGGATGTTCAACCATATATCATGGAGAATTGCAGACTAACATTATCCCAAGATTTATGCAGCACAAATATTTATAACAAACATACAGGAAAACTCAGAATATATATCTGTGTTCTTAGACCATAGAAACAACTTTGATTTACAAAATATCAAACTAATGTGTTTAGAATGCAATGAAAGAAAGAGCAGAATAAAGGAGGTTTGGCACATCACAAATAACTACAATATTATAAAGAAAAGAACTAATGGCATTCAATTATTAAACTGGTGAAATATGTAAATTAAAACATTTATATATTAAGAATAATAAATAGACATTATAAAAGCAGGAAAGTGAGCAAAATAATACAGCTATAATTATGGTGTTTGCCACTGAAAGTGTAGTATGTCAAATAAATGAAAGAAAAATAATACACTTCCCCAGGCAAACTAGCATACATATGCAGAGTTATTGTAATATATTTAAAAGGGATTTGAACCTAGGCTTTCAAGCTCCAATCATTTACTCTATCCAATATAACCAATACACATGACTACATACATGTGAAAAATGATCTCCAATATATGTATTTCTTCCTGAACTAGCACTCATCAGTAGTACTGGATCATCATCATCCACACACATATATAATCAGTGCTTGGTTTATATTAAGCTTGCAAAGTTACACCCTTTAAAGGACATGATTCAATACTCTCCACTCTCCAACTCTTCAGCATTCATATTAGAGAAAACCTGATGATGGGATAATCAAAGCCCTTGATGATACCAATATTATAGTCATATCCATGTTGACTTTAAGTCAATCTGACCCTCATAATATTGGCATCATCAAGGGCTTTGAGTATTCCATCATCAGATTTTCTGTGATATGGATGACTGAAAAGTTGAAGAGTGGAAAAGATTGAAGCCTGTCCATTAAAGTGTGTAGATTTGCTATCTTAATATAAACAGAGCACTGATTATATATACGTGGAAGATGATGATCCATACCAATTGATGAGTGCTGGTTCAGCATGAAATATGTATATCATTCATCTTTTTCCACATGTATGTGGTCATGGGTATCAGTTATATTGTATAGAGTGGATGCCTGGAGCTTGAAAGTCTGGGTCAAATTCCCTTTAATTACATCCAGGTTAAGAATATGCATTATACTTGTATTATATATGTAATATGTATTGCAAATGTTCTTTTATTTTGTAGTTTTTCTGCATTGACTATATTAATATTATCAATCAATGTTAACACATTCTTCTATGCACTCTACACAATACAAATAAATGTAATATTTTATTATTCCAAACTTCCAAAAATAAATGACAATTTTGACTGTTCAACAGTCTTTTTCAGAACTACAACATTCATAATATATAAGCATCTATGATTGGATAATTTTATACATTCACAATATATAAGCATCTATGATTGGATAATTTTATACATTCACTATATATAAGCATCTATGATTGGATAATTTTATACATTGGACATATGCACCTATGAAGAAGATTGAATGGTTGAAACTATCAGCTATTTTTGGAAATTTAGAATGAAATATTATATTTGCATTGTATAACATGCATAGAAAAGTGTGTTAATGTTGTTTGTTTATATTAGTATAATCTGTATAGTTAGAAAATTTTATATAGCAAACTGCAACACCCCTGGCTTTTTAAGTCTATATATATATAATCAATTGAGTTCTAATAAACTTTACAACTTACATCATTTTATATCAAAATCTTGTTTTTTTTATTCTTAATTAATATCAATATATAATTTTTTAAATGTATTTCCATCATATTTTATGGTTGGGATCAGTAAATGTTGAATGTATAGAAAATTTTAAACTTTATTTAAACTTTTCAAATACAAGCAACTTGTTTGTAATTACAAACAAATAGATAACACGGTTAGTAATAATGCGTTTCGAGTAGTTATTATTCTCCACTGTTCTTCAGGTTTTGCTCACCTAACCAGTGACAGTATTAGCATAGGAGTAGAACTCCTACTATCTGTTGCCTTAGATAGAATAGCTCACTTGTTTAGAAGGTTTGGTTTAAATTCGATAATCGAAAATCTAAAGGTGCGATTTCGACTCCTGTGCTAGTACAGTCACTGATCAGGCCAGCAACACTTGAAGAAGAGTGGAGAATAATACTACTCGAAATGTTGGGTCAATACTAATCTGTGTTGTCTATTTGTGTGTTATTACTAACAAGTTGTTTGTTTTTTGAAAAATTTAAATAAAGTTTAAAATTTTCTATACATTCAACATTTACGGATAGATGACGGAAATAGTCCAACATCTAATATATTATCATCATAAATTTTCAGGAAAATATATTTTATGCTCATTGTCAAGATCTCTTTTATGTATAAAAGTATTCTCAACTGTCTTATAAAGTCTACCTTTTATTATAATATTCATCTTTTTTTTTAAAAAAAAAATTAATATAATCTACTAGTTTCAATAAATATTAGAATTTACACTATTATATTTACAAACCTGTTTTTATTATTAATAATAAACCGTATCAATATATATTCAATTCTACTTTCTTGTTATGTAATCAAATACAATTGGAAGTTCAAGTTATTTAAGAAACTACATGCTAATTAATTATTTTATAGAACTCAAATTATAATACAAGAAATAACAACCAGATTTAATTGTTTTAAAACATTTAAATTGTTGTTGGGTTGGCAATGAGATTAGATAAATATTATAACTCCCCTCCCTTCTGTAACCAATTAGATCATTACTACCTATATATAGAACAATAATTTTAGAAAGTAAAAATTGAAGTGCAAAGAGCAGCTATTAATTCAGAATATCAACCTTGCTGCATGTAAGCAGCCTGGCTATTTTCAAAATCTGGTGGAAAGAGAAGGAAAGAGTTAGAAAAATTCACCTCTAACTGTATAAACAGAGTTAGGGATTTTTATAAAGATCACACCCATCTAAATTATTATATCCTTAAGTTTAATTCTAAGTAATTTATATATATTGTAACAAACGTAATCACCAACTGGAAGAAAAAAAGGGTTCCTACGCTTAAAGCTGCCCATTTGCTTAATGGTATTATTATCTGTATTTATTTATCTCGTTATTTATTTCTTTGTTAGTATTGCATGCGATAATCTGATTCATTCACCATCATATAAACTGATCCAGGGTGCACACTATTTCAATTCAGATAGATCAGTTCTTTAACTGTTTCTAAACCTATGATATCTTAATACATAAATGAACTTTAAATTTTTATATTCATTATCATTATCAACCAGTATCAATCCATTGTAGGATGGTCTCTAAGTCCAATTCATCTTTTCTGATCTCTAGCTGTTCTTTTCCACATCATCCCTGCACACTTTATTTCAACTATCCATCTCACATGTAATCTCATTCTGGATCTTTCACTCAGTTAAGATTTCAATTGTCCATCTATTATCATATCTTCTAGCAATATGTCCAGCCCAACTCTGTTTCAGTCTTAAATCTTTCAATGATGTTTGTATTATCTGTTTGTTCTCTTTATTCATGTGTTGTGTTTTTGATTTCTTCTTGCTACTGCTAACATGCATCTCTCCATACGTTTTTGAGTCATATAAAGTCTTTGTAATGCTCTTCTATTAAATTTCCAAGTCTCAGATCCATAAGTAAGAATTGGTAAAACATAAACCTTCCCTTTCAAACCCACAGGTATGTTTCATTTTAATATTAAATTATTTCTACCAAAAGCACTCAAACCAAGTTTAATTCTATGATTAATTTCATCCATTATATTTCCATCTTTATTAATAATCTGACCAAAATATTTGTAGCTGTTAACTTCTAACTCATCATAATCAATCTTTATTTTCATCTTTTGAGAAAATCCATTGAACATTACTTTAGTCTTTTTAACACTTACTTGTAGTTCCACTTTCTTACTTTCATCTGATAACTCTTGCAACATTTCTGAAGCTCTAAAGCATTATTTGCAAAAACAACTACATCATCTGCAAAATCTAAATGACTTAAATTATCTCCATTTAATTTTACATCTTTAGCTTCCTATTTTAACCCACAAAATACTTATTGCAACACTGCTGTAAAAAGTTTTGAAGATATGGAGTCATCTTGTCTTACACCCTTCTCAATGTTAACATTTCTAGTATCATTATATAATCTAATTGTTGCTGTTGTACTTTTATTAATATTCTGTGGATAATGACAATATCCTGGGTCTATACCTTGATGATTCAATGCTTTAAACTTAAGAAATGCTTATAGAAGCAAATGCCTTTTCATAATCTACACATCCAAAGCATAATGGCAACTCACATTCATTTGTCCTTTCTATAACTTCTCTCAATACTTGGATATGATCTACTGTATTAAAACTACTTTTAAATCCAGTTTTTTCTCTTGGTTGGTTGAAATCCAAGTATGTAGACAAGTTGTAATTATTAGTTTTTATACAAAATTTTTACCAAGAAAATTTTTATATTATGAATTTGTATATATTAATAATTTTAGATAATATAATTTTATCCTGTGACTATTTAGGCTATTTCAACCACAGTTCACTGATGAGGATCACACCCAGGCCGGCTGTGTGTAAAGCACATTTGTACAAAGTAAATTTCAATACTCCTAATCTCCTGAACAGAACTGGCCTGAATTCATTCTGATAGCTCATGACCTTGCATTTATCAAGTCCCTGGATCTGCTTGATCCAGGTCTTTTGTGAAAATTAGAACATTTTGTCACATGGTAAATGAAATTATGTTTTCTTTTTTTGCCTCTTTAATTTGTAAGTCCTACAACGAACATCATATGCAAAGTAATGCAATTGTAGATGTACTAATATGTGGTAATGCAGATTTTTTAGTTACATTGTTTACCTCAGTGTATCAGAATGTTCTGGTCACGTTAATGTGAAATCTGCTCTTCGTTAATAGTTTTACATATTGAATCAGAATAGCAAAAAATAATAATAAAATTAGGATGATATTATTAATGGATTTGCAATGAGACATAAAAGAAAAACATTTTTTTTTGCATTATATGTATTGTATTTTGTTTTCTCAAATACTGATTCAATAAAAGTGCACATAATCATATTTATAATAAATAAGCAATTATTTTAACAACAGTACTAATTTATACAATTTTAATATATATATATATATTAGAAGTAAACTTTTATATATATATATTTAAATGTTTTTATCATGTGAAAAAGTTACCTGCCCTCCCCCTTCATGAAATAAAAACAATAAATTTTATATATATATATTTTTAACCAAAGACACAATAGAATATTAAAAAATTATAAATACTTACATCTTTACCTTTTTATTTACATATTAACTTTCCTAACTTTGATGGCCACGATGTGATAAATAGCAATCAATTTTAATTAAGTCAATTCTAACCATCTTTTTTTTACTACATGTCATTTGGAATCTTTATAATGGAATTTTTTTTATATACCTGTTACTTCAGTTTAAAAACTTAATTATGCATATATATAGTCAGGTATCAGGATATACCTTACATTTATTTAAGGGAAAAAGTTTTTATGCTTACATTGTTTATTTGATAAATTTTTAGAAGCCATTATACAATGCCTTGCAGTTTTTTTTGTTTAATGATAAATTATAATAAGGAAAAAAAATGAAACAAATGAAGTCTTCCACTAGTATAGATAAAGAATTTTCTAGGCATTTTCCCAATAGAGTAGTTACAAGTTAAGTTGCGTATAGATGTTACAATGAAATGCAGGCAATATCTTTTTAAAAAATTGTTTTTAACTAATTCCATTAGCAATAACTTTATAAAAATACATGCTTATAAATCCAACATTTCACAAATAACTTGTTTATGTTTTCTTTTAACAAAAATAGTTCTTATACTTGTTCAATAATAAAATACACTACTTTATTGAACCAGGTTGGAGAAAAATGCTTTATTTTTTTTTTAAATCTCAATTTTAACACAGGCTGCACTTTTTACTATGGCAACAGATCTGGCTCTTTAAGCAAAGAAGTAGAATACCAGAGATAGATGGAATATCAATGGTACCAATAATCATGTCAAGGCTATATAAAGTATAACCTACAATCACATTTCCAGGGCTATAGCACTTTTTGACTGTTAGATTCAAACCCCTGCCATCCAAAGCACTTTATTTATTTTGAGATTAACCTCAGGTACCAGCTAACCATAGGTTATATAGTCAGCATGCCCTGATAACAGGTACAGAATCCAGTGTTTGACATATCCCAAGCTATCTCCTTTTCTCAATTGTGAGGGGGAATCTTTGGCACACTTGCCCAATACTTATAGTTATTTATAAATTAATCTACTAGTGACACAGTTATAAGAGAGAGAATTGATCAGACAACAATTAAGCAAACAAATATTTTATTTTATACACGCACATAATTATATCATAATATAATAAAAATTTACATATACACACACATACATTTATAACACAATATAATAAGAATTTACCTATGCAATATTAAAGATTATATTGGCTGTTACTATCAGAGTTCATTAAAGTTCTTTCATTCACACATATGTGCAAATTTTTAAGGATGGGAGAAAATAATTATATTTATCTAGGATTTTGGATATCAGGTCACACTTTCATGGATTCAGTTCATTGCTTGTTTCCTTACTTGTTGACTACCAATGGGTAGGCCTTTGATTTAGGCTTCTTATTGATTTTCCAGTTTACAATGAGGGAGAAAGAGATTATCAGTAGTTCACAGATCATGAGGTTAGCATGAGTTCCAGGTGGAAAACTTCTGATGATACTGAGGACTGATATCAAAGGCTAGCTGAACACTTTGGGTGTTGTTTAGCAATGCATGCAGCTAGATTGTCCTTCAGTGAAGATAGGTCAATGCACACACATACTGGAAATGTGGATAGATTTTTGCTGTCTTCTCTTTAATTTTTTTTAGTAATACAGCAGTGTTGAATATAATTTTACTGTGTCTGAAACAATCTGACTGGCAATCTTTTGTCTCTTTGGTCTTTTATATTTCTCCCTCTCATTGTTTTCCCTTTTCATCCTTAGATCAGTTTAATTAATTTTGTATTTCCTTAATTAATTTTTACAATCCATTTTAATCTAATCACTCGCTTAGATTAATCTAAGACACTGATAAGGTAGTGTCCATGGTCTTTTTTTCAATTAATCCAGTTGGGAGTTTTCTTTTATCAAGTAATCTTTAATGAATTGCAATTTTTAAAAGTTTTCTTTTTAGAAATTGTTTTTTTTAGTCTGATTTCATCTTTACGTTTCTTCGTCATTATTTTCTTCTTTTTCATCCATACATTTTTTTAAAAATTGATAACAAGAGAGCTAGTTTCAACTTTTACATAGAATTACCCCCCCCCCCACTTGCTCTTTAATATTAAAACTTTTTTTATTTTTCAATGAAAAGGTAACGCCATACTTTTTTTTTCCAAGTTTGCATTTCAACAAAAAAAAAAACTATTTAAAACCATATTCTCTTTCTATTTTATTATTCTCACTTTTCTTTTTAAAATCAATTTGATCATTTATTTTAAAATAAAATTATATATGTAATGCAGAATATGTGTTTTTTAACCCATATATTCGATAGTGGTACATTATAATGGTATTCAATTTTTTAATACCTAATAATAACTAAATCATAGTAAATTGTAACAGTATACGTAAATGCCATTACATCACTCTCAAATGAAAATATAAAAAAAGATCAATAAATAAAATTTATTTAAATTGATATAAAAATGCACAGATAGTAAATTGATTAAATAATTATTTAAAGTTAAAAGTGATAAGGAAAAGTTAAAAATCTAAAAACAAAATATTATTTTAAGAAAGGTAAAAATAATAATAATGAAAACTGTTAATTTATTTTTTTTAAAGTTATTTTTTAATTATATTAGGAGGGGAATGAATTTCTATCAAGATGTAATGGTAAACAGGCCCATGGTGCATTTAACAGATTGTAAGTCAGATAAGAAAAATTTAAATTAGTAGTGATAAGAAAATATTGGTGTTTCCCACTCTAAAAGAAACCAATAATGATGCATATGAACACATAGTCCAAAGAGAAAAATCATCATTACCGATGAGAACTACACTAAGCCGTGGCAGATCAATCCTCAAATTTGGTGATAAGGGATACTAAATAATATAAAAAGAAAAATTAGATTACTTTTAGGAGGAATTTCATTAAAATATTTTGGTACTTGAATTTCAGATCTTCATGATGTAGGGGTCACACAATAGACTTCATTCCCACAGTTGCATTGACTGAGGTGGCATCCAGTGTAGCAGTTCCTAAAGAATAACAAAAATGAATTCATCTCCCAATAGAATTGCTAATTGCTTTCTTTCTTATAATCAGTTATTATAATAAAGTAAATCTGCCTTTTATTATTGTTGGTATTAGTTACAAATTTTATAATATTAATTTTTAAAAGTAGAAAAAAATCAGTCATTTGAAAAAAGTGAAAAAAATATTATAACTATTTAGACTACAAGCAGTATAAGATACCACTAAGTCAGAAAAGAGAGCATAACATTTAAAATATATGAAATAAATTCAAATTAATTTGATTTTAGCAAAATAAATGTATACTTAGGAAGATACTGAGAATGACACTTATTCAATTTAAGAAATAATATAAAATTAAGGCATTTGAAATTGATAGTAATGTAATAGACCATTTGCAGCTGTTTTATGTTTAGATCATTAACTGTTATATTGACAAATAATAGCAAATTAGTCTTATGTTATATTGTCCCTGTTATATATAATCACATCATATATGTTCAAAGTTTTAAAATCTTTCCACTATTAAAATAGCAGCACGAAGTTCATAAATATAAGTATCTTAAATGAATTTAGTTTTCACAATGTGAACATATTAAATTGCAAGTATATTTTATACCTACATCAGTAATACAACATTAAATACCCATCATGTATAGAAAAGACAAGTATTATCTTATTTGCAACTACATATGAACTAATACATAACACTCTCCAGATTTATTATGCATGTATGTACGTACAAGAGAAAAATTTAAATATAGTACTATAATTTAATATATAAACATTTTAGAAGTAATGAAAATCTCTCAGGATATCATCTTTTGGTAGATGTAATGCAAGATAGTTAAGTATATTCAACAAAATTCCACAATATGATAAATTTTCATCACTCCTAACAAGTTTGACAGCCAGCGACTGATACAAAATACTATTCTGAAATGGCGATAGTGTTAAAACTCATAATATTGTAATAATTTTTAATGCATTTTCACAAAAAATAATATTACACCTGGGTCTTGCTTTATGCGATAGATAGGTTCCTCAGAAAACACGCGCAAATGAAATTGTGCAAAAATAGACGTAACTTACCTTGAAAAAGGGGGGATACGGACTGTGATTTTTCAAAAATCACGTAAAAGCAAAGCACCAATATAAAATTACTTTAAAGTTCACACACACACAAAAAAAGGAAATAAAATATGACTAATAAAAAATTTCAAATTTGAAAAAAATTGATACAAGACAAACTTTTTTTAGCTATAATATTTAATTTTATTCAAAACAATATATTTTTATGCATAATTTACAGTACAGTAATTGACATTTTTTTATACACGTTTTAATTATTATTGCTACTTGTCGATAAACAGGTTCATTTGCAAACTGGTAAAAAATCAGATTTTAATTTTTAATTGTCAAATTTAATTGTGCCCACTGCTATTATTCACCTTTTAAAAATAAACTTGCGGACACTAAATGATTAATAATTGATTACGTTCTTTTTTAAAAAGCAAAAACAGAATGTGATTTAAAATGCAAAATTAACACGCACAATGTTTGAACAAATTTACATTATAATCTTGTAAAATTTAATGTGGGTATACATAAAACGTGGAAATCATGATTTTAATTTCATTATTGCATAAAATCTTACTATTATAAAGCACTGAAAATATTGAAATTACTAAGATGAAAGGCAAATTTCAATAATGTGCTATTACTTTCAATATGACATAAGTGCACAAAATTTATTATTTAAAGTAATAGAGCATTATTGGAGTTCGACTTCCGGAGAAACGTGAATCACATAACTTCAAAATTGCGTTAAATAAATCCACGTAAAAAGAGACCCAGGTGTATTTCAATTTGTCTGCCAGCATGGGTCATATTTAAACTGATTTATTATTGATTAATCTATATTTACCAAATGTCTACAAAAAGCGATTATAATCTGATGGTTTTTTTTAACCTCCAATATTGATTAAGCTGAGATCTGTTTATAATAATAAATAAATAAATAAAAATCAATGATTAGTAATTAAATAAAATCAAAAATATAATAATAATTAGATAATTATCAGTTGTATTCTGGACTAACATTTAGAAACAAAACCATAGGCCGGTTTTGATAATCTATGAGAGAATGAATCCAGTAAGAATGAATATTTTATTCTGTTGATACTTTTAAAGAGCAAACTCTATTTATTCTACACCAGATCTGCCACCTATTGTAAATATGAATAATCAATGGTGCGTATAATGTGAATTGTTCTGATATGTATGACTTTATCATAATTTCATTATTTTTAATGAACATCTATGAAATATATACACACGAGCTTGGGTTTATAAATGTGCATTATATAAATAACAATTTAAATTAATTTAAAAATCGATAGCTTATTTGAATTTATTACTATTTAGGCCAGCGGTGTCCGATCTTTTGGCATTTCTGTCACATTGGAAAAAAATAGTTGTTTTGGGCCATACATTGAATTCAAAAAACCCTAGTGAAAGCTGATAAGCAAAATAGAAAGTCCATGCATCTGCCACCATAGATAAGCAAAAAACATCCATAATCCTAATAGTGCTGTGGTCCATTCAGAGAGCTTTTTTAAATCGAGCAGTTTTTAAGTTTATGATCATTAATATAGAAATTGTATATATGAAAACCATAGACAATATGTAAGCATATATTCAACAAGAGTGTGTAGGCAATATAAATACACTAATAAGACTTCTTTCTTTTAGCCAGAGTTTCGATCAAAAAGTATCCTTATCAAAACGAGACTACAATAAACTTAGCAAATCCACATGTGTGTAAACTATAAATTGACCAATTCATTATCAAAAAGAATAATATCAATCATATCATCAGTATTCTTTTTTTTTGATAATGGATTGGTACGATCTATAGTTTATATGGTTGTGGTTTTTGCTAAGTTTATTGTAGTCCTATTTTATTAAAGATATTCTGTTTCAAAAACCTGGTTTAGCAAAAAAGAATAAAATCAGTTTTATTGCTCTATTTGTATTGTTTACAAATATAACAAATATAACATTTGTAAATACAAGCTTATTAAATTAGGTCATGTGACATCTGACTTGATTTTTTTTTCTAATTGTATTGTTTATATATTCTTAGAGAAAATATATATGTCTAAGTAATAAAATGTGATTAATGGTTTTTTATATTATAAAAGTCAAACAAAAAATGGCAAGATAAAACTAGTGGGATACTTAACATTGGATTTGAGAATATGTGTATGTTTTTTTTATCGCATTATGATATATAATCACAAAAAATGTCATAATAATTTAAGTATATTTACTATATTGTGCTGGGACACATTTATAGCCATTCTGAACAGGTATGGCTAATAGGCCATGGATTGGACACCCCTGATTTAGACTTTGTGAATAATAGCAAATGCTAATTTTATTTTCATTGTTTTGAAAACTAAATTAAGACATAATATCTAACACTTAAGATGAAGTAATAATTCCTATATTAAGCCCCCTATAAATAGGTGTTAGGCTGCATTATGGGATAGAATAGTGGTGCTGAAATAACACACTCAGCCTTACTTGTGACCTGGGGTTTGATTTCAGTGTAAATAAAATTCATATGAAGAGGCTTAAGATTTTTCATTCAGGTAGCTAACCCATAGATAAGTCAACTAATCATTCAGTCTTGGCTTGTAAATCAGTATCTAACTATTCTTAGTGACAAGCTCATAGACAACCCACATAAACATCCAATATTGATAAATAAATGTGTATTGACTGCTTTTAAAACTAGAAAATAAAACTAAGATGAAAGATCACTTAATCCTTCATAAACCCAGTAATTGGCAAACTTAGCGAGCGATGCCTTGTCCTACACTCATTCTCTATGAGAAAGTTGTTGGAACAGTAATGATGTGATATGATGTATTGTGCCTTAAACGGAGCCAGGAATCTCTCAGCAAGTCTTAGTAATCAATGAATGCAAGAAGGTTTGCACATAAAATCACAATCTAGTGTCTACTCATCTTATATCCCCAGATTAGTTTCTATCTTGTGGTTTTAATCAGTGATGACCCTTGGATCTGAGAGCATTGTGCATAAATCTTAAGATTTAGTACAATTCTCCATTAGCCACCTTTTGCCTATTTAGCTAACTATAAAGCTATGATCTCAGGATGAAAAGACAATAATATTTTCAATCCAAGCTCATTCACGTGTATAGTCATAGGGATCTGAACCCAGTTCAATATCTGTACATTTAGGTGTCTTTGGATTTTGAAAAAAAAATCCTATTAGCAGGATTGGTATAAAATCACTAAAACATCACATCAACATTATTTCTATGCTTACAAAAGCTATTAACACAATAGCAAACTCTCCATACATTAGCGCCACCCAGTGCAAGCTTTAGTAATCAATGGATGCAAGAATGTTTGTGCATAAAATCCCTATCTTGTGCCTACTCATCCAATATCTTCAGACTAGTTTTTAGTTTGTGGGCTTTCCCAGTAAGTCATCTTGGATCATGGGATATTTTAGGAGTTGTTGGAGGGATCTCAGCATTGAAATGGGCTATTTATTTTTAAAAAAACTATCCTTTTTTTTCATTTTATTTTAAGTTCTAACTTCAGTACTAGTTTTCATTCAATCTAAACAAAATTCTTTTCCTTTTTATTAAAATTTTCCTCTCTCCCTCTTTTATATATTCACCACAGTTTTATCTTTCATTCTTTAATATTTTCTAAATAATGGCATCGTCATAATAATAAATGATCTACCCTTTCAGCCTCACAATTATGCATGTTGCATTACATTTTAAATTGTTTTTTTTTTGTTATTTCTTAAACATTTTTTATTTGTTTATGAATTTTTCTTCCTTATTTAAACAATAATTTGCTATCTCAACATCAATCCTGATTTTGTTTTGATATCATATTAAAGCTTTCTGCTTCCTGCTTCCTTTGACTTCCATAACATTTTTTTCCTTATTTGCTGAGAAAATTATAATTATTGACCAATCAAATTTATTCATTTACCTTTAGCTCATAAACATGCTAAATATTATAATGAGCTAAAATATTCAAGGCATCTCTTTCTACTCTGCATGATTAAAGCACAGTTGGAACATTCAGTTTAATATTAGTTTAGGTAAATCAAAATTTATTTACAACTCTAATTTTATGTCATATCTTAATATCAACCCACTAAATAACTTAAAATTAATTTAAATAAAAAGTCATATTGTCGAATCTGTTCGTATTTTTTACTTTACTTTTATTAACAATGAGCATTGTCATACGCTCAACAAGCTCTGTGATAAATGCTTAGCCAGAGAAAGCATTTAAAATATCTCTGTCAGGACCCCCCCCCAACCTCTGACTATGGTTTCAGTCTTTGGAACTCCTCAGAGAGGCACTAGGGTAGCTTCAGACCCTAGACCTAAAAATACCAACCCAAAGCCAGCATTTATCTAAAAGTTATCTATTGAGTGGAAAATCTGAAATTTTCAGAGACCTACATGTCTTCAAACCCAGCTATCCAACTCAAATAGCTATATGAGGCTGAGAGATATTTATCAGCTGTACCACATATTAGTAGTCTTATCAATATAACATTGCATAAGACTTAAGGCAGAGACTATAAATAGTCGAAATAAGAGTCATAGATCACATGACCCAATTCTCTTAAGCTTGTAAGATATAAATAATAAGCATTGCCAATTGCTCAACAAGCTTTGTGATAAATGCTTAGCCAGAGAAAGCATTTAAATATCATTGTCAGGAACTCCCCCTCCACCCAAAAAAAAACCTCTGACCATGGTTTCATGCTTTCGCACTCCTCAGAGAGGCACCAGGGTAGCTTCAGACCCTAGATCTAAAAATACCATCCCAAAGCCAGCATTTGTCTAAAAGTTATCTCTTGAGTGAAAAATCTGAATTTTTCAGACACCTACATGTCTTCAAACCCAGCTATCCAACTCAAATAGCTATATAGGGCTGAAAGATCTTCAGCCATACCATATATTAGTAGTCTTAGATAAATTCTGGCTTTGGGTTGGTATTTTTAGATCTAGGGTCTGAAGCTACCCTAACGCCTCTCTGAGGAGTGCCAAAGCATGAAACCATGGTCAGAGGTTTGGGGGGGGACTCCTGACAGAGATATTTTAAATGCTTTCTCTGGCTAAGCATTTATCACAAAACATGTTGAGCAAATGGCAATGCTCATTGTTTATATCACAAAGCTTGTTGACCTTAAGTCAATTTTATCTTTCATATATATATAATCTTAACAAATACATGTGTGTAGTCATGTGTGTTGGTTATATATCAGTTATATAAAATGAATAACTGAAGGAAGCTTGAAAGTTTGTGTTCAAATCCCCTCTGGTTACTTGATTTTTTAAAATACAACTTTGTCTGTTGTATTCTAAATCTATCATATCTGTTATATATATAAACATTGACAATTTTTTTACTTATTTTTATTTTTGCATTTATTATTAAAATTTGGATACATATTACATATTTTAAAGAGCTGTTTCCTTCACCCATAGGGCTATAATACTCCCATCCATCTTCAGATCAGTTTCCGGCTCTTGTCTTTATCAGTGAAGAAAAGGATTTAAAGTTAATGCATTTATTATCCTTTTTTATTTCCTTCTTTATGCTATTTAACCAAATAATATGAAACTACAAAAAAAAAAAAAAAAATCCAAATCATTTGCATATTTCTATAAATTGAGTCCAAGCCAGTTTTATGCCAACTGTAGGTGCACTTCTACCCTTTGCTTAAGAGAAAGAGAATTGCTATTGTAATACATGAATAAGAATATGAAAGTCATGTAATATTATTATTGATGTTCCAGATTTATTATCAATTTCAAATCGCATATGTTTTCTTTGCATTTCCCCCCTATTTTCCATTCATTACATTATTTGTTAATTTATTAATCATTATTTCTCTTCTTTATGCAAATATTCAGGAACAAATTCATATTCTCTTTTCCTTAATTACAAGAAAGTCTCACAAATATAATGTAATACAACGTGACTTTTCTTTCATGTTCATTCCTCTTCACTAAACTGAATAAGGAATGATATCTATCATAATGATTTGTAACTCCTATTCTATCCTCTTTTTTCCAATATAACCTTCATGATTTTGACTGTTTCATTATTTCTTTGTGTATTTTTATATCTTTGACTCCAATACGTATCTCAATAACCTAAAAAATACTAAGAGTCAAACATATAATTTAGTAAGATTTATTGTACCAAGTATACTTTCAACACTTTCATGTCATCTTCATGGTTAGTATGCTGAGAACATTATTTTTTTGCTGATTTGAATGCTATTTGCTTTTTGGCACATTACACATTCATTTTGTGGAATGAACCATGCCTTTTTTATTTTACATTTGCGATCGTTTCTTTCTTCACACATAATTTTAACAACCCTCAAATCACATCTATGGCCATGTTCTTTTTCATTATTATTAAAGACCAATGAATTAACAAAATTTGGATGTTCTGAGTCTTCTAGTTCTGAGACTTATTCTGGTCTCATCACAATAAACATATAGGCA
The DNA here is from genome assembly GCA_028023455.1 of Epiperipatus broadwayi. Taxonomy (NCBI): domain Eukaryota; kingdom Metazoa; phylum Onychophora; class Udeonychophora; order Euonychophora; family Peripatidae; genus Epiperipatus; species Epiperipatus broadwayi. Next base: position 5,160,765 of record JAQFVV010000072.1, on the reverse strand, counting down.
GTCTTTTTGGTCACAGTTTACAGCATAGACCATATTGGGCCAGTCCAATGCCAGAATTATGTCATTTGTGTTGTCAATAAGCTAGTTTAAACTTATAGGGGCTCTGAATCTGACATTAAATCTGTCCTAGAAAATTTGTGCAATGCTATTACCCATACCTGATAAATATGGTAGAGCAGTCCAACTTGTATTATTTATATGATCAATCATTTTATTTGGTTTTGAAATGCTCTAGATATCTGTGCATGTGCACCCTGTAATAACCTGCTTTTATCAAGTCAGCCATATACTCTGTTTTAGTATTTCTTATAATCCTATCAAAAACTTCATTCTAGTAATTAATATCAACAGTTTTTTCCTCTCCAAAACTACATATTCCAATATTAAATGTTTCACAATTTTCATTTCATCAGTCCTCAACTTATATTTTCCATAGTGTCTATGCATACATAAACTTAATAAGAAATAACTGATGCTTCCACTGAGTTATAACGTTTGAAAATGTTGTTGCTCAATACTATGACAATTATCTATCAGTCCAGAAGTTTATTGAAAAATTATAATTGCATGCAGACAGTACATTATTATTATTTCCTCAGTTAAAATACACACTCTAGAAAATTAGCATACAGTATAATAAAGTAAATAATAAATAAAGTTGACATAAGCTAATTAATCTTATTATATATACGAACTAAAAACAAAACAGTCAATAGATGCAAGCTGAGCGAGAATGAAGTTCTAGCAAGAGAGAAAAAAGCATGGGCTAAGTCAGAGCATGAATATAAACTTAAAACCCTCAGATGGGTAAAAATGGTCAGCCTAGATTAAAGACATTAAAATTGATGTTAAGATTGGAGATATATGGACTATATTTATTGAAGCTGGAAATATAGTACATATTTCTGCTTCACCTAGTGCCAATGTCATCAGCACTAGTGTGGGTTTGAACCCAACCTTTTATAATAACTGACAACCACCTCATAATTGGTGGTAGTATAATTATAAGCAATATTGTAATCTTTTATCTAATTAATTTGTATTTTATGATTAACTAACCTTTTATAATAGTTTATTTATTTTATATTTGTAAAAATGGATATTGTGTATTTTGTTAAATTGAATTGAATCCTGGATATCTATAAAATGTTACAAATATTTTAAATTCTTTTATTAAAGTTCATTTTTTTAAAATTAATCAGTTGGGAACATTTTATATTTATCTTTTGATAAATGTACCTTAAAGGATCAATTATGTAAACAGTGTAATATTTGTAAGAAATATTTTGTAAATTTCTATTTAAGTTTATGTCAAATATTAAATTTGAAAGTCATTGTACCAAATTCCTAAAATTTTTCTGAATAAAATTTACAATTTTTGTTAATCTAAACCTTAATTAAATAGGCTTGTTAGTACAATGACTGATAAACTGAATATGTTGTTGTTGTTTTTTTTAAATTAGCAAATCAACCCTTGGGGCATGTTAATGCGAATTAGATTTCCCTCCAAAGCAGGCACCAACCTCAGAGGACCATTTAGAGCAATTTCAATAGGCAGTTGTCACTGTAGATTGAATCCTATAGATAAGACCAGAACACATAAATGGTAGAAAATTTGATGGGGATTATTGAGTTTTATTATTTGAAGAGTTAACTGAAGAGAGTAGTTTAGATTTAGTACATCATGATTAAAAGAATGACTGGCTAAAAAGATCGACCATTGCTTTCTGGAGCTTTGGCCCACCAGCCCATCCATGCCTTTCCAGTGCTTTAAACATCTAGCCGGAGACTGTCTGTGTTGAGGAAGCCTGCAAATAATCTGACTGTATAAATGCCTGTTTCAAGCCATGGAATGTCTACCGATTGATTCTGAGGTAACGTCCAATTCACCACAAGTCATTGATTCTATATTACTTGTTTTCCAAATCAATACTAATTTATATTTTATATATCTGTGTGATGTTTATACAGCTTGATTAAAATGCTTTTTTAATTTTTCTCTTAAATTTAAAATATCAATTCTTCTAAAAATCTCATATTATTTTGATGCGGCAAAATTAAATTAATTTTTGGTTTATTTAGAACATTTGACTTGCTGAAATTTCCAAGTACAAAATTCAAAGAGCTATTAACTTTAAATTCTCTCTCTCTTATTTTTCCAGTCAAAATCATTACAGGAGACTTGTACATCATATATAAATTTATTTTGAATGATTGAAATTATTTTAAAAGTATCTTACTATTACCTCCAATTTAAAATAGCCCTGTAATTATTTCTGAAAGAATAAAGAATTTTAATGAATCAATTAAGTAAAATCTATTATAGCGTTTTGTCAGTATATGTTTCATACATATATATTTTATTTGTCAAAAATAGTAAAAAAATTTGATGTATAATTTATTATGCTTTATATTGTCAAACTTCATCAGAAGTGAGTTTGATATTCAATGCCCCATCTATGTTAATTAAAAGACAGTCTTATTTTGTAATCTTTGATAAACTATTTAATAACTTATTAATAAAAGTGTGGAAAACAATTTATATTTTAATTTTAATTCTTGCCTTTCTTTTTATAATATAATTTATAATTCATTCATTGTTGGACTAAGGTTTTGGGGACTTCCTTTCATGTCAGGGAGCCAATTATTTTAATTAGGATTTAAGTTATAATTTTGTTAGTGATACATTATCTACCTATATATGTCTAAGGCATTATGTATTTATAGCTACAACCATTCATTTATTATTATTTTGCTTTGCTACTTACTCCTCAGGACCTTCGGAAATTAAACTATGACCAGTCCAATCTTTCACACTCCCTCAAAGTAGACATAGTTCATACCAAGGGATTCTTTTCGGGCATTGCCATTAAGATGTGTATGGGAAGTCCATCACATCAAAAATATTTTATTATTATTCAGAGACATGCTTTGGCTGAAGGGCCAACATTTCTCTTATCTACCTGTACATATCAGGAATTTCTTTTAGTAAAGCCACTCAGAGGTTCATAGCAGACCTCATTTATTTTGTTGTAATCTATAATAGCATACTGCCTTCTTCATCATTTTATATCTTTATTTAGCAAACCTGAAATGCTCTCTGCCATGATAGCACGTCCTTCACAAACAAATTTCATAATTAATTAAATCTGACTGTATAATTGTCAATTATTTATTTAAGAACTATTTTGCTTCCCACACTCATTATATACAAATGGTTTTAAATGTAATAGTGTCTTAAATGCACATCTTTCATGTCTTGTAATACATATATATATAATAGATTTATTTGTAATATCTTAAAAAGGGCTAATAATATTTTATTGCTGATTGGTTTTGGCAGACCAATTAACAATCTTTTACATTGTTGTCAAAGCCGCATCAAAACGAATTAAATAAAATAACCAAGTTGTATAAACAAAAACTTATTTTGTAACTAAATTTCTTAATAAATTCCTGTAATATTATTATTTTAAATAAGCTTAGTTTGTCATCACTCCCAATCTCTAAGGTTAATTACTCTATTTATTTATAATATTTCTTTGATTTAAATTCACTTCTTTATAATGTTGCCATAAAGAATTATCATTATTACGGTTCAAACCATTAGAAATCGACATCCAATCATCTCTGTACCGTTTTGCAATTCACTAAATCAAATTTCTTATATAAACCCATTATTATTTTGAGTCTCTTTGTGGGATGGAATAAAAACCAAGCACTGCTAGTGTCATCACAAACGTTATCCATTAGTCAGAGAGGCAATAGTTCAGGCAAATAGGTTAGGATTCACCCTTGCCCTGACATTTGTATCTTGTGCATGGTTGGATTCAAGGTACTTTTGCTTGGATTATTGGTCTTGTTGAATGAATACACGATTTTGACCGGCACATTATATATTGGCAATGCATGAGGATAAATTATTCCATGCGTAAATTGTTATTAATCACTTTTCCAAAAGTAAAGTGATATTCACTCCTATTTTTATTTTATTTTATTTTTTTTAAGTGTCATAGCATCGGCCGGGACGCAAACCCACAACCCGGGCAACTGCCTGCTAGTGCAAAGCAGTCACGCTGACCTCTCGACCACCAATGCAAGACTCCTATTTTTATTTATTATTATCATTATTTTGGTACAAGTAAATAAACTTGTTGGTGAGTTTTAAAGTTTTATTGTAGTATTATTTTATTTAAATATGATCCTTACCCGGCTGGTATCATTGAAAGTATCTCCAGGTATACAACACTTCATCTTCCCGTTTATTCGATCCTTCATGATTCCTAAAGATTCTGTGAATCCCCATATTATCACAAATCACTTTCATATAATAATGCATTTTTATTCTTTATATTTTTATTTTGACTCACCATCTTAATTATTTTTCTATTCCAACACTATAATTACGTATCCATATTTTATATATATACGCATGCACATAGAAAGAAAATCATAAGGTTCCAGAAAAATATAAATTAACATCATAAAATTTCATTTGTCAAGACGGAAAAGTTTCGAGGTAAAGAAAGATTTTTGCGTCAAGCGTTGGTGGCCTAGCGGTTAGTATAGCTGCCTTCCAAGCAGCGGCCCGGGTTCGCTGCCCGGTCAACGCATTTGACATATGAAAAAAAAGAAAGATTTTTGAATCTCTATTAATAACAATAATTAAAAAATATAGTTCATAAACATTTTAACATTATTCACTTTCATTATGGTGAAGAGTGTAAGATTTTTGAAATTCAATAATTAAAAAACTTATTTTAGATATCAGAAAGCAATTTGTTTGTACATTGCAATTAATAATGCATTATAAAATAAAATAATATATGTTTTTATGAAAGTATTGTTATTAATTTTTTTTTTTTGATCCATTATAATTTTTATTCTTTTTAAATGAAACTTAATATAAACAAAGTAAATTAAATGTTTCTTTACCAGATGGCGCTCTGCTGATTTATAAGCTGTAACGTAAATGTTATTAACTAATTTTTACTTTAAAAAATAGATATTAAAGTAAGATTTTTTTTTTGTTTTTCAATATATATACGATTAAGTATATATATATGAAAGTTAAAAGTATACTATTTATTTATTTTTATTCCTGTTTATTGTTTACAAATTAATCGTCTGCCGAATTACAAATGTTTGTTATTGTCGTTTATTTTTTAACGTTGTGAGTTTATTTCATTGTGATATTCGTTAAAATATATTATTATTATGAGTAATAAATATTTCTTAATATCTTTTTAAAAAATAATGTGTACATTTTTTTTTTTAATTGTGTACATTTTTTTAATTGCTACTTGTAATCCATGTTTTGGAAAGCCGTTGAAAACTAACGTTAGCTTTTATTTACTTCTCAATGGTCTTGAACTATATAATAGAAATACCTGTACTTTCTAAAGAAAAGTGAATAATCATATAAGTAAATATTTTAAGTTTATTTTGTGTAAATAAAATGACATTAACATAAAAGTATATGTATATTTTCTTAACATTTAATGATATAAGATCATTAATTAATATGGCCGCTGGTTTTAAGATAATCGAGGATGAACCACGTAAATATGTTGTCTTTCTTTATATATATATATACACATAAACTGTTTTTAACATCAACCAAAAAGTGTCGAAAATAAATAGCTTGTAATATTTAAAATATGCAAGTTTTAATCGGTTTTACTAATTTCTTATTAAATATACGTACTATGTATGTATGTGTTCGGAAAATACACATATTTATAAAGTATATAAAGCAAGTATAATGGTGTGAAAAAATTACAGGAAATATGCATATCAATTAAAGTGTGTAAAAAAACCTCAATACATTGATTTTGAAATACCAAACGTGTGTGAATGCATTTATAAAATTATAACTAATTAGTCTAAATATTAAATGATTTAATCAAAAACTCGTGCATTAAACAAGGTAATCTGATAATGACTTTCGGAAGAAAGAAATCAATGTATTTAAAAACTAGGTAATTCAAATCCAGATTATAGATTAAAAGAAAACGAAAGAAGAGTTGATCAATCGCACATCAAGAAAAGAAGCACATATAAAGTCAGCAAGAAAAGAAACTGAAGTCTAAAAGGAGAAACTATATACCAAAGAAGAGGAACAGGATTTCATCTTAATATTCACGATTAATTAAATCCTAGAGCTATTTACTCCCTAGATCCATATATCAGATATATTTATATAAAACTAAGAAAAAATTAACTGTAAGTACCATTTTCTAATCATAGATATCATATCTTGAACATATTACATTGCATACTTGTATCGTCTTCCAATAGATTTGTCTGAAGGTATGTGATGATGGCATTTTAGTATTAACTCTATACTTACTATTACCTAATATAAGCTTAAGTAATTAATGATTGCCAGATGGTAATGCATTTAAATCCATATTTCCAGATAGGCTTTTAGCTATCATTTGGTATTTACAGATTACTTAAGCTTATTATAAATGGCACTAGAGAGCTGCTCATTTAATTCTTATGGATATTGGTGATGTTCAGCAAAGGACAATGCTCTTCTGGCAGTTAGGCTAACAAATAACTCAACATATAAGTTTATTGGCAAATATTATATTTATCAATAACTTCATAATTTGTTTTTTATAAATTATACTCATCATCACTTAAAATCTCTAAAATGGTATATGTTATGAAAACTATCACCCACATATATAAATGATAAACTGTAAACCAATACATGAATATAAAGGAGGCCCAAATCAAACAAATAAAAGTAAATATTTTCAATCATGAATCACCATTTATGACAACAACAACTTAAATAAAATGTGTTTATGTGTAATTATTTACATAATTAACTCTTGTTTGCGATTTTGATGTAATTAATTAACATCCATTCATCCAATAATACTGACTGGACACATTTGTATATACTGTATAAGTATTTATACATACAGGATATACATAATTTAACTCTTATATTTATTTCATTTAGATTAAAAATTGTTTATTATTATTTTTCTTCGTTTTCAATAAATTGTTTAAATAAAATCTTGCTTTTTTCTATTTTAATCTAATATGAAATTCTTTGATTTAAGTTTTCCCTTTTTTTTTATAATTTTTTTCTTATTCATAATCTTTTTAATAAATTATAATAAACTAATTTCACCATTTTAGATTTAAGACATAATAAAAAAATTTTTTTTAAGTAAGCTAGTTGATTTACAATTTATTTAAATTAAAGCATTGTTTTATTTTTATTCAAGCAAGCAGGTTTAAGATTTGAAATCATCTTTCAAAGTCTTATTAATTTATTAATAATTTAGCATTATAGTCATTAATAATTTATCATTATTATTATTACATTGTACAGGCTTTATATTTGTAATATAGGCGGGATTCGAACTCAGACTTTCACACGACCCACTACTCTTATTTGCTTTAATTACCCCAAAATATGATAATAGAAATCACATGATCAAATAAACTTTCCCGCTAAAAATGTTCACTTCCAGTTTCTTTTTTTGAAACTTCTCTGATTTGCAGAAATTTAATGCATTCACAAAAATGGTTGTACACCCACTGAGCTCATTGTAATAATATACGGATTTATTTGATAATTGGCAACAAATTCTTTTTTTCTCTTTTAGATAGTTGTTTGGTTATCCAAAATATTTTAACTTATAATCTTTGCAGACATTTGATTTCATTTATATTTCATGGCTTAAATTTAAGATTAGCTTACCATCTAGTGAATCTCCTAGCATAGTATGAACCATTTTTATAATGATGGGGTAGACAGAAGAGAAATGGAGAATTTCACTTGCATCGTTTAGTTCACTGTATCTGTTTTGCATCAATTCTTTTCACAATCCCTTTCATTAACTAAGTCACCAACTAATTCTTCTCTGATTGACTCCCCATTTTATACAAATAATAATAATAATTACGTTAGTCAATCAGTAAAAATTCATTTCAACATTCCTATAATCTAAATTCTGAAGATATAATTACAAATTTTACCATATAAGCTACTTTTAATCTTGTAATGTGTTTTGGAATTTTTAGTTATCTGTAAATTAATAAAAATAATTTTGTTTAAATGATCTTTATAATTTAATTGATTGTTAAGGTTTAGTTTCTTGACTAGAATTTTATTTTTTTATAATTAATATTTGTAATAAAAATTAAATATTTTGTTTTATAAATGAAATCAAATATTCGTTTAGAACTAAATATTGCAAATGTATTATGTTTGTGATACTTAGACATAACATGAACCCTTGCTGTTATGAAACTACCATTTCAATATTTATATTTATCTTTTTAGGTATGAATAATGGCTAGTGATTCTGAAAGTAGCAGTAGTAGTTCAGAACCAAGTAGTCCAGTTTTAACTCAAAATGTTTACAAGAATTCTGCATCTCTTTTATCTCCTAGACCATCAAAAAGAATCAGTTACGAAAATTCATTACCCCTGTCACGTGATCGAGTCCATCGTTATGAGAATGGAATTTCGAATAAAAATTTAAGTGATTCTCAATCTAATGCTAAAGATGACTTATACAGAAGCAATTCATCCCATAGAAAAAAAGCAAATTCTGTTTTATCTTGTAGTAACAAAAGTCATTCCAGATCTAGTAGCTCTGAAAGATCATACTCATTAAATAAGAACTCTGATGAACACATCCAAAGGCATGCAAAGAGGTCTTTAAGTGAGGAAAGAAAAAGTGTCAGTTCTCATGTTAATTCAGGTAGTTCATCTAAACAAGATCGGAAAGTGGACTTGAGGTTAGAAGATTATGACTACAAAAATGATCAGCATCTTAGGCAGTCAGTGAGTAGAGATATGTCAGATCACAGGCGTCCATTTAGTAATCATTCCAGCCATTCTTTGACTAATGAGGAAAAAATTCATAATTACAATCAAGATTTATTACAAAGGCATAAAAGCAAAACTGCTAGTCGAGAATTTTATGATTATCAGAGACCTAACAAAGGAATGAGAGGAAGTTATATAAATAACATAGATGGTGAAGCATTGAATGATAACTTTATGGCAAGGTAAAATTTACTTCAATTTTTTAAAAAAAAATTGTATGTATGTGAATATGCATAATGATGAAAAAATATATATATCATTTGATAGATGTGTAATATAATTTTGTTCATTAAAGTGAATGATTCTTACAAGATGCAAAAATTCCAAAAATATTTTTTAATACTAAAATCCTCAAATGCATTTTCAATGCAGAACACTCTTTTCAAAAAGAAAAATCAAAAATATAATTCATAAGAGTTTAATATTGCTCTTTTGAAGAGGTTCCTCTCCATCAAAAGTATATGTAAGTTTGGGAAATATTTGCTCCTTGCAAGAAGCATTTATATGAATGAGCAAAATTATTATAGTATAATTATGGAATTTAATATATATATATATTACATAAATATGTGATAGCGAAGAATGAATATTCCATTTACTAGCATGCTTAATGTCATGTTTAGTACATGGAATGTGAATTTGGGTTTGATATTAAAAACAACAAAAAATAATTAAAAGAATATTTAATTTACTTATCATATATAAGTATAATAAATGAGTGTTGACTCATTTGTTCAAAATACATAGAATAAAGTCTAATCTTTAATAATAATACTTCTCTCAAATCGATGCAGAATCCAAAAAGTTTATTGTCTTCTAGCTCTGATATGATATATATTTCACGTTGAAGCAAAATCTGAATACAGAGATGATTATGCAATATATTTAAATTCACTATATCATACATTAATTAGTAATAATGTGAATATATCCAAACACAATGCATTTCTTGAAATGTACTATATAAGTTAATTGTTTCGATTGTTGAAAATTTATAGCGAAGTAAATAATGTCTTATTCATTTTACTGTCAGCCATAGGATTTTCCACATGGTTGTGAGTTGGCTCAAAGTTGTAAGGATTGCTAAATGTAACAGTTCAAAAAAAAGTGATTAGATGTAATAATAATATGTATATTCAAATGTTAAAATTATTAAATGCCATATTAATAACAGAAACACACAGGCTTATTATATACCTGTGTCTATATATGTAATATATAGGGTATATGAGCACAGACTTTCAAACAACCCACCACTCTCCGCACTATCTCATAACACTGATACACTTGAACACATATATGTTGAAAAGATAAATAATTACCGATATACGTATTTCATGCTAAACCAGCAATCATCAGTTGGTCCAGATTACTATCTCTACACATATATGCTATAAGTGTTCAGACATATATTAAGATAGCCAATCCCCACACTTTAATGGACAGGCTTCAATCTACTCCACACTCCAACTCTTCAACCGTCCATCCAATTGAAAATCTGATGATGGAATGCTCAAAGACCATCCTGAGGCTGAGATTCTTGTCAGGGTGGCCTTTGAGCATTCCATCATCAGATTTTCAATTGGATGGACGGTTGAAGAGTTGGAGTGTGGAGTAGATTGAAGCCTGTCCGCTAAAGTGTGGGGATTGGCTATCTTAATATATGTCTGAGCACTTATAGCATATATGTGTAGAGATGGTAATCTGGACCAACTGATGATTGCTGGTTTAGCATGAAATACATAGTGTATCAGTGTTATGAGATAGTGTGGAGAGTGGTGGGTTGTTTGAAAGTCTGTGCTCATATACCCTATATATTACATATATAGACACAGGTATATAATAAGCCTGTGTGTTTCTGTTATTACATAGTAGAGATGTCTGCCCATCCCTTGTATATGTATTAAATGGATTATGTCCTGTACATGAGGGGTCAGATTGACTTTAGGTCAACATGGGTGTGACAAGAATCTCAGCCTCAGGGTGGCCTTTGAGCATTCCATCATCAGATTTTCAATTGGATGGACAGTTGAAGAGTTGGCGTGTGGAGTAGATTGAAGCCTGTCCATTAAAGTGTAAGGTTTGGCTATCTTAATATTGAAACAGACAGATCGGAGAACCGATCTTCGTTTCAGGTGTTTTTATGTACGGTAATTCAAACCACTGTTCGCCCGCAGTGAGATTTTGTCTATTTTAATTTATAATAAAAATTAGTTATATATTCTATAGTTTATAAATAGATATGTAAAGTTTCCGTATATAAATGTCGCAAACCATGAAATAATATTTGTGTGTGCGTGGTTTGCGAATTTATATCATTTAATTTAAAGTTTCAGGGCGTATTTGTTTTAAATTTTAGTTTTAAAATTGTATAAAGTCGTTTAAAAATACTGATCAAAAATCACATTCCTTTGATCAGTGTTTTTAATTAAAATCTAATTGCACAAATGTTCAGAGCAATTAAGTTGTATTCAAAATTAGTAAGGAATTTTTATATGTAATTAATGTATCGATTTAAGAATAGCGTATAAAATTAAAAGATTGCTAGAAACAGATAATTGATTGTTGGTCAAGCTGACTAATAAAAGGAGGCGGAGCCTAAAACAAAAACAAGTCGGAAAGGGGTCAGCAGTGGCAAATTCTAGAAAAAACTGGCATTCTAACTTTGGTCGTGTTTGAGAGAGGTAGTCTCGAGACAACACAGCAGTTAATAATAATTCAAATATCTTATTAAGAAGTTTACCAGTGAATCGCCATGTTCATGGGCTAATTGCCAGGAGCTGGTCCTTGCCCGCCAATATGGGTCCTCGTGCCGCTGTTTGATCATGTTTCATATACTTCAGAATTTCCAACTTCCAATCTCAAAATTTACTATGCCTTACAAATAACTTTCAAAAATGCGCGCCTACGTTACAAGCCAAGCTGGATGAAGAAAAAGAGAACTTTGTTACATGAACTTTAATTTTCTTCCGTGCTTAATGTTATCAATCAAGTGAATCATATGTAAGTTTTTATATCATTTATAATGCTATTATTTAACCTGTCAGTAAATTTTCTTTTCTTTTTAACCCTCTGCTCTAGTCTTTAGAAATCATTTATAAAATTGTAATTAATAGTAATAATATTTCAACTGAATGCATTTATATTTTCTTATGTTGCTTATTTCATAAACAAACATTGCCAATAGTAATATTTCCAACTATGTGTAAACTAGTGTGTAATAATGATCAATTTAATTGAAAAGTAATTTCATTTCCTGAATTAAATATTCTTTCACATTCCGAGTTGATAAATGTTAAGTCATTTTAGTAGTCTATGTTAATTTGTCCTATAATTGCAATCTAAGGTTCGATCTTAAAATATATATATAATGGTGTCAAAGTGTTACCTTAATGTTATGTATAATATGAGAAATAATTCACTGAATAATTAGATACTATCGTTACCGCCTGTCAACCAAGGGTTAAGAGTCCCAGAGTAAAATTAACTAATTATTGTTTTTCACCTTCAGTTTAATTTCGCTATGTTTTTATTGGGATAAGGATCTCAGCCTGTGGCGTAGAAACAGACAAATAGTTTCCAGGTTTTATATAATTTCTTTAAAAAAAATCCGCTTCAAGTATTCGTCCTTCACGTCTGTGGCAATGCCTTTCCTTCGCTGAAGTTAGCGTCTCGCCATACTACCATTGGGGAATGAAAGCAGTTTTTCTTTCCCGGTAATCTCTTGGATCACCGGGGTTCGAAATGACCCCGGCTGGTTGTCGTGTCCCGGAACTACTTGGGGGCATTAAGCCTTGTCAAAGAACAAGCCGCCCGGTATTCCGTTAATGCACCGCAATTGATTACTGTAGGGCTTTTGAATCCAGGCAACCACCAGTTCATCTATCTTCCATGTCGTAGTTATATAAAACCACCAGTTCATATATTTTTCACGTCGTATTTATATAAAGCCACCAGTTCATCTATTTTCCACGTCGTATTTATATAAAACCACCAGTTCACCTATCTCTTATGTCGTATTTATGTAAAACCATCTCCACTGTTCGTCTACGTTCCGGCTCGAGCCTATTCTAATAAAATAAGTTAATATAAATTTTTAGATAAATATTTTTTCCAATGCTCTAATACTCTGATTCTCTTAACCACCTGTCAATTATTTAACTACCCAGCTATTGGCATAAGTTTGTTTATTAAATAAAACGTTCACTAAAGACTAGTAGCCAAATACAAGAGGATTTATGAAGTCTTACCGTACTGTATAACACTATATTTATATGCTGTATATTTCTGTTATATAACACTATATTCATGTGCTTTCTATTTGTCTTATTTAACACTATATTTATATGCTTTATATTTTGCTTATTAAACACTTTATTTAATCTAAATTTTTGTGTCCTCCACCTTATTACTCTCTAAGTCTATTTAGCCACTTACTGTCTGTATTGGCAACTTAAATATATACGTTACATGAATGACCGTTCCAATATCTATAGTCTAACAAACCTATATATCATTAACTGTAAGAACTTAGTCCATGTTCTAAGCTGAGCTAGAAAAGGGATAACCCTGTGCTGGTGTAAAGTCATCATCGGTTGGTCATGCCGGGGTTTGGGTTTGAATTCAGTTGGCGTTTTTGGACTTTATTCTTAAACGTGGGCTGGGTTTGAACTCGGGTACTGTGTATGAGTAAGCGTGGTGGATTTATACCGGTACAGTTATTATATTTTTGGACGCCCTCCGTGGTGCTCGATGAAGAAATCTCCCACACCCTGCAGAGTGAACGGAAGGAAACAGTTAAATGATAAAAATATTCAATTTTTTTTGTGTCGTTTGTCATAATATTGATACGTATTTGGCGTATTAAAATGCGCAAGTGAAAACTATAGTAATAAAACAAATGTATAAAATTTTTTTTCCCTTACACAAAGGTTCAGTATATAATCCTCCCAAATATTGTTAAGTCAGAGTGAAGATTTTTTTTTTTTTTGAAAAGAGAGCAGAAGCAATTCGTGAGTGTAATTAATTAAAATAAATGAGTTATTCCATAATGTTTTTGTGAGTTCATTCTTGTCGTTTAAATCATATGAAAAAATAAAGAAGTAGAATTAAGTCCAGTTCTAAAAAAATAAAAACGTGTACGCGTATATATATTTGTGTACGTATATATATATATATTTTCGTTTGTTGTGAAAAATATTTTTTTTGAAAAAAGAAGAAAGAAGTAGGATTATTCTTGTGTTTTAAAAATAAAAACGTGTGTGCATATATATGTATGTTGTAATATAAAAAAAAAAAACCTTACCGGAGTCAGTATTAAATTTTTTTTGCATATATAAATCTTAAATCAAAAATTATTAGGTCATATAAAAGTATATATTTGGGGATCAGTAGATTAAATTATCTATTGGTCACATGTTGCTGGCTGGCGCCTATCAAATAAATTTGTCAGCAAACATGTTTGTCCATACAGCAGTGGCGAGTGTTGTTTTAAAAGAGAGTAGGGTGGCATATATAAAAAGAGAGAATTACTGACAGAAATACAAAAAAAATACTATGTTATGTACCCATTATGAATATGTATGTATTATAGGACTGAGGAGAACAGTGCGAACTGGGTGAAATAAAGTTTTTTTTTTTCCCTGTATATATTTTAGTAATGATTTTAGACATGTCATATTATATTCCTAAATAAAGAAAAAAAGCGTAGATAACAAAAACCAGACTGAACGTAGGCGAAGGAAGAAAGAGAGAAAGGAAGTAAGCCACACAAACAGTATCAGCAGCGGAGGAGGATTTGGCACAAGGAGCAGGGATCAGTAACCTTTTATGATATATACAAATCAAAGCGTTGTACGAATCAAAGTCTTATGCTAAAAACATTTCTAAGGAAAAACGAAGCAGAAATGGCAGAAATAGAAGGAAACAAACAGAGGGAGCACGATCGCGTTAAACTTCGCATCGCGATCGTCAGAGAGGGGAGAGAGGACAGAAAGATCATGATGGCCATGTTGGCGCGTATGGTACAGATTGAAGAATGGTATATGGGGTCGGACGTTAAAACAGTTAGGGAAGGTAAAGAAAGTATTAGTGCAAGGAGTGGAGCAGAGGACACAGAACCTCAACCAACTAAAATAAGGTTGGAACCTCATGAGATTAGATTAGTGAATACAAATGCCAACTCTACTCAACAAAAATGTAAAGAATTAGATGTGACAGAAATTACTCAGAGTCAAAGTTTTACTCTAGCAGATTTAGCTAAAGATGAAGTAATTACTGAGGAAATGGTCGTTTCAAATCTAATGCAAGCCAGCCCATCTCAAAGTGATGACACCAGTTTAGTACCTTCTAATGGAGTGGCTGTATCGATGTTGAAAGATATCAATAGAACAAAAGATACTGTTTTGAATAAATCTTCTGAAATCATAAGTAATAATTCTGAGTTATCTTTTCATAATAATGATAAAGATGTTCTGTGGAAAAGTGATGATGAAAGATTAATGAAGTCATCAAAGTTAAAGTTTAGAAATGATGCTGAAGGGCCTCCTGATATGAAAATGAAGAAAGTGGACAGATCTTTAGTTGTGTGCAATACTGCCCATTTTAATAAATTCCATGATTATTTATTTATGAAATGTGATCTGAACAAAATTGATGAGGAACTGAACTCTTTAAACAGAAATGATAAACTTTGTTTTAAAGCATGGACATATGTTAAAAAAAATAGTTTCATAAAAAATGGGGAAAAACTTCTCAACTCCCAAAGTGAAAATGGTATAATGGATGCCATTAGATCACAGAAAGCCAGACAAATTCTTTTAAAGCAAGATACTTTTAATAATGAACAATATAATAATATACCAAAGCACAATATTGTGACCGCTTTTGCCATTTTACTAAGAGATCTAAAAAGACAGACATATAACCCTTATATACCTCCCGACCCAGGGAGAAGGTAGAGATATACAAAATGATAACCCGGGAAATGACCCCTGTGACATGCACATGATGATGAGAAAAGAAATTACGGTAATATACCCACCTTTGTAAATATTAAGTTCAAACCCTCACCCAGACTGTTCTCCAAGGTCAAATCAATAAAAAAAAAAATCAATTATGTGAAAAAATGGATGAAAAAAATGTTAATCAGAAATTATGTACAATCATTTTTTTTTGTTGTTTTTTTTTATAAAGTGACAAGAAATGAAACAGACAGATCGGAGAACCGATCTTCGTTTCAGGTGTTTTTATGTACGGTAATTCAAACCACTGTTCGCCCGCAGTGAGATTTTGTCTATTTTAATTTATAATAAAAATTAGTTATATATTTTATAGTTTATCAGTCAATATGTAAAGATTCCGTATATAAATGTCGCAAACCATGAAATAATATTTGTGTGTGCGTGGTTTGCGAATTTATATCATTTAATTTAAAGTTTCAGTGCGGGCGTATTTGTTTTAAATTTTAGTTTTAAAATTGTATAAAGTCGTTTAAAAATACTGATCAAAAATCACATTCCTTTGATCAGTGTTTTTAATTAAAATCTAATTGCACAAATGTTCAGAGCAATTAAGTTGTATTCAAAATTAGTAAGGAATTTTTATATGTAATTAATGTATCGATTTAAGAATAGCGTATAAAATTAAAAGATTGCTAGAAACAGATAATTGATTGTTGGTCAAGCTGAAAAGGAGGCGGAGCCTAAAACAAAAACAGGTCGGAAAGGGGTCAGCAGTGGCAAATTCTAGAAAAAACTGGCATTCTAACTTTGGTCGTGTTTGAGAGAGGTAGTCTCGAGACAACACAGCAGTTAATAATAATTCAAATATCTTATTAAGAAGTTTACCAGTGAATCGCCATGTTCATGGGCTAATTGCCAGGAGCTGGTCCTTGCCCGCCAATATGGGTCCTCGTGCCGCTGTTTGATCATGTTTCATATACTTCAGAATTTCCAACTTCCAATCTCAAAATTTACTATGCCTTACAAATAACTTTCAAAAATGCGCGCCTACGTTACAAGCCAAGCTGGATGAAGAAAAAGAGAACTTTATTACACGAACTTTAACTTTCTTCCGTGCTTAATGTTATCAATCAAGTGAATCATATGTAAGTTTATATATCATTTATAATGCTATTATTTAACCTGTCAGTAAATTTTCTTTTCTTTTTAACCCTCTGCTCTAGTCTTTAGAAATAATTTATAAAATTGTAATTAATAGTAATAATATTTCAACTGAATGCATTTATATTTTCTTATTTTGCTTATTTCATAAACAAACATTGCCAATAGTAATATTTCCAACTATGTGTAAACTAGTGTGTAATAATGATCAATTTAATTGAAAAGTAATTTCATTTCCTGAATTAAATATTCTTTCACATTCCGAGTTGATAAATGTTAAGTCATTTTAGTAGTCTATGTTAATTTGTCCTATAATTGCAATCTAAGGTTCGATCTTAAAATATATATATAATGGTGTCAAAGTGTTACCTTAATGTTATGTATAATATGAGAAATAATTCACTGAATAATTAGATACTATCGTTACCGCCTGTCAACCAAGGGTTAAGAGTCCCAGAGTAAAATTAACTAATTATTGTTTTTCACCTTCAGTTTAATTTCGCTATGTTTTTATTGGGATAAGGATCTCAGCCTGTGGCGTAGAAACAGACAAATAGTTTCCAGGTTTTATATAATTTCTTTAAAAAAATCCGCTTCAAGTATTCGTCCTTCACGTCTGTGGCAATGCCTTTCCTTCGCTGAAGTTAGCGTCTCGCCATACTACCATTGGGGAATGAAAGCAGTTTTTCTTTCCCGGTAATCTCTTGGATCACCGGGGTTCGAAATGACCCCGGCTGGTTGTCGTGTCCCGGAACTACTTGGGGGCATTAAGCCTTGTCAAAGAACAAGCCGCCCGGTAGTCCGTTAATGCACCGCAAGTGATTACTGTAGGGCTTTTGAATCCAGGCAACCACCAGTTCATCTATCTTCCATGTCGTAGTTATATAAAACCACCAGTTCATATATTTTCCACGTCGTATTTATATAAAGCCACCAGTTCATCTATTTTCCACGTCGTATTTATATAAAACCACCAGTTCACCTATCTCTTATGTCGTATTTATGTAAAACCATCTCCACTGTTCGTCTACGTTCCGGCTCGAGCCTATTCTAATAAAATAAGTTAATATAAATTTTTAGATAAATATTTTTTCCAATGCTCTAATACTCTGATTCTCTTAACCACCTGTCAATTATTTAACTACCCAGCTATTGGCATAAGTTTGTTTATTAAATAAAACGTTCACTAAAGACTAGTAGCCAAATACAAGAGGATTTATGAAGTCTTACCGTACTGTATAACACTATATTTATATGCTGTATATTTCTGTTATATAACACTATATTCATGTGCTTTCTATTTGTCTTATTTAACACTATATTTATATGCTTTATATTTTGCTTATTAAACACTTTATTTAATCTAAATTTTTGTGTCCTCCACCTTATTACTCTCTAAGTCTATTTAGCCACTTACTGTCTGTATTGGCAACTTAAATATATACGTTACATGAATGACCGTTCCAATATCTATAGTCTAACAAACCTATATATCATTAACTGTAAGAACTTAGTCCATGTTCTAAGCTGAGCTAGAAAAGGGATAACCCTGTGCTGGTGTAAAGTCATCATCGGTTGGTCATGCCGGGGTTTGGGTTTGAATTCAGTTGGCGTTTTTGGACTTTATTCTTAAACGTGGGCTGGGTTTGAACTCGGGTACTGTGTATGAGTAAGCGTGGTGGATTTATACCGGTACAATATATGTCTGAGCACTTATAGCATATATGTGTAGAGATGGTAATCTGGACCAACTGATGATTGCTGGTTTAGCATGAAATACGTATATTGGTAATTATTTATCTTTTCAACATATATGTGTTCAAGGGTATCAGTGTTATGAGATAGTGCGGAGAGTGGTGGGTTGTTTGAAAGTCTGTGCTCATATACCCTATATATTAAATGCCATATTATAAAATAATATTTAATAATGTGATAGGCTTGTTAAAAATATTTAAATTTAAGAAAAACTGGTAAACTATATAAATTATGTTAAAACTTTCTCTGATCAAAGAATGTATTGCAAAATAACTCAGTTAAGAAGTAGATTTCAAATCACTAAATTAAAAAAGATTAAGCCTGTTTTGATATGAGATTTGAAAACAAGGGAAAAGTTCTTCAATTTAATAATTACAGTGTTTTGCATGTTTAACCAATTAAATAATTTGAAAGTTTATTGAAATTCTGTAAATGAAATAAAATGAGTTTAAAAACATCTCAACAATAAAATGTTAAAGGTGTTAAAAACAAGCCTATCATAGCCTTTGAAGAACAAGATCAAGGTAATCTGAATTTCTCACTTTACTCAAGATGCATTCTTTATGCTGACTGAGCGGGAGAGGAAAACTGCTGACTGCTGAAATCTACCCTGGCTCTCTAGAATCTTGTCACAGTATTTTTTGAATGAATCCCTAATTAAAATGAAAAATCAATGCTTAAACTTCAAATTTCAAAGACAAGAGATTATGAAAGGACAGTACGGCAACTTACAAATCGAGTCAGTTAATATTTACCATTGTGGGAGAAATTGAACTCTGGTTGTAGAACTCTTGCTTTGTAAGTAAAAAAAAAAAACTGCTTAGTCTGTTATTCTACTATGTTAATGATATTAAATGTTTATTTTAGTTTATATTTTTACTAATAACCTATATATTATTGATTGTTTGAAGCAGGAAGCAAAAATTTTTTTAAAAAAAAATTAATTGAGTTAAAAAAGTATATATGTATATAAAAAAGAATTTTGCTTCATTTTGTATTTGTTACATATATGTTATGATGTATTAAAATGTTTTCTTTAATGTGAAATTATCAGATGAATAATCAAAGATATAATATTCACCTTTAAAAGAAATAAGCATGCTTATAAAATAGTTAAAGATTCTAAGTTAAAAAAATAAGGAAGAAAGAATGTATGTAATATAATTAGCAAGTTAAAGGTTTATTTGAATTTCGATTGGGTCTATTTGTAT
The DNA here is from genome assembly GCA_028023455.1 of Epiperipatus broadwayi. NCBI lineage: Eukaryota > Metazoa > Onychophora > Udeonychophora > Euonychophora > Peripatidae > Epiperipatus > Epiperipatus broadwayi. Next base: position 5,140,810 of record JAQFVV010000072.1, on the reverse strand, counting down.
GCATATGTACTCTTGTATTAATAAGCTATGAATTAAATTTTAAGTATGTTATAATTTATTATGTACAAGCAATTATTAGATCTGTTAAATGATTTATTGTACATTATATCTATATGTTGGATTTATTTAAAGTTTTGTTTTGTAAATTTGGAGTCAGTTCCAAAAGACTACCTTAGTTAATTAAGGAATATTAATAGTAAATAGAGATTGCATTCAAAGAATCATCTCTCATAATTAATGTTATTGTTAAATCGAGATTTGGACCTAAAGTGGCCACTCCCTGGAGTTATCATTGTAAAAAAGCTGTATTGTCTAAAATTATCCCATATTAGATATGTGTGTGATTATGTTATTAAACTTATGATATAAAGAAATATATATTTGTGAGATCGGCCATACTTACACTTTTGCTTCATTTCCATTTCTCAAACTATAAATGATTATTTCTTTAATTTTCATTTCAATTTTAACATTCCAAAAATTAATCACTACAAATCTTACTCTATGTTGTTTAATACAATGGTAGATTTGAAAGCTAAAAGTCTTATGAATTGTGGTTCAACTCTGACATTTTTGGAGCTTGAATGTTATATGATCTCCTGAGTAACCAATCATTCAATTGCTTTATATTTTATCAAATTTGATTATAAAACTTGTCAGTTTCTTTTTCACTTGTTTGAGTTGTTGGAACATCATGAATGAATGTCCACACAATCAGATTATTATCAATCAATCATTCACAGGAATATGTTTTATGATAGGCTGAAAACCACACCATATCTTTTTTATTATATTTAACTTGAATTATAGCTTTAATCTAAAATCTTCCAGTCAAGTCTATTTTTTTTCATAAACTCTCAAAGATATGTAAATGATCTATTTCCATCTTCATTAAAATTTTTTATTTTATAATGTGCATATTCCAGATGCCAATGATAATGTTCTTGTAGCTTTTGGAATTTTTTTTTTGCATGGAGATATTGGCAAATAGATATCCAAATGGTTCATGTTATATTAGTTCACAGAATTGGTGAATATTCTTGACTTTTTTCTCAGTGTCATGTTGAATGCCTTCAAATTTAAAGGACCCCATTTTACAACACTGTAAAGTTCTGTTTTATCATACTGTTTATGAATAGTTTGTGATTGGTTTCTCCTGCATACTTAAATTATCACCAATATCTCCTATTGCTATGCTTAATATAAATAATAATAGTGAAACATTAAGGAAAAAAAAGTAATTTTCTAATCTAGTGCCATCTATAATAAATTTGAGTAATTTAGTGATTATCAGATGGTTGAATGTTTAAATATCATTCCTAGACTGGTTTCTGGTTTTATTTTTATCACTGATTTATCAGGCTTACTATAGATGGCACTATAGTAAAGTTGCTCTTTTTTTTTCACATATTGTGTAAAAACAAAGAATCAAATAATTTGTTAATGTAAACATTAAGAAATAAAATTATAACAAAGAGAAAAATGTAAGACAAAACAGAAGTAAGATAAGTGAAGGGAAACTATACATTTTCTTATAAAGATTGTTAGGGGAGGAAAAGTGAAATTCAGTAGAGATTTAAATATAAGATAAAGTATAATCAATAGATAAAAAGTATGTCAAGCTATGCTACCTTAGGTTTATTAAATCTTTACTGATATTTATTTAGGTATTATTTATTTGATCTTGAGCTCCAGAATCAGCCACTCTGTCATTGCGTCAAATTATGCCAAACAGTCATATAATTATTTACATTTTACAATTATATATATATATTAATGTAACATATTAAATGTTTATAAACAAATTAATACTATTATTTGTACAGTAACAAATAAATCATAATTATATATTTCAATTAATGCAACTATAATACATTAATCAAACAACCAAAAAGTCTGGCAACTTTGAACAAAGTTTTTATGTTTGCTTTAGAGATAGAGATTTTGAAGATGATAAAACAATCCCCTATTTTGAAATTAGAAGTATGTGTTGTTTCTAAATTAAAGATTTGTTCAAAAATAATATCAGATTCGAGATATCCAGAGAAGATTTCAGTAGTTGGCAGTTGTTCCTTTTCTATTCAGTCAGCTTAATGAAAGTTTAATGTTACTTGAATAAAATGGGAATCAAGAATGATTGCTTTAAGAACAATTGACTTTATAGGATCTTTACTTCTTCCTATTTTTGATCTAGCTTTCTAACATTGAAGCAGTTATGAAGAGAAAGAGAAACTGGATTGGACATGTACTTTAAGGCAAAGGAATTCTGAAGGATATGCCATGATTGAAGAGTGTAAAAAAAGGAAGAAAAACAGATGTTCTTTGATGATTTTAAGAAAGTGATAGTTATTAATTTTTAAAGAGTAGGTAAGGAATGGAAAAGATTGGAGGAGTCCTTTTAGTCATGTGAAACTTGCTTTGTAATAGATAACTGATGTTAATGATTTGTGATTAGTCAGGTGAATGAATCAAACATCTTACCATATTTATTTTATGAGTTATTTATTGTAAAATATATATATATATATATTTGACTTAAAGAAAGATCTAAATATTTCATTGAAAGTGTAAAGTACCAGTATCAATTGTCTATCACCAGATAGCATCCACAAATTATTCTGGATTGTTTTTTGCAATTTATCCTATCCATTAGATTTTTTAAATACTTATTTATTTCTTATGAATTTCCTTAATTTTTTTTGTTCTTTCATTTTGTAATTTTCTCTCAATGATTTCTAAAATTTATAATATAATTTTTCTTTTTCTCTATTATTTTTTCATCACTTTATTATTGGATAAAATAGATTTTTGATTTTTAGACTTCTAACTAAGTATTTTATTCAATTTAAAGGCGAAGACTTGAAAGAGAAAAAATTGGTGCTGCTGGTGTACAAGAAGTTTGGGGTCTTTCACCAGAAAGAATTGAAAATGGGTATGTATTTATTTAATCATTTTAGCATTGAAACTGAATTTATATAAAAAAAATTTAATTGTATATGAATATACATGTAAAATAAAATAGAAATTCGTATAACGTTGCAATACTAGCCAAAAGTACACAATTTTATCAAAAGTTACATTTTCTTAAAAACTAAAATTTAAAATAAATAGGTGGCGCTAATAGCAAATTTAAGTTTCATTTCAGTATGAATGGCAGCAGACATTTTATTCAGGATATAAATATTGCATCATAATATCAAAATAAGCAAGATCATGTAATAACTTTTTTTATAAAACTAATTAATTAGAGAGATTACAAAAATTCTGATGAACATATCAAAATTAACAATAGTGAAGAATAAAGATTAAAATATATGTGGTCATTGTTAAAAGTGTAGCTTAAATGAGAAAAGTAAAAATAGAGTATATTAAAAGAAGTTAGATAAGAAAGGAATAAGGTAAAATTAGATTACAGTAGAAGCAAGAATTCAGATTGAAAACGATTGTAATAATTTGGAACTTTGTTCAGACAGGGGGATGCAGAAGATAAGAAAGTTATTGGCAAGGAAGGTATGGCCAGAAATTGTCATCCACATTGTACATATATATTGTTAATGGTAAAATACAGATAATAAATTCTGCAATGCTTAATTGAAGATATGGTGGTTATGTCAAAAAAAAAAACATTTTGTAAAAAGCTAATCTATATAAGATTATTATTGGGCTTAATTGTGAAGATGCTATTCAAGATATACAATTATAGTAATGATGTTTTTGTTGATCCAAGATTTTATAATTATAATATATAAACTGTAGAAAATAGATTGTGAAAAACGATTTGTAAGTGAATAATGAATTCATGAATTACAAGGTCCAAATTTCATTAGAAATAATTTTAAATAAGTGTTGATTAATCTGAAAGGGACTTTAACAAAATTATGTTACCAACATTTATATATTGATATTATATACTTTTTCATATTTTTCTAAAGTTTTTTTCTTTGTCAATAAAACAAGAGATAACTTTTTTTTTTAAAACTCCCTCTTAACATATCCTTCCAGAGCAGTTTTCTTTATCTTATTCTAGAGTCATTACTGTAAGCTTGAGTAAAAGCTGGTTATTAGATGCATTGATTCCAGCTTTGAATCCCAATTTTTTACTGATCTAGGAATTGTAGATAATATAGCACTACTATGTTAGTTATTCATGCTTACAGTAAATGGTTTTTAAAGTAAAGAAGTTTTTATTTATATATATATAGAAATATATTTGAGCATGTGCTTATTAGTTTTTATATTTGGATCTGGGATGTGGACACTTAACAGAAGAGCATTGCAGAGATTTCAGGCTACATGAAGTGTGAAGAGATGTATATTGGAAGTTTTAACAAGAATTGGAAAATAAAATGCATGAATGAGAGAAGCAACAGATATCATTGAGATCAATCAAAGATTTTAGGAAATTTAAATGAAACTGGTCTGAACATGTTATTAGAAGTGATGATTAAATGTTGTAATCTACAGTTGAAGTCTTAAATTAGATCTTAAGAAATTGGAAAAAACCTAGAATGAGATCATGTGATGTAGATGAATGAGACCAGGAAATTTTCTTGAGTGACATGAAAAGAGGAGCTATGTTCCAGAGAGAATATTGGATTAAACTTAGAGATACTTTCAGCTTGCAGTGATAATGATAGTTGTAAAACTAAATTCTGGCATAATTTTTAAAATCTGTAAACTTTTCAGACTTTGTATTATCTTTTCTTTTTTGCAGGCAGAAAATGATTATTTCTGTCTATTGTGAATCAGACTCTATTTTTTCAGTTTTTAGTATCATATTAATGGAGGTTTTTTTTTATGTTTCATGGTTATTCTTTGTATAAACTTTTGTGTATATATATGCAATCACAAATCATTTGTTCTGGAGATCATGTTGAGCACAAGTTTTATATTTGTCATTATTTAATAATATATTATTAAATTATTAAAAGGAGGTTGCCTTGACAACAAGTTGATATTGTTGATTGTTGTTGATACTGGAATTGTCTAAATATTGACTGATTTTAATGATTAATAATATATGTATGTATATTAAATGAAATTTGTATGTTTATATAAAAGATAATTAAAATACAATTGCTTTTTAGATTTGAAGAAAACTTCTAGCCAGTCTAAACTATTATAAATTTAGCCAGTCTAAACTATTATAAATTAAATAAAACATTGCAAAAAATGCAGTAAGAGAAGTATGTTTTTGTTTGTAATGATTAAATTGTTTTTTTTTTTAATACATTCATTATGTTTTTGGGTATTTCAGATTTGATTATAAGATGGTAGGTCAAATAAAACTATGTATGACTAGATAGTTAAGTGTTTGTAGGACGTATTGAAGTTTTTTAATTTACTTTTTCTATAGGAAAAAATTAGATCAAGATTAGATTAAATATAATATGGTTAACTTTTTTTTTTAAATGATTTGTAATGCATGATGACATTATCATTTATTCATCACATTTATTCCTAGATCAGAAATTATTTATCAAAGTCCAGATTCATTTAACTCACTGACTTCCAAAGAGGCATTTAGGTAAACTTCATTTCCCAGTTGCCACAATGAGTTCAGAATTTTATTATAATTAATATCCTATATTTATTACTTTTTTGAAAAGATAATGACAAGAATATTTACTATTCTGAAAAAAAAAAAAAAAACAACAATTGAATAGGAGAAAACAATAAAAATATGTACTGTTTTTTTTTTTTAAATATATACTAATTCTGACTAAAGGATAAAGCTAAAAGACAAATATATAAATACTGAATTGATGATAGGTGTTTATAACTATGCAAACAAATTGATTTGGATTTAAAACATCAAGATATTTTTGAATTTCAAACTGGTAGCTTGATTCACACACACAAAAAAAAAAAACAGTAAAAGATGGCTGCTGGATTAAAATTACATTAAATCCAAAAGAAATCCAGAGATACTAGATCCAGATCCAAAATTTCTTATTGGCAAAGGCCATAAACTAGAAACTATTATGCAACTATCTAGTCCCTTTTGATAATTCAGGCTTACAATAGGTGGCAGAATTGATAACAAACGTAAAAGCCCATAGTAATGGAAATATTAGTTTTATAGAAAATTAATTGAATGAGTCAGGGAAGAAATTGAAAAGTGGAAAGGCAAGAGGTTTAGATGGATGATCAGCAGAGATGGTGATGAATTTGGAAAATAAGGCAAAATTAAATCTATTATCATGTTTTAATAAGATGGTACAGAAGGGAGAGTTTTCAGATAGTTGGAATAATACAAGAGTAAGGCTATTATTTAAAGGAATGGATAAGGATCATAGAAAGTCAAACAATTAGAGACAGATAGCAGTAATGTCAGTGTTATATAAAGTTTTTGCATATATGATGGCTGGAAGGGTAGCAAAATGGATGGAAGAAAAATAATATAGTGGGAGAAATGCATGGAGGTTTTAGATCAGATAGGTGTATAGGAGACAGTTTATTTGTAGTCACACAACTTATAGATATGAGTAGGAATGCAGGTAGACAATTATATATGGTCTTTATAGATATAGAGAAGGCATATGATAGAGTAAATATAAAGAGATTATGGGTAAGTTTAATAAATTTGTCAATGAATGGAGCTTTAGTGGATCTTATTAAGAGATTGTATGAAAATAACTACTTTATGTATCAATTAGGAAATATAGAATCAGAGTTAAAAGTGGTGTTGAGATACCATTAATAGATGGCAAGGGAATATATATTATCAGATCTTTTATTTGCTGATGATATCTTATTGTGCACAGAAAGTAGGGAAGATATGGAAATTATGCTGAAGATGTGTGCAAGGATAGGTAAAGAGATGGGGATTAAATTTAGTGAAGAAAAATCAAAAGTAATGATGGTAAATGCTGAGAAAAGAGAAGAGAAAGAATTTTTATTGAGGGATATAAAGTTAAAGGTAGTGAATAGATATAACTATTTGGGAATCATCTGGATGAATGGGAGAAAAAATTGATAAATGAAGCAAAGAAAAGAAAGGGACTGATAAAGAAATTAACAGTGTTTTTATATAATAAATATGATGTAACAAGAATTGAATGGAAGGGAGCAGCAGTAGCAAGGTTAACTTATGATAATGATGCGTTATGTATTAGTAAAGAAGTGTTAGATTACTTAGAAAAAGTAGAGAGAAGTAGGAAGACATGCATTAGATGCAGGTGTATGGACAGCAAAGGAGGCAATTCAAAAAGTGGGATGGTCAAGTTTATATATGATAGATGCAAAAAGCAAAATGAAAATGTTCGGTAGATTGCAATTTATGGATAGTAAGAGAATAGATAAAATAGTATTTAATTGGCTTACGAGTAAAGGATAGGCAGCAAAATGGTTGAGAAAGGTAATACAGTATGTAGAAGATTTGTATAAAGACTTTATGTCAGAATACTTGCACAAAAGGTGGGATGATTGTGTTAGGAGAATTGTTGAGTGTTATAGTGGCAAAGAATGGGATAGAAGAATAGATGCATTAAAAAAAAAGGGAATTGAAGAGATGGAGAAATAGTATGGAGAGTAAAAAGAGTTTAAATATATATAGAAGTAAACAGAATATTGTTTTGGGCTTGAATGGGATCGTTAACAACAAGGAAATATACACATAAATGGAGGAATGTGGGTGATTTAGTTTGCAAGTTATATAAGGAAGGCATGGAAAATATTAGGAAATAATGAAGTTATGAGAGAATAAATATAAACAAAGAGATTATAGAGAAAGTAGGTTCTTGGTTTTTATTTTGGGTTTAGAAAAAGATAAGGGGGAATCTAGATATAAAGACTATAGAGTGGAGAAAGATAATGTTATGGAAATGGGATGGAGCAGGTTAGAAAAGGATGGGGAATGGAAAGGAAAAGTAGCTAATTGGTTTCTCTGGACGTAGTGGCTGAGAGACTCCTGATTCTGATAAAGAAGAAGCCAGTGCATCACATCGAATAGTAACAGCAATACTACTGAACAAATTTTTGCAATAACTAAATATACATTGAAGTAGTTTGTAAAAATAAGTAAATCATATTTATAAATGAATAAATAAATTACTTATTTTAATATACACAGATTTGTTAATTTTTTTTAGGTATTATGAAGAGAAAAATAAATTATTTATAAATAAATAAACCATGTTTATAAATGAATCAATAAAGAACTTGAGCAAATAAATATTTTATTTCTTCTAGTATACATGTTCGTCTGTTAGCCAAAGAAAATTGCATACAGCTAAATTAACTGATTGTACTAATTTTAAATATTTTTATTTATCAAATAAATGAATTAACAAATAAAAATTCGGACTTTTCAAAAAAAACTTTAATCAATTATAAAAAGCAATTGTAGTTAAAAAACAACAACAACTTTTTGGTACTGTCTATATATCTGATAAAATATCCTCACTACCTCTTTATTATTGCTCAGTATAATAAATAATCACATGATCATTATCTCATACTAGCACATAATTGTTATTAAACAATTCAAAACAAAGCAAAACTCTCCATATAGTAGTGCCATCTTGTGCTAACAAGAGCAATCAATGGATGCCAGAAGGCTCGTGCATAAAATACCTATCTGGTGCCTACTCATCCAATATCCCCAGACTAGTTTCTGGCTTGTAGCCTTTATCAGTGAGGAACCTTGGATCTGAGAGCACTGCACCTAGATCTTAGGATCTAATGCAACCCTCCAGCACCCACCTTTTAACTCTATTTAACTACAAAACTATGAGAATGAAATTGAAAACACAATTAATATTTTCAATTCAAGCTCATTAGCTTATATAGTCATATGGGTCTGAACTCAATTCAGCACCCATACATTTTGGTGTCTTTGGCTCTTTAACAACCATAGCCACCACTATCCTATTAGGCAGGATTGGTGTTAAACCACTAAACATCACATAATCACTATCTCATACTAGCACATAATTGTTATTAAGCAATTCAAAACAAAGCAAAACTCTCCATATAGTAGTGCCATATGACTATATAAGCTATTGAGCTTGGATTGAAAATATTAATTGTGTTTTCAATTTCATTCTCATAGTTTTGTAGTTAAATAGAGTTAAAAGGTGGGTGCTGGAGGGTTGCATTAGATCCTAAGATCTAGGTGCGGTGCTCTCAGATCCAAGGCTCCTCACTGATGAAGGCCACAAGCCAGAAACTAGTCTGGGGATATTGGATGAGTAGGTACCAGATATGGATTTTATGCACAAGCCTTCTGGCATCCATTGATTGCTCTTGTTAGCACAAGATGGCACTACTATATGGAGAGTTTTGCTTTGTTTTGAATTGTTTAATAACAACTATGTGCTAGTATGAGATAGTGATCATGTGATGTTTAGTGGTTTAACACCAATCCTGCCTAATAGGATAGTGGTGGCTATGGTTGTTAAAGAGCCAAAGACACCAAAATGTATGGATGCTGAATTGAGTTCAGACCCATATGGCTATATAAGCTATTGTAGCTTGGATTGAAAATATTAATTGTGTTTTTAATTTCATTCTTATAGTTTTGTAGTTAAATAGAGTTAAAAGGTGGGTGCTGGAGGATTGCATTAGATCCTAAGATCTAGGTGCAGTGCTCTCAGATCCAAGGCTCCTCACTGATGAAGGCCACAAGCCAGAAACTAGTGTGGGGATATTGGATGAGTAGACACTAGATAGAGATTTTATGCACAAGCCTTCTGATCCATTGATTGCTCTTGTTAGCATAAGATGGCACTACTATATGGAGAGTTTTGCTTTGTTTTGAATTGTATAATAAATAATACCATTGGAATTGATATCTTCATCAAAGATTTGTTCAATCTTTTATAGATAAAACAAACTATCTTTTTAAAAGATTGCATCAAACTCTAAATAATAAAGACTGCAGATACAGCCTACATATCAGAAAAGAAAAGAAAAACAATGAAAAAATGCAAAAAAAAAAAAAGAAATTAAGTTATTGTGTTAATATTTAGTTGATCCATGTTATTTGGGCATCAATAGAGATAACATATGCTTAATTATTGAGATTGTATCAAGCATTTAATTACTGAATATGACTGGAATCTAATCTTTAAGATGAATAATGTAAATTGTGCTTTATCATTCTTTTGTTGATAAGATTAAAGATTTTGTCTTGCATTGGTGGTTGAGAGGTCAGTGTGACTGCCTTGCACTTGCAGGCAGTTCCCCGGGTTGTGGGTTCATGTTCCGGCCGATGCTATGACACTTAAAAAAAAAAAAAGATTAAAGATTTTATAGAACTTTTTTTTATAAAATATATAAAAAAGAAAGATTTGAAAAGAAATGGTTGGATTAAAAATGAATTGATATCAAAAGTTAACAGAAAAAATAAATTGTACAAGATGTTGAAAAAGTTCACTTCTAATGAAGAATTTAAAACTCAACTGAAAATCCTTGATAAAGAAATAAAAAAAAGATATAATTAAAGCTAAAATGTTTTTCTATTCTTCTCAAAGTAATTCTTTAAAATCAACTAAATTAAGTAGCTTTTGGACTATTTTTTTTTTCATATGTCATAGCATCAGCCGGGAGGCGAATCTGCAACAACCGTCTGCAACCTATTGCTTGCTTGCAAGACGGCTGCGCTGACCTCTTGGCTAACAACGCTTGACAGCTTTTGGACTATTTTTAAGGAAAGATTTTCTCAATTTTCTAAAATAAAGGTTAATGAAGTACCTATAGATGTTTCAAATAATTTAAAACTAATAGCTGATTATTTCAATCACCATTTTGTACATAATGTGGAATTATTCACAAATACCCTTACAGATAAATATAGATCTCATGTTTTTGAATATGAGAAATCTACCATGTTCTTTTGTTTTTAAACAGATTGAAGAATTTGAAATTTTAGATTCTGTTTATAAAATGAAACATATGAAATGTGTTGGTTTGGAAGATATTAATTTAAAAATATTAATTGAAAATATTTCCATTCTATTATCAATATTATCTTTTTTACTTAATTTTTTTGTACATTCAGCTATATTTCCAGATTGTTTAAAATCTTCTGTTATCGTAGCTATTTATGAAAATAGAGAAAAGGAGTGTTTGGAAAAATATAGGCCAATTTCTATTTTATCATCATTATCACAAGTTTTGAAAATATGTCTAAAGAATAGAATTGTTTTGTTTTTTTCAAAAATATAATTTATTTTCAAATAAATAATTTGGGTTTTTACTAGGAAAATTTACAGAGTAGGCTTTATTTAAACATGTTTCAGTTATCACTGAATCTTTAGAAAAAGGTTACAAAAGCATAGGTATTTATTTGGATTTATAGAAAGCATTTGACTGTGTTCATCATGATTTATTATTAATTAAATTAAATTATTTGGATATAAAAGTACTATACTTGAATGAGCAATTTTGAAATAATGAGATATTCAGAATTCAATCCTTGTACTTTTGTTTTTTACAGTTTATATCAATGATTTGCTTAATCTTTCTCATCATTCTAACATTTTTTGTTTTACCGATGATACTCCCTTGATTATTTCAGCAATTTCATATAATCTTCTGGAGAAACTTGTAAATGAGGATTTGTTAAAAATTGCACTATGGATGTATAAAAATAGATTAATTTTAAATACCATATTAATAAGTGTAAATATATAGTATATTCTGTGAAAAATGTTCCAGTAAAAGACATGCCAATTGAAATACCTTATTTGGATCAATCCATATGTCAAAAAATTACCAGAGTTACAATGGTATCTTACATTGGTCTAATTTTGGATGAACATCTACATTGGGGTAAACATATTCTTTCCTTTCAAGTAAAATTAAGAAAACTAAATTTTCTCTTTTATAAAATAAGAGATTGTTTGCATAGATCTCTTTTGCTAACTGTATACAAACAAATATATTTAAGCAGGCTATGTATGGTATAATATTATGGGGTGGTATTGCAGCATGTTGTTTGAAATCTTTGCCAACATTTCAAAACTTTACATTAATAATTATTTTATTTAAACCTTTGGATTTAAAAACATTTGAATTATATAAATATGCTGAGTTTTAACCATCAACCAATTATTTATATTAAATATTTTATGTTATTATTTTAAAAATAAGGAAAACAATAAAAATGATTCTTCAACAATAATGTTAACCAGATCATGTGATTTTGATTTATTATTTGAATCAATATATTGTAGGTATTAAAAATGTTACTTTGGCCCAAAATTTTATAATATATTTCTAAGGAACATCAGAATTAATATTAATGTCTTATCAAGAAAAACATTGAGAAAATTAATTATGGTCTTGATTATAATTAATGATAATGAAAAACTTTTTATTTGTAATTAATTATTTTATATTGCATTAATATTTTATGTTTTTAAATTTTCACATGTATATATTTGTTAACCTCCATGCATGATTTTTTATCACAAGGAGATTATTTGTTTTCATAAATTAAATTTAAAGCTATTATTTTCCATTTCTAGTGATTCTTGACATCATATCAATATTTCCATTTACTGTTAAGCAAGATTAGATCTACATTCTTCTATTGTATGCCCTTTTGTACAAAAATTTTCAGAAAAATGACATGTTCAGAAAAAGTTTAATCACTTTTGACACTAATTTTATTATAATAAAATTATTATTTTTTTATAACTATCATAACATCACATAATTCCAGCTTACATAATGCTTTTTAGTAAGACATTTCATTTATTCTAATCTAGTTATGCCATTTATGCAAATTTGAGTAAATAATAGAATTAGATTGTGGTATTTAATAAATCCCTATTGAATGCTTTCCTATCTACCTCCTGGAATAGTTTTCTAGCTTATGGCATAAAATCACATTAAGATGGTCAAATCAAGTCATAGATCACATTACCCTATTCCCTTAAGCTTGTAAGTTATAAACAGTGAGGATTGCCAATTCCTCAACAAGCTTTGTGTTAAATGCTTAGCCAGAGAAAGCATTTAAAATATCTCTGTCAGGAAAATACTTTCTCTGGCTAAGCATTTAACACAAAGCTTGTTGAGAAATTGGCAATCCTCACTGTTTACAACATTAAGATGTTTTTTCTTTTAGACTGATAACTTGATAGGTAAAAAAATGGATTAAAAGATGTTTTCTGGAGATAGATTTGAAAAATCTAAGTTCATTAGATCCAGATGTAAAGTTCTTCACTGATGAAAACCATAATCCTGGCAGTATTGATTAAGAATTGATTAAGTTGGCATATATTGATTTTTGAAACATACACTAGATGGCGTAACTGAAGTGAGAGAAAGAGGATTTGTTGTTTGTTGAAATTTTTTTTTTTTTTTTGGCTATAGGTTTTAAAGCAACATTATTTATTTATCCTTTAAAGGTTATAATCCATCTTCTATTATATAAACTGGCATAGATATATTATAGAATAGAGAGGTAATAGAAGGTAAGACGCTTACTTGTGTAATGTAAAATTCTTTTATTGAGGTAATTTTTAACTTTTTATAATTGATATGGTGAAATGAAGCAATCAGTCTCATAAAATGTTAGAGAATATAATTTTCAAAAAATATTATTAGGAAATGCCCAGTTACTGCTGATAAGCATTTAAAAAATGATGTAGATATAATAGTAGATGTGTAGTAGCTTTTTCACACAATTTTTAAAAATGAGAGTAAAATGTATCGGGACAAATACAACCAATAAGAGCTTTTAAAAATTGATCATAAGACAGTAAGGGTGAAATAGAGATCAAAAATGTATTATTTAGGAGTGTTAAAATATAGTTTTGTATTAGTGATAGTTGCTTTGATTAACTTTGAGAATGTAAATTAATCTAACTCCCTGTAGTAAATATAATTATTGGATTATTAATAATGCTCATAGCATCTAAGAATTTTAGAAATTACTGACAGTTTTGTAGTAAATGTAATTGTGAATTGTATTACAGTCATCTTTTGCAGTCATAATGATATTTACGAATAATGAGTGTTTTGCTCTACGATCAAGATATGCTTGGAGTTGAAAACATCATTACCTAATTGATCAGATTTATATTAGTTTGTCGACTGTTTGAGTGGATTTTTAACATTTGTTTTTTTTGTTGTTACTCTTATCCAATAGTAGACAACCGAAGAATATGAGTGAAAGAAATGTGTTGGTGGATTGCTTCTATTCTTTGAGCTTTATCATATGATGGCAAAATGGTTATTCTGTTCTAGAATGAAATAATATGCTAGCACTTTTCAAATTTTTATTGTAAATAGTTACATGAATTCTTTTTTCTAAATAGGAAGTTAATATTTTGTGACTTGCAAAAATTTAAATTTCTTTTTTTGCTTATTAGTATAATGTCATTATAACATTAAATTTTTTTTTTTTAAAGTGATATTATAACATTTTTTTTTTTTTTCTAAAAGTAATGATAATGAAAGAGAAGATGGAACCGCATCCAGTTCTAGCAGCAGTTCTGAAGGTAAAAAAAATCTTATTTAATAAATGTTTTATTTACTTTAACATGCATAATTTTAAAATAATAAAAGTCTGCCATTAAAAAAGATGTTTCAATAAACTCAAATGTAATAGAAATGTTTGGAAATGACACGTCTTATTAAATGCTTTCTAATTATGTATCTCTTCAGAAAGAGTTTGCAAATTTAACTACACACAATTTCTGCAATCAATATTATTTGAAAGTGGGGGTTGCATTTTAAAAATACCATTTTTAATATTTTGGATTCTTATAATTAAGATGTTGCTATCTACTTTTTAAATTAAATTCATGCATTACAATATATGTAAATTTTAATATTCTTTAAAGTAGATTTCATTTTTTAAATTTAAATTCAGAAAGTTTTGTCATAATCACTTTTAATCCGGTTCTTATTATGTTTGGTATAAATACAAAAAGTATTTTATAAACGAATGCACAGTCCCTTTTTTTTTTTTGCCATTCCAAAGAAATCATTGTTAATCTTTAAACGTACATAATAAGTATAATAATTAATATGTAGAATAAAATTTAATGCTTACGATCTCTTGTCCGGTTTTAAATCTGAAGTCTCTTTGAACGAAGTATTTGTTTTTCAAAATGGTTCCCATTCTTTCTTAATGTGAAATTCTGGCAATTGTCAGTTGATAGATCAGTAGGTCAGATGTGTGCAAGGAAGTGGAATTCTCTACTCCATTATTTTATGAGTCAAAATATAATTGTCTATCATTAAATTCGATTCAAATTCAAATCTAGTGTTATTAATTTTCAGCTTCTTCTTAGTCTTAAATTTTGTTATAGCTCAGATATGTTATTATCTCTTCTCTTGTTCTTTTAATGATCCCCCCCCCCCCCACACACACACACACACACTCTAAAACTCTGTTAGGTTATTTTATATCTTTATCAAATGGAATTGTTGTAAAAAAAAAAAAAAAGACCAATTAAAGTTTGATATGTGCATACAATTAATATGTCTTCAGCTATATTCATTAGTGATAACTAACCAAGCTGTTCAAAATTATTTTAAATCACAATAAAATATGCTTAAGGATTAATTATGAAGATTAATTTAGAATAGTTATAATTTTAAATCTTTTGTTTATTACTTAATAATAATACAATATCAAATATTTCTATATTTATAAATTAATAAGAACACTAATAAATTATTATTTTAATATTATTAAAAATTAGTCCATCTGACAGATTGCATAATAAAATATCATACACATCCTGGTAGAGGGTTTAGCATATCTTGAACAGTCTAAGTCTTTATCACTCTCAGGAGATCTGTTGATAAAATTTACTTAATTTTAAAATAAAATTTGGCAACTACGATAACATACCACTACACTGATTTAATATATTTCAATTATTGTCAATTAAAATATAAAATTTTACACATTTGACCGCATAAATAAGGCTTGACAAACATCGAGCCCAACCATAAGGTTACAATGTATAATTATAGGTAATTATATAAAGTTATCATTAAATGGCATTCGAAATATATAACCACAGAATTTTTAGCATTCTCTGCTTTCTTTAATATTACATAACTTTGAACATAATTGAAAAAATGTGATGTGAGACAAAGGCCATTACACTTTGATGTGGTTGATGGCAATTTGGCTTCTAGCATATCTGATGAAGCTAGATTGTACCAGAAACAGATTATTCTATTTATTTTATATTACATAGTGATTAACATTATTTTTAAATCTCTACTAGAGAATACTAAAATTTGATCTTCATTTACCAATTTATAAGTCTATTGCTGATAGTAGTAGCCAAGTAACATTTATATAGATATGCCATTACTGATAAGTATATCATTGGTCTAAGAGACTTGAATTCTGAATATTTTTACTTGTTTGAGCTGGTATCATTAGCGAGCACCTATCACGACACCACCCAATTAGTTTGAGATACAAGAAACTCAACTACGTTATGCATTATTTAATTTATAATAAGTTATTAAATTGGTGAAATGCCAGAATGAGAATTAAACAGAGGCCAAAGTTTTAAAATTCAATATTTTATTTCACACAGTAGCAATACTCTAAATTCATCAATACATTTCCCTGAAATAAATGAATTTTGTCAAAGTGAAGAGTATGATTATTGACAAAGCATAATAAAGAAATAATTTTTATACTATGTAATTGGTTTTTTTTTAAAAAATAATTTCTAATATCTCTAATTACTACTATAAATAAAAATATTTTTTATTCTTATTCCTTTCCATATGCCTGATTGATGCTTTAATTATAATATATTAAAAAGAAAAGAAAATTAGTAATCAAATAAAATTTCATTTGCAAAAAAAGGAAAAAAAAAAAAATGTATAGAATATTATCCTTAAATTAATATAACTACACAGACAAAGTTATAATACATTTTTGAGTAAAATAAGTTAGTATTAAATATAAGTTTACGAACATAAGTTATTAAATTTTTTTGTTATGTCATGCATATAGATGAAAAGATCTTATCAACTTTCTGTGGTAGTGTAATTTTCCAATTTTCAGAATTATTCCAAGATGTTTTAACATGGTTTAATATATTTTAGTTTTTTTTTCTTTCATGCTTAAAAACAACTGGTTAAACCTATTTACTCTTAGCTTTTTTTACTTCATGCCAGCAAACAGTTAAGTCTATTTATCCTTAGTTTTCTTTTCCCAGGCTTAAGTATATTTATTCTTAGTTTTTCTGATTTCAGGCTGATTTGCATCAGTATGTTTTTTCATTTCTTAATCTATCAACATGTAGAATTTTGAAGGGAATCAGCAATTGTTATTCCAATCCATGGACAATGTACATATTTCCAAAGGATAATGAGCATCATTTTCTTTTCAAACTAGGGCTGGATTTTTTTTTTTCTATGGAGTCACATGCCAGGATAGAGATGAATACTGTGGAGGAGCACTTAGTAATGCATATTATAGCAGCACAAATACTCAGTTTTACTTTCATTGCAAAATATATATCTTGCTATGTATTAATGGTAGGAAGTTTAGTTCACTCTGCTAGCAAAATATATTCTGTTTCTTAATCAATTTGCTTTCACAAAATATGTTATGCAACATCTTAAGCTGTTTCCCTCCAAAAATGACCTTATCTATTTTAAATCAATCTTTTAATTATGCGTTTCTTGATAAACAACATTTTTAAAAAAAAATAAAGTCAAAAAAAAAAGATAGACAAAATAAAATGAAGAGAAAAATATTGCACTTTTATGAATTTGAATTTGTTTCAAAACAAACAAAAAAAAAATATAATTTGATAATCTAATATTTGATTCTAACAATGATTTATTTCCCTTTTATAGTGAGCAATTTTAGTCTGTTTCAATTTCTCTCTATTACAATTATAAGTTATTTTTATTAATCTTTTTTTTCTTTTAATAAAGAGATATAAAATATTTAAAATTAGAGTATGTACTAACATATTCAATTACTTCCACAGCAATTCTGTTAAATCTTTCTCTTTATATTTGTAGCTAACTACAAAAGGCTACTATATATATGTATAATTTATGAATATCTTATAGATTTATTATAAATTAATTGATTCCAATTTCTTATTGTTTGCTGTATTAAGATTTTTTATTATTTATTCCCTAATATTTTATAATTGGACTTTTTATTATTATCTTTTTTTTTTTTTTAAAGAAGAAAAATCAAAACCAAAGAAAAAAAAATGTGAAAAGAGAAAACATAAGAAATCAAAGAAGAAGTCAAGCAAAAAGAAGAAAAAGCACGATGAAAAAGAAAAACATAAAAAAAGAAAAAAAGCTAAAGTTAAAAAGGAAAAGAAGATTGATGAAAGTGATTCAGAAAAAAGTAGTGATTCCAAGGAAGAAGAAATTAAAGAATTTGAAATGTGGGTTGAAAAGCATAGTAAGTATTTGGATATTGTTGTAATATTAGTTAATATATATATATATATATCACCAATATATAAATTATATTAAAGACCTCGCAATATGTAATATTATAGAGGAAGATCACTGAAGTTTTTTCTCATAAGTTCATTGTCAAGTAAAAGATGTATAATGAGTGAAGATTGGTTTCAAGTAAATCTCATTCACAAACTGTACCAAGCTGCAAACATGCTCATTTAACATGTTACTTTTTATAGTCACTAAGGAAACTTAAAGTAAATGGGTCGCTTTATACTTACATGCATAAATTGAAATATTTTTGCAATTCAAAATAGTGCATTATACATTACACTTTGTGAAGAGTTTGTAGTATAATGATATTGCATTTATATGATAATCACGAATCAATGTTTGAATCCAGGTTAGATATAAATCTTCATTCAAGGTTCAATCAGGCTTAGAATTTTTTTTTTTCTGGATAGCTGACCCATAATTCGGCTAATCATCTAATGGTCAGTTTATTGGTACCTAGCTAGCTATTCATAAGTAAAGAATGAAACTTGTTTTATGAAGGGCTATTGAAAAGATCTCTATTATGCAATGGACTATTTAAATGGTGTTTCACTATCCCTTTTTTTATATAATAAATATAGATGATCATTTTTAGTAATAATTTTAACAAAAAAAACAGCAACAATACAGAAAAAATAGCATAAAATATTTTCAAATGAGTGTGGGAAGTTTGGAAAATTTTTAATTAATGTAAAATATCATATTTATATAAGATTGACATTGTTGGATAATATAAGGGATGGGAAGAGTCACATGGAATTGAAGATCTGGACAATAAAGAGAATATATTGGGAAAAATGGATAAATTGTTGATAAGATGATTACTCTCTGGATCTGTCTATAGAACAGAATGCTATTGATGATGACTTCTTGTAATCAATTCCATTTTTAATAAAGCTATGTGTATATGTGTATCTATGGTGTGAATTGAAAATATAATTTCAAGCTATTCATAAGTTGCTAAGCAGTCTTTCAGTACTTCTATATCATGCTTATGGGTAATAGTGAAATAATGTTGCACAAACAACCATATGAAATTAATTAAAAGTCCAATTATGATTTAATTGAATACTATTGAAGCATGAACCATACTTTTATTCTTAGTTTTTGATGATCTCTTTCTTCACACATAAAACTGATATTATCAGGAATTATATTGATGGATGTGTAGTTGTGATTCTTGTATTTAAATTTGCCCTGATTTCCCTGTAATATATTGAGAAACACTCAGGATCATCATACTTCCAGAAATGAATATTTATATCGTGTTGCATTTTTATAATGAATAAGTACACACATAAATATATCCTAATTGGATAGAAACATAATTCCATTTTGACAAATCCTATTAATTGAATTAAATGTCATTAATTTGTGATGTGATGTACTGTAGCTTCTTCTTAAACGGAGTCAAGAATCTCTCAACACTATGTGATGTGATGTGATGTATTTGGCTTCTCCTTAAACGAAGTCAAGAATATCTCAGCAATTATGCCCAGATAAACCTGTTAGCCACTTTACTTTCCATTCCCCACTCTAAGTCTTCCCATATTCTGCCCCATCCCATTTCCACAACATAATCTTTGTCAATTCTATGGCCTTTAAATCTAAATTCCCCTTATCGTTTCGCAAACCCAGCATAAAAACTAACAACTCACTTTATGTATAGTCACTTTGTTCATACCTATTCTCCCATAACTTCATTATCTGTACCCTTTCTGCTTTCAAGCATTTACATTCAATCAACAGATGCTTAATATTTTCTATACCTTCCTTACACAATTTGCACACTAAATCACCCATAGTTTTCCATTTACATGTATATTTTCTTGTTGCTAAAGATCCCGTTCAAGCCTTAAACAATAAACTACTTTCCTTACTATTATCATAAATTAACTCACTTCCAATATTCCGTTTACTTCTATATATATTTAAACTCTTCTTACCTTCCATTCTACTCCTCCATCTCCCCAACTCCCTATTTTTTATTAATCCTTCTATTCTTTTATCCCATTCCTTACCACTATAACACTCAACAATCCTTCTAAAACAATCATTTCATCTTTTATACAAGTATACCGATATAAATTCTTTATCCAAATCTTTTGCATACCGCATTACCTTTCTCACCCATCTTGTTACCTGCCCTTTACTCATAACCCAATTAAACACTATTTTGACTATTCTTTTACTATCCATAAACTGCAACCTACCAAACATTTTCATTTTACTTTTTGCATCTCTCATATAGAATCTTGACCATCCCATTTCTTTTTGAATTGCTCCTTTGCTGTCCACATCTCTGCATCTAATGCATGTCTTCCTACTTCCCTTTGTACTTTCTCTAAATAATCTAAAATCCTTTTACTAACACATAATGCATCATTACCATATGTTAACCCTGCTATTGCAGCTCCCTTCCATACAGTTCTAGCTACATCATATTTATTATATGAAAACACTGTTAGTTTCTTTACCAAACCCTTTTTTTTCTTTGCTTCATTTATCAATTTTTTCTCCCATTCATCCAAGCAATTTTCCTGATTACATAAGATGATTCCCAAATACCTATATCTATCCATCACACTTAACTTTATATCCCCCAATAAAAAAACTACATCCTCTCTTTCCCCAGTATTCACCATCATTATATTTGATTTTTCTTCACTAAATTTAATCCCCATCTCTTTACTGACCCTTGCACATGTCCTCAACATAATATCCATATCTTCTCTTCTTTCTGCACATAAAAAGATATCATCTGCAAAAAAAAGACCCGACAAAGTATATACTTCTTTGCCACCTATTAACGGTATCTCTACCCCTCTTCCTAGTCTTTCTATTGCTTTCTCCATTTCACTCAAAAACAGCAAAAGCAAAATCGGTGACTTAGGGCATCCTTGCCTTAATCCCATCCTATTTTTAACTTTAGCTGATTCTATATCCCCTAATTAAGTATAATAATTATTTTCATATAATTTCTTAATAATATTTACTAAAGCTTCATCCATCCCCAAATTAGCTAATCTTACCCACAATCTATTTCTATTTACTCTATCATATGCTTTCTCTATATCTATAAAACTACTCATCTCCATAAGTTGTGTAACTACAAACAAACTATCTCCTATACGCCTATCTGACCTAAAACCTCCTTGCATTTCCCCCACTACATTATTCTCTTCCATCCATTTTACAACTCTTCCAGCTACCATATATGCGAAAACTTTATATAAAACTGATGTTACCGCTATCGGTCTATAATTATTTAACTTTCTATGATCCTTACCCTTTCCTTTAAATAATAATCTTATTCTTGTATTACTCCAACTACCCGGAAAAAATGTCTTCTCTGCCATCTTATTAAAACATGATAATAACTTTGCTTTTGCTCTATGCCCTAAATCCATTACTATCTCTGCTGCCCATCCATCTAAACCTCTTGCCTTTCCACTTTTCAATCTCTTTCCTGCCTCATTCAATTCATTTTTTGTGAACCTAATACTCCCATTACTAACTGCTTTCATGTTTTCTATCACTAATTCCTTCACATCTAACATCTTTTCTATATCCATTACATATCTATTTAAGATTTTCTCTAGCTCGCCTCTAGAGCTACATTCTATTCCCTCATCATCTATTAATACTATCTCTCTTTCCCTTACATTTCTTCTTTTAATGTAATTCCAAAATTTTTTACTTCCATCTCTTCCACTTTTATTAATATCCTCCAACAATTTAATATTTAACTTCATCCTCTCTCTATAATTATCCATTTTAGCTAGCTTCTTCTTTTCTAAATACTTTCCCCATTTAGCATTAATATCATTTTCACTTTCTTTATTCTTAATAGCACACTTATACTCTCTGCATGCTTTTTTTCTCTCTTTTACACTTTTACTAACTCTCATTTTTTTATTACTTTTATTCTTCTGCATATTCTCGACTAAAACCCTATTTGCCACTTTTTCTATTTCACCACACCAGTCCTTATATTCATCCCCAACCAACTGCTGCATGGTTTCTTCAACTTTTATTTTATACTCTTCCAACTTATTCCTATCATAACATATATCTCATATGTTAGAGCCATCTACTGGAAACTTGAAGTAAATATTTAGATAGCATAATCATTTACTATATTTGCTTGCGTATAGTATGCACTTTTCCCCCTTCAAATATGCCTAAAATAAGGACTGTCTCTTATACGGCGGTAATCAAAATTATGAGTTGAAATTTCATTCAGTCTAAAACTTCTGGCTTATGTTAATATACATAAAGGTATGTTGTGTACATTCATCCTATGGGCTGGATGGATGAAGGGGTGTGTGTGTAAAAGTGTGGATAAATAATATGTAGTCTAGGCATCCTGATGGACTGTTAGAGAAATCGGCCTTGCTAGTATGGGATCAGTTTCAGTCACAGAACAGAAACTGTAAAAAATAAAATCAAGCAACTGAAAACTCAATTAGCTGTAATTCCAGGTGGCTTAATGAGCCAGGATCAACCTTTAAATATCTGTATTAGTAAGCCATGTAAAGGATTCATGAAGGAGAAATGGAACAGTTGGATGCAGTCTACAGATTTTGAAGTAATACCATCAGGAAGAAGGAAGAGGGTAGCATTTTGCAGATTTGTGAATGTGTCAAAAATTCATGGGATGTTGTGAAACAGTTGTAAAAGCATTCAAGAAATGTGGAATTAGTAACATTTAATGACCCAGAGAATGATTTGTTATTTGAAGACTCATTTTCTGAAGAAGAAGTTTCAAATGATTCTTCATTTAGCTCTGGAGATGAATTTCTGGGTTTTGAGGATGAAGATTAAAAAGTATCTAACTACAGTGTTCTCTACTTACATTTTTTGTAGGCATAAATAACTATAAAATTAATACAAAAAATTATTATGAAAATTCATGAAAAAAGGAAAAATAATTTTTTTCCCATATGCCGGTAAGTACAGTATATAAATTATTGTATTCGAGAACTGGAATTTATAATATATGAGGAAAATAAAATAAAATTCTGTTTGTGGTAAGTAATGTTTAAGAACTTGGCACAATTGATGAAGCAGTTTCTTTTGAAATCATTCCCATGATTCTTATGTTGTCATAATTTATAATCCATAAATTATTCTATTTAACATCTTATTTCATAGTGAATTTATTTAAAAGTTCTGCCAAGTGGAGTAGATTAGATATTTAGGTATTTTGTTAGAAGTGAGATCTAAAGTATAAAGTAGAATAAGAATTATTAAAAGTCTAATTTGTTTTCATATAATAAATGTGAAGTAGAATAGTTTTAAAAATGATGATATGCACAAAGTGGCAGATTGTGAACAACCAATGAGACTAGAACTGGAGTAGACATTTTTTTTAATGAAACAAAAGCACGTTTTAAAAAGATTATATATAAATAAAAATACATTAATAAAATAGTATTTAATTGGATTGTTTTTATGAGTCACTTTTAGTATGTAAAGTCAATAGATAGTGAATACTATTAATCTGACTCCTTATAACTTAGCAACTTTTACTATACAAAATTATGAGAAAGGAGGGGAAGTTTGAATTTTTACAAACTGCTAGACTTCATTATTTTTCTTAAACAACATCTTTTATTTATTTGTATGTTAAGAGTAATAAGAGATTGAAAGTGAAATACATGGATGAGAGAACAAACAAGTGTTAGTGACATTATTGAAAGAATTAAGAAATTGAAGTGGAGTTGGGCTGAATACTTTATTAGAAGAGATGATAATAGATGGAGAGTTGAAATAAAATTTCAAGAGATTGTAAAAGTTATAGAAAAAGCCTACATATAAGATTGATGGATGAAATAAGGAAGTATGTTGGGGTGATGTAGAGACGAGAAACTAGAGATCAGAGAAGATGGATTGAACCTAGAGAGACCATCCTGCAGTTGATCGATAATGGTTGAAAATGATAATTTACTTGGAAATACATTTGTCCTATGTCTTAATAAATTACTATTTTACAAAAAAATTAAAGGAAAAAAACCTTATTAATTAATTACTTATAAATTAGTAAATCTAATTGACATGAGTATCATGTTTATATTTTTTTATTTCTTAGCTGGAAAAGAAAAAAACTTCTATTTGTATGCAGAATATAACAAAGTAACAAACTTTTTTTTATTTAAAACACAGTCACAAAAATTTTGATTGATACAAAATTCAGATAAATCTTAAAATTAGAAAATATATAACATTATTTTTTTTTTTGTGTTCAGATATTTAGACATAATTCTTAGTGATAGAATGATTTGACTGTTGCAGTAAATGGATTAGAATCTATTTGATGTTAGATATTCATTACAGACACCAGCTTTGAAATAATTGTTATCAAACTTTTTAAAATGTTAATCTTGCTATATTTTTCTTTATGCTAATTTTTTTTCCTGAAAGCAGAAATAATTAAGCAACAACATACCATGATGAATCAGTGATCCTTCATAGCCATCAGGAGTAGTTTACCATCCTTTTAAAATATCTCAGTATTTAAAATTGCATCACATTTATTGAAATTTATGATCGTAGTTGTGCCTTTTTCAATGAGGCCATTGAATCCAATTACATGGTAATGACAAAATCTATAAACTGGTCTTTAAAGTTAAATTATACTACCATTTGGTAAAAACTGATTACTCAAGCAATTGATGGCACCAGAGTAGTAAAGAGAAAAGATATTTGTCTTTAAGTGGAAGAATATAAGTATGTAAATGCTTGGTTAAATAAAGAAAAAAATATGCTGATAATTGGAAATTAAACTTTAGAAGAAAGGAAAAAAAAATGGAATTGATTTAAATTTTGGCATGTTTCGCATAATAAATATAAGGTATGTAGAATATTTGGAAAGGAGTGTTGATGCATGTCTTAACATTTGGAAATAATGGACTTTCATTAGTTAGAGAACTCATTAAATAAAATACAAAAATAAGCAAGTAAATGCATTGGATAGTGAAATGTGAAGAGCAGATGAAGTTATTCAAAGTGAAGTGAGATTTTTTTTTAAGAAGACAAATTAAAAATGTTTAGGTTAATAATATGTAAATGAAAATAGATTATGGTTAATTGAGTTATGTGTAAAGAGCAACAAACATATTGGGCAAGAAAGGTTTTAGAATATGCCAAGGTAATTACAATTTCTTTATATGTATGTATATAAGAAATGGAATAAATATATAGGGAATATATTACAAGTACGTAATTATCAGGGATGGAAAAAGATATAGTTGTTATAGAAAAGGATGAAGAGTTACGGAAAATGAAATATGAATATAAAGTTATATAAGACTAAAAATTATTTAAAATATCCAGAATATAAAGTAAAGGAGCTTATTCTTATTTGGTGCAAGGACAGGAACTTCAGATATTAGGGGAAATAGGGCAGAAATGGAATAAGGATTTGGATTGCATATTTGGAGATTGAAAGAGAAAACATTGAACATTTATTTTTGGAATAGAGGATGTCGAAAAAAGATCAAAATAAATAGTACGGAGATTGGGAGAAATTTAAAGTTTAAAAGATGAGAAAGGAAGAAAGATTTTATGATTTTTTTTGTTTAGATTTTTGTAGTAAAATTGGAGAATAAAAGGAGAGAATAGTGGAAGTACCAAAATAATTTTTGTTTTCATTACCATAGGATAGGAGATACAAAAGAAATGCAAAAGAGTGGAGTTTATTGTGGTATATATGTTTTGAGAAGAAAGCAAAGGTTTAACTTGGCTAACAAGATTTCTGGGCATATAATTTACACACAGGAACTTTTGACTTTGTTTAAAGATAAGCCATTTTTCATCACACCAGACTGTTTTTGTAAATGCAAATAATGACTTTTTAATTTATCTACATATATGTTTGCTTAATACATGTAATATGTCACTTTTTTCTTTTAGAAAAAGAAAAAAATTCAGAAGAATATATCATTGGTCCTGTACCTAAAAGTGAGATATCAACCCTTACTGCCAATCCAAGAGAGTAAGTATACTGTTGAACTGTTTAATAGCATCATGATATTATCATTATTACTATGTGCTTTGGTAAAACAACCATTTCTTATAATAATTTAGGATTTTTTTTTACACTATTCATAATTTCTGTAAAGCTTCAATATGAATTTGAATTCCTGTATTTTTTTTTTGTTTAATCATTTCAGAAAAGGTTTGTTTTTAAATCAATAGAACTTTACAGCTGAATTAATGCGCTCATTTTAGAGCTTTTGGCAAGTATTGCTGAAAAATTAATTTTTTTCTTTCTCTTTAAATGAATTTTATATTATTTTTGTGATAATAATAGAAAAAGGTAACTTTATCTCTCTTATTGCATTGCCAATCCATATAATATTAATATCATCTTATGTTCTTTATTACTTTTTAAACCCGTGAATAGTGCGTTATAAAAAAGCATTGTAAAAAGTAATAAAGAACATATATGATATCAATATTATATTAGAAAAAGGTAACTATTTAGTTGGTCAATATTTTAATTAACTAGTGGTATTTTGTAAAATAAATGTTCAGTATAATATGATTATTTCAGTCAGTATAAAAATATTGGTATCTAATTACATTCCATTATATTTTGTTTATTATTTTGGTTTTTAATCAATAAAATTTAAATTTTCGGTTTGTATGAATAATAAAGTTGCAATAATATATTTGTACTAAGTACTTTTTTATCAATTAGAAAAACAAAGATGTTGAAGAAAAGAAAACAAATATTAACATATATAAAAGAAACCTACAGTATAATATTAAAGTAGAAAATGTTTAATCAGTAATTAATATTGGCTTTTCTCTTGATTGTTTCTCATCTATGGGCACTCGTTTAGATGGTGAAGTAGATTTGACATATTTTAACTGTAAAATTGGACAAATACAGCAGCCATGTATCCAGTTTTTTGTATCTTTTGGTACATTTACATATCAAACTTTGAATGCTTCACATTTAAGTTGATCATATATGTTCCAACAGTTGACATTTCCTCATCTGAAATATTAGATTTTTGCTTTGATGGAAAAATTTGTCTATTGGTAATCTTTTATCCATTGAGGCACTTCAGTTGTCCCAAGTCATCCGACCACTTTTGTGTGGATTTAGTGATTAATTCAAAAACTGTTGACAGAGACAGTTGTTCATGAAATGTTTCTTCTAATTTTGATAACTAAATTAAAAGACTGCAATGAATTGATTTTAAAGTGCAGTGAATCATTACAACTTCATATTTTCAGTAAATTCAGTTTGCCTTTTCTGAAACCATTTCTTACATTGATGTCATCTATTTTTTTTTTTAAGCCCTTGTCCACTAGCGATTCAATTTTTTTATGTTAGATTACATGTGCTCTACACATGATTAAATCTTATTATTGCTAAATACTTGAACAAATGCATTTTGAATTGCATCTGAGGTTTATAAATATTGTACTTGGCCACCAGTAATTGATTGAAAAATAAATTGAAAATCTGCAATTTTTTTTCATTTGAACATATCGTAATGCCAGATCGATGAAGTGACAATCAAGATCTGCAGCATCAATGATACCTTCCCATAACAGTTTAGAATTGACATTAATATGAAATTTTATTTGTCATGGTATAGTTCTTAAATGTTTAGTTGAAATTAAAACTCTCAAATGTTAGTCTACTATCGTTCTTTTCTTTCT
Source organism: Epiperipatus broadwayi (assembly GCA_028023455.1). Taxonomy (NCBI): domain Eukaryota; kingdom Metazoa; phylum Onychophora; class Udeonychophora; order Euonychophora; family Peripatidae; genus Epiperipatus; species Epiperipatus broadwayi. The sequence continues at coordinate 5,112,694 of JAQFVV010000072.1, read as the reverse complement.
TTGCATCATTCATCATTTTTAATTTGATGCAACACCACAAAAGATAATTCATCAGAATCTGCCATTATACTGTGATCGAGTTGCTATTATTTAAATTCACTGAGATTTATTTCAGCTGACTTACATCTATTTTCTTATTTGTACCAAATTATTAGTAAGTTGTATTTTGTTTTCAAGCTTTAAACCATTTTCATTTAGAATTCCAAATATCTTTTTGGTGTTTACTTTTAACTCAAAACAGTCATATGATTGGAAAGTTTTAATGTTTGTTGCTATAAGAATCCATTAGAATGATTTTATTGTTAAAAAGTAAACATAATCCTATATTACATTACTGCATTTGTTGCTTTTTCTTTACTATTATATATTGAAACTATGTTTCATTTGCATTGCCTTTATTTGAAATTGAACTCTACTCTTTATTTAACTCTTTATCAAATATATTCTTTTATATTTGATGCTATTAGATAAAAACTTTAATTTTACTTAAAATTTTATAATTTCAATGCATTTATCATTATTTCAAACTTAGAAGCAGTCTTAATTGATAGCTATAGATATATAATTATATTTACAAATTTTGAATTAAAATACTAACTGTTTATTTAAAATATTGATTTAAAATGTATATAAAAATACTGACCCAATAAATAACAGCCATAAAGAAAGTTTATACTGGGAAAATTTAAATCTTTTTTTTTTTAAAAAAAAAGATTCACTATCATGAGTAAAATTATTTTCAAAATTTACTACATTCAATCAGGTCTAAATTATATTTAAAAAGAAGTTGCCTGTCAAGTATTGGTGGTCGAGAGGTCAGCACAGCTGCCTTACAAGCAGTTGTCCCAGGTTAGCGGGTTCGCTTCCCGACCGATGCTATGACACATGAAAAAAAAGAAGTTGCCACACTAATTGCCCTGTATTTACATATGTTGTGAATATGTAATTGTATTTTTTGAAAGAAAACTCACGTGAAATCAATGTTTATCGAAAGTAATTAAAAAAAATTTTGTATACCAAAAAACAAAAGCCAAAAATTGTTCATCTTTAAATTCTTAATTAGAAGGTAATCAGCCTTCAACTCGTGCTGTTTAATCACATTATTAACTCGCTGATGTTACAGTGAATATGCAGGACATTCTTAAACCCAAATACAACAGCACATTTCGAAGGCTGATTACCTTCTGATTAAGAATTACTAATAAAAACTGCACTTGTAAATTATGTTATTAAATCTATTTTGTTTTTATTGAATAAAATATAAAAAAGGGAATGTGCAATTATTTCTCAGTTTGGGTCATATAAAAATAATGACTTTCATTATTCAAACATATGAGAACTATGAATTTTCAAAGGAGTGGAAAGGTTCAAGATTCTTTTCCCCTGTATACAGCCATCAATAATGTAACCATGGTAAAGGTGATGATTATTCATAACTTTAACATGTCATTATAATGCTTTTAAAAAAACTGTTTTCATGGAGGTTTTTTTTTTTTCATCTCTTTTGAGCTATTGAATTTCATTGCTGCCATTCGCTACATTTAGATTTGTTTCCAGAAATTAAAAAGTTTTGGTGCTTCAGTAGAAATAACTCGTCACAATGTAGGAAAGATCTTATAGTTTTTTTTAAATATATATCTTACAGTTAATTATATGTTAGAGATGTACACAAAGTATATTTTTATTCATTGACAAATAGTAATCTAATGATTTTTAAGCTCTTTCCAAATACAAAGTGTATGCACAACCGTTAGAAACCTTATGTAAATGTTACTTCAATTAGACAATTAAAGATTTGCATGTGAAATTTTAAAACTTAGCTTACTACATTCCAAACATTGAAATGACATTAAACTTTAGAATACTATCTTACAGGATGTTTTAAATTGCCTATATATTAGATATGTTTACTAAAATAATAAAGCCAATTACTCAAGGCTCTAATAGATGATAACAATCAACTCTTATCAACAATCTCAACCTGTAGTCAAGGCAACCTCCTTTAATAATAAAGATGAATACAACCTTTATGGTCTGATATGTTTATATAGAAATATTATATAAAAACAAAATCGATTTCAAAAATAATACATAAGCATTTTACGTAATACATATTTGAAACATACAAATTTATTCTAATTTGACTTACCTTTATATAATTAATTCATCAGGTAAGAGTGCACATTATACCAAAAATCAGACTATATTATTTTTCTAAATATGTTGCTCATTTATATGCTCAGAAATTTACTTTGACACAATTTTCTTCTGAGCGATAGCTCTTTAGAATATATAATTGATAATAAGGTAACAATAAGAAGAAAAAATCAAATATAATATAAAATGATTAACGTTATTTTCAAACATTAATATTTCACTCCAGAATGAAGTTTAATTCAATTTCTCTGATTCATATATTCTCCACATCACTCCAGAAAACTTTTATCTCATCCATTTATCTTATCTGTAGTGCCTTTTAACTTTTTTTAATCACTTGAGATCCAGTTTAAGATTCCAATTGACCAGCTAACATCACCTCTTCTAATAGTATATCCAGCCCATCTACATTTTAATCTCTTAATTCTTTCAATATGTTTTGACCCATGTAATTTGCCTTCAATGTCTCCTTGTTATATCTAACATACACCATTAATTAGTCAAGATCTTTGGATTTCATAAAGCATCTCCAAGTCTGAGTCATTCATAACCTCTGATAAAACGTTTATTAAAAAAAAGAATAAAAATACTGTTTCAAACATATATCCATATTCCCATTTAGGATTACATTATTTAATTCTTTCAAAAAAAACCTTTGGAAATCCAAGTTTAATTACATGTTAATTTCATTCACCATATTTCCATCTGAATCAATAATTTGATCAAGGTAGTTACAGTTTCCACCTTCTTATTTATTACTATCATTTGGCAGACCTCATGTTATAGAGATTATCATATTTACCTATCATTCTCAACCCAGAGTTCTAACTCAAGCAAAATTTTTTATCAAGTTCTAATCTTAGGATTTATCTTCTAGTAGTCTCTTCATAGCCATCCCAATTGTCATCCAGTGACTAAATGAAGTGTGAAAGAATTACTAAAAGCATCACCACCTAGTTTTCACCAATATAAAATTATATTTTAGTTCTGTATTAATGGAAATCAACCATACTCTGTAATGATTTAGAGGAATTTTATTAATAAAGTCATTTTATAAATTTAAAATTTCTTTATTAGTAGTATTTTTTATTTATTGAAATTTGTTTTATTTTATTATAGTTTTGGGAAAGCTTTACTTCCTGGTGAAGGAGCTGCAATGGCAGCCTTTGTGGCTGAAGGAAAACGAATTCCTCGTCGTGGTGAAATTGGTTTGACAAGTGATCAGATTCAATCATTTGAAGATGTTGGTTATGTGATGAGTGGAAGCAGGTATATGTATTTTACATTTCTGTGTTTTCATAATATGCTAATATTGAAATTTCAGCTTTGAACTGTCACCATGACTTTTAAATGAATAGATGCTATAAACACTTTAAAAAATTGATTATAATTTCTTTCATATATGTAAGTATTTGCCTGAAAATTAGTGATGTTGGTGTATTAGATGTGATAATATGTTGGACTATGTCCATCATCTACCATTAAATATTGAATGTCTAGAAAATTTTTAACTTTTCAGATACACTTAATTGTTAGTAATAATACTCAAATCTAGTAATCTATGTAGTCTATTTGTGTTTTATTACTAACAATGGTTTGTATTTGAAAAGTTAAAAATTTTCTAGACATTCAATGTTTAATGGTAGATATTGAAAATAATTCCACGTATTTATTGCATAGTGGTTTTATTCATTCATATTTAGATAACATATAAAAATTGAAGAAACTTTAAATACAAGATAAAACAGAGGACCCTAGAAATAATGAAGATGAATGCAGTAATTACTAGAGTTGCTAACTGCCAGATGAGGATATGAAGTTTCCATTATTGATTTACTATACCCATTTAGTGACAGTATTGATTGACTACTTGGAAAAAAATTCCCAAGCCTATTAGCTATAACAAAGCATTAAAAAAGAAATAAAGATCCATCAGTGAAGTTCACGATAAATGTTTCAGAAATTATGATGGTGTAGTCTTTGATAAATTTTATTTTTGAAACATTTCTTCATAGAAACAAATTTAATTGGATCTCATTTTCATTGTGAAAAAACCAATTACTAGTATAATAATTTTCCACCTCCTCTTTCCCTTTTATTTCCTATAATGAGACTTGCTCAGAAATATAATCAAAAATGCATAAACTGAAAGGAAAATTTTCTTTAAAGAAATAAGATTAAGTGCTGTTATCAAAGTATCATTAATCAGTATAATAAATATATGGAAGAGTGTTTCCAATATGATAAATAAATGGAATTATAAACATATATCTTTGGTCAGAAACTAAAATATTAAGCAAACATTTCCTTTTTAGGCCTTTCAATTTTATTAATCTTACTTTATTGTCATTAATTATAACATATCTTTTTAGGAAATTGATTTTCACTTTTGTATATGTAAATATTAAATGATTGGTTAGCAGTAAATCATGTAGGACCATATTATTACCTACTTTCTAAAATATAAAACTAATTATGTAATTAATATATTACAGAGCTATATCTTTTAATATTAAGAGCATGTAAGCGCCCTCTCTTAGTTCATTATTTAACTAATCTGTTGAAGGTTTTAGCCTTTCACGTTATTACTAAGATATAATTGTGGATTAGGGCAAGACAATGTTCATGGGATCAGTTTCAAGGGGCATCTTTCATAAGCCTTGCTGAGCCACAATATCACTAATTACAAATCATTAAAAGGCTTGAACTTTAACAAGTTGGTGAGTTTTGCATTGGTGTAGTTCCTAATTTGGCTGTTGTATTCCATGTCTTAGTTAAGTAATAAGCTAATAGAGGGCAGATAAATGCTCTCAACAACAACAATATTAAAATATATCTCAAGTGCAACTTTTTATTTTGGTGAAATGTTTTTCTATGTGCTATATTTCAGCAATAATTTAATCATTTCTACAATAAATACATAAATATATTTGAAAAAAAAAACACTATATAGGACTCTTGTTTTACAAAATTGGAATAAGGTATTTTTGTAAATGAGAACATTTTAATTTTTTTAAAAGGAAAAAAAAAATTTTCTTGATGTAGTACCTGTGGCAGCATAAAGTTTTTAATATTTCAGATTAGATACTACAAATAATCATCACTAACAGATGTTGATGTAAGCGATAGAAATAAGATCTGATCTTTAATGCTCTAACTTCTAGTCATATTATATGTTACTATATAGATAAATAAATTCTGAAGATCAAAAATTTATTTTTTTGATCTAACCTTTACTGACATTGATAACTTTGCCCAATTACTTTAATGATGTCTTGAAAACAGCAGCTCATAGGTCTTTCTTCAATAGTCTCAATCACTTTTCATCTTTTTTTGGTACAGTTATGAATAATTCAGCATGGCAAATTTATTTTCGTTATAAACAGGAAACATTTGTTTTTGTATATCCCTTTACGCATGAAAAATACAAAACACTGCTCTTCAGTAATATGCTTCTCAGATGCAGCACCATTTTAATACTAGAATTAGCCATCAAACATGCACATTACTGTTTTATAAAAATGGCTTCTTAGTCAGAATCAGAAGTTTCTAAGTTGCATTATGCTGTTCTCTATTCATAAATATAGAAAATTTGTTCCCTTAGTAGGTTTTCTTTGACTTTATGTAGTAAAACTTCTTTTAAAAACTAAAAAGAAATAGGATATAAGGAATGTAATAGATTGTATAGTCCATAGACTTTATCAATGCTTTCTGTCAAATAATGTGGTTTACAGGTAAAAAAAAAAAGAATAAATTTACTTTCATATTTAAATTTATTGGAATTATTATTTTTTCTCCCAAAAAATTGTATATATAGTTTCTCAAGTCGCTGATGGTTATATGAATTTAACTTTTTTAACAAGTGGGATAATTTCAAGTAATACAAGATAGAGAAATATGAATTAAAATTTGAATTAATAATAAAATTGTTAAAATAGACTAGTTAATATATATATCTTATTTGTTCTTTATTTAGAGGATGAATTTATTTTGAATCTTATATACAAAATTGATCACATTTATTTATATCTCTCCGAATCTTTATCTTTTCTCAGGAGTTCTAAGAAGTCCAAACACCATAAATAATAAAGTTAGGCCATGGATCTTAAGTTCCAATAATTTGCCCCTCTATTACTGCACCAAACTATGCGAAACAGTATAATATACTTATATATATCATTGTAAAACCAATAGTTTTGGTTTACTAAAACAAAAAACCCATTTGTATTGTTCTTAATAAAAAAAAATGTTTGCAATTAAGATTTTGTAACTAATAATATAGTCTACTTCTATAATATATATTTTATTAGTTTCAACATTTTAATTTTTGGTTAAACAGTACAATACTGACATTTTTTTTCTCTCTCTTTTAGTAAATTAAGAAGAACGATATTGTTTTTACAATGAATCTTATATTAAGGTTTAGATATATCAAATTTATTACATTTGTTACTATATCATTTCATTAGATTTGAAAATTGCTGCGTAGTAAATCAAAATATTTCACGTAGTTTATTTATATATAATATTTAGTGAATTAAATGTGAAGGTATTTTAAGTTTCACACTCGTAGTTCGAAATGCTTGAGTCTGGCTTATTTATATATAAATTGAGGCATAGAAGAAGGTGGGTCCCATCTCTTTCTGATAGTTCTGATTTGTGTTTCAGAATTAAGAGATCCTCGTGCAGTTATTATTACATCTGATTGACTGTACATTAGCATGTTTAAGGCGCAGGTTTCGAAGGTTTAAGCCTTTCACGTTATTATTAAGGTTTAAATGAAAAACACTAGAAAAATTTCTGCAGGATTGATTTAATTGCATTTGTAGACTTCTCATTTCTAAAGATAGTAGTAACTTAATATAATTAATTCCTATAACATGTTTGCATCAATTTTTTATTTATTTACGAGGGAGAAGGGAGGGTGAAATGAAAAGTATTATAATGCCCCTTTCATAACAAAGTAATAAACATTATTTTAATCAAATTTAGCAATGATGTATGTGTGAGAGAGGGGATGCTGCAGAAGATTCACTTTTTAACAATAGTAGGAGAGATAAAGTTTTTGTATTTCATTATTTAATTTAATTAAAATATATAATAAATATAAATCAGAATTTATTGACTTCTGGAAATGAAAATTAGCATTTAGCAATAGGAAAGCATTTGATCATTGTTAGCTTTAATAGATTAGCATTGTTTACCATTTGTAGCAGGCAAAACACAAGTCCTATTTGATTGACAATAATTTTTTTCACCTAATATTTGCTTTTGAGCTATTCCTTTTTTTAAAAATTATTATGGTGTCTATGTTTTCATATTTGTTGCAAAATTATTTATCAGTATAGAAGCTGAAGATTTAAAGTTATCACTTGTCTTTAATTTTATAAAAATGACTATATATATATAAAAGAAAATTAAACTTTATAATTTTTTTATTTCAGGCATCGACGAATGGAAGCTGTTCGTCTTCGCAAAGAAAATCAAATCTACAGTGCAGATGAAAAGCGAGCTTTAGCTATGTTCAATAAAGAGGAGAGAAATAAGAGAGAAGCAAAGATTTTAACCCAGTTGAGAGATATGATTCAAAACAAAATGAAAAAGAAACAGTAATCACTGAATAAAAAAAAAATTCTTAAATTATTTTAATATCTAAATAAATATGGCAAAAATAATATAAGATTTTTATTAAAGACTAGCCTATATTTGGATTGATAATGACTTAATTATTTCATGATGCTATTTGTCTTTGTAAGTCTGCTTAACACCCTCTTGATGATGATTATTCAGTCATGGTGAGAGGGCTTATATTCTGTAACAACTTGGAAGCTATGCTAGAAATAGCATTACAATAAACAGGATCAATTTAACTGGAAAAGTTTTTATTGGTAGGATCGAGAGAGAGCAGCAGCACTGTATTACTAACGTGATATTGGAAATAATATAAAACCAGGATGAGATTATCATGGGGATGGATGAAATATTATTAGTGGTCACGATATTATAAAAAAGAAAGCAACAATAAATTAGAAAAATTCTTTATGTAGGAAAATTCATAAGGCTTAAAAGAAATAAATCTTTGTATGACAGTCGCTTGGAGTTATTGACCTTTTGAAGCTTAACAACGTGCAATAACAAATTTATCAATTATTATTTTAATTTTTTCTAAACATTTTTTAAAAAGGGTATTAAAAAGGTTTATGTGGTAGACAAATGCTTTTATTTGAATAAAGTTATCCTAATGGTAAGCAGAAAGTATAATAAAGTCAATACTAACAACATAATTTGATTTTCAAAGCTTACAATATTAATAAGATTTCTACTGCAGTACCATCTATTGCAAACTTGAGTAATCAGATGATACTGCAATTTTATCTTCTTCCTAGTGTCCAGTTTTTGTCTTATCAATGAGAACTTGGGATTTGAAACTATACCCAATGTAAGTTTTCTAGCCAGAAATTCAGTACCCAATGATTATTCAAACTTACATTAAATGGCAGAGTAAAAATGAGAAATATTTTTTACAAAAAGTCTGTTAGTGAATTTTTAAGTGTGATTAAATAACATAATTTTTAATAATTTTGTATAAGAAACTAATTCATTTTCATGCTTTATCAAATTAATGATATAATTTATCTACTGTTTTATTAATATAGTATAATCAATTCTAATGACCATTAATAGTTGCCATCTATTCATAAATTATTTTTGTGTTTGAGAAAAGTATAAGTGATATAGGCATTTTGTTGTAATTATTTATGCATTAAATAAAACAACTTAAAAAAAGTCATCAACATATTTTATATTTGGTGTACTTTTATTATACGATCAAATTTTTTTTTGTAATTATGTACTAAAAACTTTTTTTAGCATGAATGTGTGAAATGATATCCATCGTAGTTAGTACAAAAATATAACAAAAGTAAATACAGTGTACTAGAAAAATAAGTCAAAATATACCATCTACCTTTTTTTTAAAAAAAAGACTAGTTTTTCCTTTAGTTGACCTTGATTGCCTGTAAACTTTGTAACCATACATATTACCATATTGTCCTTTTTTATATTAATTAGAAAACCTAATTCTAATTCCTGTTGAATGTACGCACTGTGATCTGAGTGGGCAGGTCGACAATTTGTAGTCACTGTGCATCCGGATGCCTAAAATTAATGTAAGCTCATTCAAATTGTCTTTGTTGGTTTTGTAAACCCGTTCACTCAACCTTGTTATTGAGGTATGAATAAAATTTGGGGTTTTTAAAACAAGACTAGTTTTTGAAAGATCATTATAATGTTCTTTTTTAAAATGAATATAAATTTTTGCGTAACTAACCAATGTATATGAAAGAAAGAATATGCCTGAATTTAGGAGGATGACAAATAGAATGTATTTTTAATGCAGCTTTATTTCATATAACATATTTCTTATTAATACTGAATCATTATTGTGCCTTTTTAGGAACAAAATATTAATATCTGTAAGAAAATATAAATTTTTTTAAATTGAAGCTATAGCAGATTTATTCATTAAATAGTCATGCAGGTCCGACAAAGGGATTCAGATGCCTTGACTTTACAAAAAAGAATGTGAATACATTAACAGTTTACATTTATGAGATAAAGTTTCTGTCATTTGACTTGTTTACTACAGGCAACGATTTGTGAACACTGGGATGAACTATAGTATATAAAAGACATTACTAAAAAGATATTTCATGCTACTATGGTATCGGTAGAGCCATTCTTTGTCATTCAGTTTTGTTGATCATTTAAATCAAATTATTTTTTTTCTTTTATAAAATGCAATCAAAATTAATCAAGTATTCTTCTTTTCCATACGTATTTTTTTTAAAAATATACATACAAAAATCTCTTTTTTTTAGGGTTTAGAATAACTTTTACAAAAAGTTGATTTTAAATTGTAAAAATCACAATCCAAGAATCTATATATGCTTATCTTTTAAACATTAACTGCTTTGATTAAAACAATAATTTGAAAGAATATCAAAATAGAATCATCACACAGATTTCTGTTCACCACACATCTTAAAAAATAAATTCAGATTTGTATTTATGATGATAGGGTTTGACTTAGTTGATCAAATTTGAAATCAATTTAAGAAGCTCATCATAGTTCACAATTTTTATTCAACATCTATCTTAATTAAATAATGACTTACTAGAGGGTACTTAAATGCTCATTCACAATAATAATAAATTACAAAAATAATTCAAAACTTTATAGTTTTATATTTAAATGTTAGGATTTTTTTTTTTAAATATATAAAAATATCTATCTTAATGCTATGACAGGTCCCATAAAGCTTTATTTTGTAATTTTAAAATTTTTAATGCACCAATTATTATCAATAATAATCAATTACTACTACTTGATGTTCTGTTTACTAGCATCAACCTATTTTTAAGTAGAGAACCTAACATATATAACTTCACAGTTTCAAATATTGAATTATTTTTTTCTCTCCAATAATTTACAGAAATGACTTAATATAGATTTTTTGGACATTTTTATATTAATATGCAAGTAAATCAGAATAATATTTTTTTACTTAGTTTATGTTTTAACTGAATTTATTTATAAATGAATGTACAAATTTATTTGAAAATTTGTAATATACAATTGCATAACAGAAATACACAAAAAACATTATCAATAAAAACTCAAAAATGGAATGAAAAGATTTGGATTGTAGATTTGGTTTATGTGGATATAGCAGAGAATATATTGAATATATTTTGAAGTTTATGATATTGAAAGAAGATAAATTATAAGGAGAGTGGGAGGAATTTAAATATGAAGAGAGTGAAAAAGGTAAGAGATTGATTGCATTTAAATTTTTATAATGAAATTGGGCAAGATAAGGAGAGCATTTTTTATTAAAGTGGGGTAAGAGAAAAAGAAATTAATAAATCAGGGCTAAAAAAAATAAGTGAATAATAAGGAGTTAGAATTTGGTGTAATTTACTGTAATACATCTACAATTCAAATCCTTATTCCATTTTAATCTCTTCCTAGTATTTAAAGCTCCTGTCCTTGCATCAACAATAAACTCGTTTTAATGTTATACATTCTTTCATATTATTCTTATATATATATTTTTTTATTCATATATCATCTTTTCCATCTTTCATAATACATATATTTATAATATGTTCTTTATACATTTATTCCACTCATATTAATATGCAGAAATAAATTATCTATCTATTAACTTCGCATACTGCATAATCTTTCTTCCCCAACGTGTTTAATATCATTCGCACATAATCCAATTATACTAATATATTTTCATTAATAAAAAGTATCACAGAAAATATATACTGTACATATATAATTTATTTAATATATTTATCCATAAATTTTTTATGAAATTCAGAACGAAGGGTATCATTAATAAATCTTTTTTCTTTGTTATCTTCTCCTCTGGCACAGTTTTTAAAAACAACATCGTCATCCCACCTGAAACAGACAAAATTTAAGATATATTTATTCAGTCATCAGAATTATAAGTTCTATTACAAATATTAAAGTTACAATTATATTGGGATCCCAGAATTATTGAACAGAAAAATGTTATCATAAATACAAAATAGATAATTTTTTTATTATTGCAATTTCAATTACATAGAAAGTTAATATACATTACACGATTAATATTAAAAAATGTCAGAAACTAAAATGCATAAATTATACAAACAACATATTGATGATGTGAATATTACATCTAAAATAAAAAAGATAATATAAATTATTTATGTATTTGTTCAAAACTAAACACTGAAAATACTATTGCATCATTATTTTGTGACTGTAAGATCACATTAGTTTATATTTACGCTTTGATTAAAGACAGAAGTAAACTACTTAAAAGTATATGCAAGATAATACAAGAGTGGATATGATAACATAAGCATATACGGTCATACACAGTATCTTGGATTGATTATTTCATTGACAAGATCCAAAATAAATTGTTACACAATTTGGATTTATATTATACTTTGATATGTTCTGAAGCAAAATTATACGCCTTGAATAAAATTACAAATCTTGTATAGCAGGAAATAAACATTAAAAAAAAAAAATAGTTTTATACGATAATGAAATAAAATTTTCGTAAAGAACAGGATAATTTTCTGCCCTGCTTTTGAAGCATCAGATCAGGATTTCTAATATCAGGGCTGTTACACTAAAGATGAAGCTGATGGATCCCTAATCTATACCAAATATATTTACTTGACTTTTACACTATTTCATATTGCACAAGAGTGCAGTTTAAGTGTAAAATAAAAGTACATAATTGTTGATATTCAGAAACTAGAGAAAATCACAAATACTTTTATATTATTACATATTTTTAAAAGAGAAAATTAAAAATATGCCAAAGGAATATATTTTGAAAAAAAAAAAAAAGATTCTATATTTTATCAAATGGCAAGTAGAAAAATCCACATGATTAATAAAATATTGATACTAATTGATTACAGTTCTTAATAGAAGGACTCTAACATCTTTTGTGTATAAATATTTTGCACAAAATATAACTAGATTATAGAAAAATAAAACTATCTTTAAATAATCCACTATAAGGTGAAAGGTCTCTCAATTCTAAGATTGTCAAATGCTGGGTAGTAAGAACTTAGATTTTGCTTGTTCAGTTTCCTAGCAGAACCTTTTATGATTAATGGTATGTAAATGCATTAAAAATTGCATAGGAAAAAGGTGTATGACTAAATGAAATGTAATATGTATAAAATGTACAATAATATTTTTTTTGCAAGAGACCATAAATAAAAACATCTATTATTAAATGTATATATATCACTGGCAGGGTAATTTGGTTGTTTTAAAGTTCAATATGGAACTGTAATAATCTTTGAAAATGTGTCATAACCACAAATTGTTTAGCTCAAATGATTGAAATTTTACAATACATTGTCTAGCTTTCGTAAAGAAAAAAACTAGTTTAAATAAATTACAAAAATCATAGATGTGTTGAAGATACAGTATATTAGAAAGCAATTTAAAATATCTAAACATAGCCATAATTTAATGTATATGAGGTGTGACAGTTTAATTACCAGAATGCACCTTTATAAAATATACATGTGGAAATGCACACTAGTGGCTATTGTCGTCTTCAAAATAGCCCTCTTGTGCATCTGTACATTGATCAAAATCATGTTCCCCTTTCTGGAAGCAGACCTGAAACTCATTTTCAGGAATACTGTTAAGCAGCTGTCTTTTGGATATCACAGGGAGCTAAGTCAGGTGAATAGGAAGAAAGGTCTAATTGTGTAATTGATTTTTTTGGTCAAAAAGTCTCACTGTACACTGTTTCTGTTCATCCATCAAGATCCAAGGTACAAACTTCGCAGAAATCTTTCTCGTGCCCAATTCTTTATTTAAAATTAGCCTGTTTCTTGATTAATGTGCAATTCTTACAATTAATCATCTGTTGGACAGTATTGCACCTCATATTTTGTTAATAATAACTGGTCATTATTGTTTTGTCTGTCCACTTTTGGGATCATCCATATCTCGCCCATTTTTGAATCTCTTATGCCACTGAAACACATGATTTCTTCATAGCATCTTCACCATATGTCACTTGCAACAGTTGTAATGTTTCACTAGCACATTTGCCAATTTTCACACAAAATTTGATATGTTACTCAAAATTTCAATCACTCATTTTTATGCCAAAGTGTACGCACAAATATTTATTATTTTCTCAATAGCTAACAAACTACTAGTTCTATCAACTTAAAATTTATATATCTATTAGCTTAAACATGTTCAAACATGAACACTCTTGTCATTTCGATACAATTAGGTCACTGGTAACATTACATAACCGTTCCAGGAAATGAATTATCACATGTATCACTTTCTGTGTATTAAATTTAAAGTATAGTGTATGTTGAACATTACCAACCATCATGATAACTAATAATCCAAACAATCATAAGGTATTTCTGAATAGTTTAGTGCAGTGGTACAGTAGTGAAGTATAGAATTAAAGGTTCACAGATTGCAGCTTGGCTTGGCACTTTTAATGCTCAAACATCCTATGACCTTAAATGACAAACCATTCAATTACTTTTTACAGAATATTTATTTTAGCAAGGACTAACCACTAGGCTACATTAATTTAAAACAGATTTGTTAAAGTATTCCAATTATTAAAAATTAATTCAAATTCTCAATGATCAGTCTCCACTAGCTATGCTAGAGTTAAAACGTCCTTTTAAAACTCTAGTGTAACTAATGAGAATGGTGGCATGACCTTGACAAAAATACATTCGAGATGATTGTTAATTTTATATAAATCATGGCAATAGTTAGTAATATATAATACTTTAAATTGAGCGCTGCAGAGATGCTAAGTGTACTTTCATTACTTATTATAAACAATTTATAAAAATTCATATAATTTGATGTTTTTAAAATATTAATTAAATGTAAAATCATTAATGTTATGGCTTTTGCGTCATATAATATACAACTGAATCTTGTGAAATAACTTTCACCAAGAATAAAATCTATTATGTTTTTAAAAGAGGCTTTTTAAACTTTAGCATGGCTGATGAAACTGGTGGTTTGTTCTTGTGAAACATATTCCATGAAGAATTTTAATTATTAATTTAAATTACAATAGAGGCTGTTAAGGTTCAAAATAGTTTAACACTACAAAGAACAATAAATACATTTTCATTACATGGAAATTCTAATAATTTTAATAAACACACAAATCATGACGCTGATAGTAGATAATCTTATTCACAGAACAACTAAATCCAAATGTGCTATCATAATAATGTAAGTCAAATTCAAAAAGTTATTTTAACAAACTTTAAATAATATTCACTGTTCTCACATCAATACTAATTTTTTTTTTCATATGTCAAAGCATCGGACAGGAAGCAAACCCGTGACAACTGTTTGCAAGCAACTGCTTGCTTGCAAGGCGATTGCGCTGACCTCTTGGCTACCAATACTTGACACATCAATACTAATTTATCAGTTAGACAAAATATGTAAATTAGCTTTGATATAAGAAAGTGGCCATTATTTTCTAAATTTGTTAAAACTCTTTAACATGTGAATTGTCATTTTGGTATTTTTGTCAGATTCCAGTCAGACAGGATTTTTTTTCAGGTAGCTGATCCAGAGCCAACCCAGATATCCATGCAACAGTAAAAAGTATGATGCTCTTTGTGTTAGCTTTAAATAATTGATACCATGTACATCTAAAGTCTTTTAAATCTTGCTTCTAAATATGTTAGAGACATTAAACAAAAATTGGATATTATCTCTATCACATTTAAGAGTATTTCTATAATATTTAATAGTTTCAGTATTTTTTTTATCTGATCTTTGGAATAAACTACATACACACCAGAAACTTATATGTACAATGTAATGCGATTCTATCATTGCAAGATAAATATTAATCTTTTCAACGTCAAAGTTTCTTTATGTTTTGTAAATTTTGAACTAGATAAAATCTGCTTGGTAAATGGGTATCTAATTATTGTTAGCTGTAGAATAAAATAAGGATGGAAAACAGCTCAAATCCTTACCATCTGCAATTAATGAGCCTGATGAGCACAATTGTCTCTGTACTATTCTTCTATAAGGAGGTAGGAAGAGGTCTTTACCTATTGTGGTTATCTAAAAGCTTTTTTATCTTATCAATCATTAATCCAGCAACTGAAAATTTGACTATAATTAAAACCCACACAAAATTATGAGGGACATTTCAAATTTTCATGATTACCATAATATGAGCTATGATTTATAACTTAATCTTGAATAGACGTGCAATAAAAAGATTAAATAATATAGTAAATAAATTAATATGCATTTATTTTAAAATCAAATTAATAAACCTAATAGTTATGTCTTTTTTGTATCTCTTAGTCAATTGTTCCATTTAATTGGCGATTTCATTTTTCTTAAGAATTAGAAACTGAAAATATTTCATACTCATTTTTTACTTTACCCATTATATTCTTTCAGTTGAAAATTTAAGGATGAATCACCACATTTTAGTGGCACCTATCTTCGCTGCAGATCTTAGTAGAATATCAATTATCTTCATATTGATCTCGGTTGTATCTGACTTATCTCAGAAGTATGTCAATATTGTAAAACAAATTATAGTTTTAATTTAAATTCAATGGAGTATTTTTGAAGGTTAGAAATATCAAGTGTTAATACTGACTTTTTTAATAGTTTTTGTTTGTCAAATATATAACTTACATCTCACTAATCGATGATCATTTCCTGTGTTGAATATATTGAGAACATTGCTATCTAACACATTTAATCAAAATATAGTCCAATTCTGCTTATTTTCATTTGGATGTTCTCACATCTGTTTCTGTTTAGAAAGGCTTATCCCAGATAATAAGCTCAATTGGTTTCCTAAAATGCCTTGCAAATCAACTTTTATAAGAACAAGCAATTATAATGATTTCCTAAGGTAAAAAAATTAATTTGTTATCCTGAATCTATTGTATATATATAAAATGTTAAATGAAATGGAAGTAGCTAAATGATTTAGTTCACTAAAATTCTCATAGGTAAATTGTTAACATACATTTAACTAAACAGGATAAAGAGCACAGAGAAGAAACTGAAAAGATTGATTTTATCAATTATAGTACCTAGCCTTTGATGAGCACGAGTCTTATTCTAATAGATATCAGAAAATACTCTTGCCTATTTGCAATTATCTCTCACACTGGAAAATAATTAAATTACCCATCAACTTTACATCCTGATAATAGCCTGAATTTAGTATATGACATTAGTTAATATTTAAGGCAAAATAAAACCTCTATGGAAAAATGAATATTTACACTAAAACGAAATTTTCCTAATTAAAACTGTTTTTTCAGAAGTTAACTATTGTGACTTATAAGCAAAAATACTTCCACTGATACTAATACTATAAGAAGAAAATAAATATCTTGAAGAGTGGTCATTGATTAATTTTAATTTTCAGCTAAGAATATAAAAAATCTTGCAAAGAAAATACATATTTTTGTACAGTATTTAAACATTAAATAAAACAATTTATTTTAATGATTTTTGTTAATTAAAAAAACCCTTATATTTGCCAAACTGAAAAATGAATCGGGAATTTTGTTCATCATTTGAGAGCTAAGCAAAAACACTTGATTTTAGGTGTATCTGACACTCCCCCCTCCCCAAGTGGATAAAAATACCAACTTAGCAAATACATAGAAAAAAGAAGTAAATAAGGCTTCAAAGATGTAGAAAAATGATCTGCCTAAGAAGACAAACACAGGAATGACTATGTTGGCAGTAACAAAGGAGAATCAAAAGCAAAATACACGAGTGAGAAAAGAAACAAGTAACATTAACATCATAGAAAAAATTAAGAGATTGAAAGTGAGCTGAACTGGACTTATAGTCAGAAGACATGATAATATAAAACTGGATCCAAATAAATTATCAAAGGCCTAGAAAGAATCTAAATGTGAAATGAAAGACCATGAAGATGCCATAAACAGAAAAACTGAATTAAAGTTGAAGAGATCATCTTTAGTGGAACAATAATGATTGAAGTTGATGATATCTGCCTTTATTTTTAAAATCTCTTAGGTTGTCACATAGTCTCTCTTTGATTCAAATAAATAAATAAATCATTACAAGAATGGATCTATGAGTGGCAGCATTTGCTTTGATTCGCAATAAAATTTAATTATTAATTTTTTAACAATAAAAATCAAAATGCTAAATAAGATGTTGCAGGTAGGGAAAAAAAATTAATTTATCATAATCTATTGTATTTAAAATATTTTTTATAACCTTGTTTTGGATGTATAGTAAGAAATAAACGGTGTGAAATCACAGACGCACTGCGATTGTACATGCACAGGTATATCATTGTTTTCGATCATTGATCCACTGCAAAATGGTTTCTCAAATTCACTCTAATTTCTCTGATTATCCTCTCTCCTCCATAGCACACTGTCAGGCTTCTCCTTAATCTCCAATTAACATGGAATCTCTTTCCAAGTCTTCTACAATCCCTTAGGATCATTCTAAGAGGCTTCAAGTGTCCATCTCTTATCACCTCACCAGTTCCATTCCAACCTCTTAGTTCTTTCAATGATATTAGCCATACCTGTGCTTTTTCACTCATGGATTAAGTTTTCACTTTCCTCTTGTCTCCCAATATACAATCCTTCATATATCCTATATATTGTAACCAGTTGGGTTACATGGCACCCAACAACAGTGTGTATGCACATATATATAAAGTAAAGGAAAATAAATAAAGTCATAAATTTTTGTAGGTATTTTCTACATTTCACTTGGAATAAAAATAAATAAAGGGTTAAATAACTGAATTAAAATAATTTTATTTATGAAATAATTATTTTTTTAAAAAAGGTCTAAATAAATATTCTGATTTTGAAATTTAAAAACAAGCAGGGTTTATTTTTTGACAACTTTTAATTAAAACTTGTAAAAAAAAAATTGCTTTTTTAATTGATGCTTGTATGCATTTCTATTATCCATTTTTAAAAATCTTTGATAAGATTTCCAAATGTAGCTTTTAATTAGAAGTGCTTTTGGAGGGATTAAAATTGTTTCCAATCAAGAGAAATAAGAAAAAAACCACAGTGTTGTCACCTGAGGATTCTATAAAAGGACTGACAAAAATATCAGTTCAGTTTTGACTTGCAGTTTTTGTAAGGCTGGTCAGAAGTCTGGTTTTAATATTTTGAGAAGCAGTGGCCAAATAAGCCAGCTGCAAAGTTTGGATATTAATTTTTTTAAGACAATTCTTGTCTTAATATTTTTGTGAAGCAGATGGCTAATAGCTAGCTGCAGAGTTTGGTTAATAAAATTTTTGACCAAGTGGCAGCAAATAGCTAACCAAAATAGATAGCTGCAATTTGTTGGTAACTGTAGCAGAATGGCCACAGTAAAGAAAGCTGTAGAGATGGCTGGCAGAATTAGGCAGTTACCATAAAGATGTAGCTGGAGTCAAGACATGAAGTAGCTGCTTTACAGTTTTGAATTCACATGGAGAAAAATGACGCACTTTGTGTTGAAATTCATAGCCTTAAAGGTGTTTTGGAAAAGTTTGCTGGTCTGAAGCTCATTAAATCTTAGAGAGTAGGGAATTCATGGAATGTCAACATACCTGATTATACTTTCCTGATGCTGACAATTACCTGGATTGATCTCCATTAAGAGAAACCATCAGTTGCTGAAGTAATTATATGTATGCTGATGCATCTAAAGGCAGAGAAGCACAGATAAACATATATACAGCTGGTGGTGAGTTGCATTATATATAATGAAATTTTAAATAATTTCCTTAGTAAAATGACATTTTTATAACTGTTAGATATATATATAAAACAATATTAGTTTAAAATCGTTTATTAAAGGAGAAAAAAAGGTTTAAATCTATATTTTTAAAAATTAAAAAAAAAACACCTTATAATTAAAAGTCAACCTATAATCATGTGACATATATAGAAAGAATTATTTAAAAATTTATTTTAAAAGGAAAAAAAAAGATTTCCAGAAAATCTTTTAGACCAGGCATGTCAAACTCATTCAAACAACAGGCCATTTAATGCGACTGGTAAGATTCTCGCAGGCCACATCAAACTTACAATTTTTTTAAAAATTTTATTATGAAGGGAGAATGCAGGATTATAGGTGGGGTAATTAAAGCATATTATATAGTTTAATGACTTCAGTTCAATAATATACAATTGATATAGTATTGCTTTTATTTAAACATTTATTTTATTTGATTACATATTTCTAAAACTACAATTTATTGTTTTTACCAGAAACTTGCCAACACTGTCCTCCTACTAGTTTTCCAATATCTGGATTCAAAGACTGAGAACAAACAATTTTCATTACGGCAGATAGATGTTTATCAGTTAATCTTGATCTGTAAACTTTTTTATTTAATTTCATGCATGAAAATAATTTCTCACATAAGTATGTACTTCCAAAAAAGCATAAAATTTGTGCAGCTAATTTTTTAATTTCTGGGTATTTTTCACCTAAATAGGAATATATTTTGGGAGTTCCTACTTCTCGATATTTGTTTTTTAAAATCGAATCATTCTAGAAATCAATTCCAGCTGTATCAAAGTCGGAGCTTTTTCAACTTCAAATGCAAATGGTCCATTGAAAAGAGAAAAAAATTTCTTCTAACTTCTTGAAATCATCAAAATGTTTATTGAATTCATTTTTTATTTTTTCAATTTTTGCAGAATATTGTGAAAACGAGCAACTTTGTTTTGTGCTTTTAACTGCTCACACATAGGAAAATACGTCAAAACTTTCTTTTGCAAATGATTTTTAAACAAATTCAGTTTTTGTACAACGCTTGCAACTGCATCATACATGTTCATTATCAATTGATCTTTGCCTTACAATATAATATTAAGATTATTCAGATGTCTTGTAATACCTGTTAAAAATGCTAGGTCTGGTACCCACAATGGATCTTTTATAACCAATATATATTCATTGTTTTCATCTTTCATTTCAAAAAATAATATTATTTCCTCCAAAGCAGATAGAAGCTCTTTAAGATGTTGTGGCAGAACAACCAATGAACTTCTACGTAATAAGGAAGATTTTTGAATTCGGATTCTAAATCCTTAAGGAATGAAGTAAATTGGCAATTGTTAAGTGCTCCCAATTGAATAAAGTTGACTATCTATGTAACTGTTGTAATTAATAATTTGTTAAGCACATACTCATTACCTAAGTAATATATATTAAGGTTATAGCCTTAAGACTATGCATCTAGATGTGACAGTATCTTTTAAAGTCATTAATCTTGTGTTAAGATTTGTAGAGGTCCCTACTGTCGCATCTGGGCACATAGTCTTAAGCTTATAGCCTTAATATATATTATTTTGTAACTGTTTTAAGTACTTGGTCCATTTTTAATACTTTTAAACAGAGAACTTGTTGGTGGGTGAGGCAATGAAAAACTTTGATTTTCAGTTTATCTGGATACTCATCTTGTAATTTCCTTGTCAGTCATGACACAAAACCTTTGGTTTCATCTGTCATCGATTTAGTGCCATCAGATGTCACAAAAACAAGCTTATCAAGAGGCAAGTTAAATTTTTCTAAAATGCTCCATACGCCATGAAAAATATTTTCACCAGTTGTTGTTCCATGAAGAGGGATAAACTCCAAGAATTCTTTGGTGATCCTCAAGTTATTATCGCAATCACAAAAAAAACAGCAACTTGTAAAACCTCTTATATCCATGCTTTCATCAATCGCAACTGATAAGAACAGGATTTTGAAAGATATTTCCTGTAGTTGCGAAGTGATGTCGTCTGCCAATTCAGTAATTCTATCTGCCACCGTATTGATAATAAGATGTCTCAAAATGCCTATACCATTTCTTGACAGATAAATTCGGCAGCTTTTATCATACATTCCTTGATTAAAGAACCATTGATGAATGATTTTGAATGTTTTGCTAATAAATAACTTATTTTGTAACTAGCTCTTGTTACTGTTTCATTACTTTTCACAAATTTTGTAAGCACTCCTTGCTGGCTACTTAATGAATTCTTCATTTTTCTTCTCTTATTTTTGCTTCAAAGCACGAAAATTGTTCTTTGTGATTAGTGCTATAATGTCACTTAACATTGCATTCTTTAGTAATACTAATCATTTCTTTGCAAAATTAAGCATATAATCTTATTGTTCACTTCCACACAAAAATAGTTCAGTTCCCACCTTTCTTGAAATTTTCTTCCCTCATCATCAATCTTTCATTTTTTATTTAGCATTGAAAGTGGCATTTTCTGTAATAAAAATAGGACTTTAGATTTACGTTTTAAAAATTAAAAAAATTGCAACTACGTTTACTTACATTTTTGAATGAGTTATAAAAGAAAACAACCACAAATTTTTAACACATCAATCTGGACAAAGAAACTAGGGCAACTGCCTTTTGTTACAATTCTAAGAAAAACCCAACATCTGCAGATAGGATTGTTACGTTGCTGGCGTGAATAGCTGACTAAAGTTTTGCTGGAATGTATTTATGTTCTCGGAAGCACAGTAGTACATTATTAGAATTGCCAGCTTTGGTGTTCATCATATCTCAAATGCTTTATCATCATAAAAGCTTGTCATCAAAAATATTTAGCTATATGTATAAATTAGCTACCTATGTAACCAACAATTATTATATATATTTTAGTTCATGTAATTAAATATAAAAGTATGTTTTTTAAAAAGTTTTTTAAAATTAATTTATTGTTTGCAACATATCGTTCTGTTTTCATTTTATTGCATGGCATCGTAGCCGCAGGCCGCCAGCTTGACATATCAGTTTTAGATTATAAAAGAAAAAGAGATTTAAAATGCATTGGTAATTAATCAATCAAAACAGTTACCAGTTGAAAACTGACTTTTTTTTTTAATGAAAACAACAAAACTGTAATCATCAAAGAGTAAAACTTGTTATTAAAATAACAAATGAACTTTATATACTTTCAATATTGAATCAATTGTGAAAATATAATCTTATTATTGTAACAAATTAAAATATGTAAACATCAGTGTGTGGATACATGCACACACAGATATGTAAAATTTTAATCGTTTGTGGTATTTTTTTTTATAATTGAAAAGTTTAATTATGAGTTTCTTATTTTATATGACGATCATAATATAAGTCAATTGTACTGCATATTTATGTGTCCATATATAACCATAATGTAATAATTGTTTTTATTGTATGTTAATCAAAATCAGAAGGCTTAATTGATATGCATAGCCTTATTCTAGACCTTAATATCATTTTTTTTATTAATAAACTTGTGATCAATTATGATAATTATTCCAGTGGTTCTAAATAGCTCTTGGTCACATACAGTAATGAACTTCTGTTCTTCTGATCTAGATTCGTGCAATAATGGATGATATATAAATAGGGATGTATTTTTAGTATCGGCATCCAGATGATGATGATGATTCCTGGGTTGGCACAATGAGGATATTCTTCAAAGTCCATGCACACATTTTATTTAGTTTGGTCTCTATTAGAAATTAAGTTTATAGTTGGCCATGGCCAGAGCTTTGATGATGATAAGCATGTTTTAAAATCCCAGCATTATTGTTTACATTTTTCTGGTTATGTATTTTGATGGGTGAGCACTAAGATGGTACATCCAAATTAAGGTTTAAGTAATTGCCCCAAGCTGGCAATGGCTCAGAAGTTAGCCTGGTCTACAGAAGACCTATTTCCAATCCAGTCATCAGATTGATTGTTGATTTCTTTTGATGGATCGTTCATGATGACGAATGGTTATTACTTGGAGTATTACTCATATTACTTTTACTTGTAGATAATGCTGGTTGATATATATATATAGTTAATTATAGTTGCTCTGAGGAGTAACTGGCTGATTTCACAGCAGATCTTGATCTCATGCTTTTTTAATATATAAATTATTTATATATTTTTTCAAGATATTAAACATTACTTTAATATCATTATCTTACCTTAATATCTTACTTTTTGATAGTAAACATTACTCTTATTTAAATATTTTAATATTTAATTTGAACATTTTGTTTATTTTGGGATAATTTGCTACCTCCACTTGGATACCCCCCCATCCCGTCACAATATATACATATACACGTATTTACTTTTATATATTACAGAAAGAAAAAAAAAGTAAATAAAGTCAATTAATATAAATTTAAAGATTTTTTTTTTTACAGAAAACAATCTTTAATACCTCTTTCTTACATTTTCCTTTTACACATGTCAGAATATAATGAAAGAACCTCACCTCCGTTTGACTTTAAAGTCAGCTTTGTTTTGATTCAGAAGAGGGTTTCCACTCAGGATATTTTCCATGCGAATCCTTTCTTCTTCAGCCTTCTGCTCAGCTTCCTGAACAAAACAAGAACAAAATAACTGAAATCTGCATTCTTTCAACAAAACAGCTTCTACAATGGTTTGAAAGATTGGAAAAAAATCTCATAATAAATATATGAGTCATTAATATGTAGATGTATTTAAAAAAATATAATCGTACAGATAAAAACAACTAAAGAGTCAAGAACTCGTTAAAAAAAAAAAAAATTAAACTCAAAAAAATTAATAAATATACTTCAATAGATTTTCTTTACTATTTTTACAATGAATTGTTAAATGAAGGAATTAATCGCACTTTTATTTATTAAAAATAAATAAATCTGCAATACATATATAATTTAATTGGCAAGCGCATACTCATGTTCGAAATCATTCTTTATTAGATCAGAACTATTAATAATATATTCCACCAGGTACATCACACCAGATTTCATATGCTTCCATAGTAACCGCTTTTAGTCCTTTATAAATAAATAGCCTAGAATTGGAAACCAGAAGACTTTGAATATGAGAAAGTGCATGGTTGGTATTAATTTTCCTAGAAAAAAGTAGGTGGAGGTGGGTGGGTTACAGCTGGAATAAAATAAAGGTTTTAATATACTTAAAAACTGACTTGTGTTCACATATCTATATAAGTATATAAACAATTTAGTTAGCTCGAGTCCAAAACCTTAACGTAAAGAAATGAAAAGTGGATATTCCAGCTTTGAATTAGGACGAAAGCAAAAGCCAGAACCTGGTCTAGGAGTAGAGGATATTATAACACGATACCATCTGATGTCCATTAATGATTGAACTTACACGAGATAATCAATCTATGGTAATAAAAATAGTTGTTAGGTCATATTGCGGTAATTATCGTGGAATATCATTATTATCCACTACAGCGAAAGTACTTTCAAAAATTTTTTTGAATAAGATTTCTTCCAGTTATAGATGAATGATTACTCAGACTCAATGAGGTTTTAGGGAATCAAATTGCTCAGGCAAATGCAAAAAAGTGTCGGGAACAAAGGAATGATTTATATAATGCCTTTATTGATTTGGTAAAGGCATTTGATTCAATTAATAGGACAGGGCAATGAGATTGTTTGAAATTATTTTGGTTACCCACCAAAGTTTATTTGTATTGTGCAGCAGTTTCTATATGATAGAATAAAAAGCAGTGTTATTATTACAGATGGAAAATGTGAGCTATTTGAAGTGAAAACTGATGTTAAACAAGGATGTGGTCTTGCTACTTTTTCAATTTTTACAACAGCGGTCTTTGAAATTGTTTATAGGTGATTTAATCAAATAGGGATCAAGATACAATACAGGTTTGATAGTGGAATTTCTAATTTGAATTGGTTAAAAGCAAAAATAAGATCATCTTCATCTTACAGCATGCTTTTTGCCAATTCAAAAGATGATTTACACAATGTTCTTAATGTTTTAAATGGAACTTATAAGGATCTCAGTTTATTTAATTAATGTTCAAAAAACTCAACTTCTTATCAGTCAGTGACAAAAGCAAAATCCTCAGCAACTTTCAACTTGGATGGTCATCGGTATGAGAATGTAAACCATTTTATATATCTTTGTAGTTTTATAAATGGAAGGGTGGACTTAGATGTTGAGATCCAACACAGATTGCAATGGG
The DNA here is from genome assembly GCA_028023455.1 of Epiperipatus broadwayi. Classification (NCBI taxonomy): domain Eukaryota; kingdom Metazoa; phylum Onychophora; class Udeonychophora; order Euonychophora; family Peripatidae; genus Epiperipatus; species Epiperipatus broadwayi. The sequence goes on along the minus strand of JAQFVV010000072.1, from coordinate 5,086,924 downwards.
CTGCTGCTTTTAACAAGTTAAAGTTCATCATAGGGAAATAACAAGAGCAACTACGTTAGCTGCATATAGGGCAAAAAGGGTGATAACAGAGATAAATGTCATAACATGATTTCTTGTAGAGTGTAATTTTAATAATTTCTCACAGTGGAGTGAAATACTAGCAGTAAAGATTAATGAACTACATAGGACACTTGAAATGCTAATAACATTAGGATCAAGTTATGAACAAATATTTTCTCTTATGGATATAAATAAAATGATCGATAAAGTTCAAATTGACTACTAGACATTTTAAAGTTTTGCAGGTATTAGCTATATAAACATGAATGCAGAAAAACAAAAACTAATTAAAGTGTAAATCCATACAATATATCATATTAAAGTTTAATACTAAAAATGATACTAATACTGCTTCATACACCAAAAAAGCTGTTGCAAATATTAAACATAACTTTGATGCATTTTTGGTGCTGATTATACTTCCCAAAGATAACTAACTGTTCTACTGAAAATAAAAACAGTTGCTTTTGATGAGGGCGCTCAACACTGAAAATATTTGCAATATTTTCTCTATGTATGAAGCAGTATGCTTCAATGAAGGAGTTTTCATAGTTTTTTAGATATTACATTTTGTAAAAATTATAAGCAATTTACTACATAAATATTTATGTAATAATAACAGATATGTAAACATCCCTTACACAAACAATAATATATCTATATGCGCTGACATGTAGTTAAAGATTAAGCTAAAATGAGAATTATAATACTAAGGGAGCTTAGCGCTTTTGAGGAATTTCTATATCCTCGTAATCATAGCTAAAGAGTTATCTGGGAAAAGGTGGAATATATAAGCAAAAAATATTCACCTTTAACTAAGTTAAGCACATATAGATATATCACATAAATAGTTCTTTTCATCCCCTAGATAAAATTTCATTTTAATTAATTCGCTTTTATTTTCAAAAATGACAACATCCTCACACTAAAATGAGAATGACGTATTGGATGATTTCATGCATTTAAAATTTAATCAGCTCGCAATTGGTATGTGTGTGTGTGTGTGGTGGTTGATCAGAGTTACAAAAAAAAATTGAATTGACTCAGAAAAGTTGAACTAAAAACAATGTAAAAAAAATACAATTTTAAATATTACCTATTTTCTGTAAAAAAAATAAATACGTTGTTCAACAGTACTTACTTTTCTTGCCTGTTCCTGGGCACGTTCTTTTTTAATTTTATTTAATTCCATCAAAAGCTCTGCAGTGTCATCTTCATCACTTTCATCGGAATCTCTCTCCTGCAAAAAAAAAAAAAGGATTCCATAATATTTATTACAAGATTTATGTAAAATGAGTTTATTGCACATCTACACACAAATAAAATAATCTGTGAACATTGAGTTTAGGAAAAAGATTAAAAAAGGTGGGAAAAAAAATTGCATATGTAATAAAACATAATTAACACATTACAGAATTATATTTTAACAAATATAAACATTTTAGTACCATCTATTAGTCCATTACTTAACTAAAACAAAAGATGTTATGTAATAGCCAAATTCTGACTTGTAAACTATGACGAAACAAGGTCCCCATGCCGGTTTCAAGGGAAATTTCCTCATCAGCTTTGCCAAGCCTCAATTTCACTAAACACAAATCAGAAATTGAGTCTTATTGGGTAGGTTTCATTTGGTGGCTATTATACAACATCTTGCACCTTAATTACATAACAAGCTAATAAAGGGCGCTTAAATGCTCTCATTCACAATAGAAAAAGATATGTGAAAATCTACATAGTCATGGTTTTATTATCAAAAAATAGTTTTATGTTCTACAGAATTTAGGCAATCTTGTAATTTAGATTAAAAGCTTTTGTAAGTTTTGAGGAAACACATTTATATAAAATAAAATCTTTATTTTGAAGTGATGTTAGAATTTCATGATTTGATAGTTTAGACAATATTGCCCGGCATATATTACAATGCAAAAAAGAAATAGCTATAATGAATCTCAAGCTTTTGGGATATAACTGGTATCAAATGGCTTTGTAGAATCCAGTCAATGGAATATAGTTATGCTTCTAAAATATCTGCTGACATGTAGCTAGATAAAAGAATCTAAGTGGAAATGGCTTTCATGCATTTTTTGCCTGAGAGAGCATGTGATGAAATGAAAATTTTGCTTAATTGTTTAATTAATGTGATGATATTTATGCCAGACATTTTGGGAATGTGGAATTCATCTGCTCATCAGCATATTCTTAGCTTGATGACGAATGACTGAAATTGGTAATGGTTGAGAAATATCAATTAGAATGAAATAGAAGTTTGTTTCAATTCCAATATAAGCCATTCATTCCAAAACTGATGGACACTTGTATGGAATATTAGAATAAATTTTTTGATAATTCCAAAATTTAAAAAAATATGTTGTATAAGAATAACGATAGCATAAACAATATTCAATTTTAATAATAATAATAAACAAAGAGATTCGTAAGAATTACATTGTAATCATTGATTTCAAATGTCACACCAGGGATTCTGACCCATCTTCATGAAACTTTTGAGATAGCAAACTGCATGAAAGATTTTTGAATCTTAATCCAAAGTGATTAAGATCAACTGGAGACTCAAGGATTTTAAATGAGTTCTGTAACTTTTTTTTTTTGTACTGCACATAAAAGTGTGACTAAAAAATAAAATCAGCTATTAATTATATACATTTTCTTTCATGAGAACTTTATTGAAGAAGCTTGAATAAAAAACAAATACAAAATGGTAATGCTATTATATCTACATCCCCAGACTAATTTCTGGCTTACAGCTTTCATTTATAAGAAATTTGGACTTAATATGCATATACATACATCATTATTAAGCTATTAGTCTGAAATTCAAAATACTCCAAGGTTTTAAAACTGACTTGTTTGTATAAAAGATTTATTTATACTAGGTTAGTAATTTCATATTTTAGAGATTTCAGTTTTTACCCAATAGATGGCTTAAAGTCAAATGAAGAACACTGCTCCAGAAATCATACGTAAAAAGTGAAAAAAGTCATAACTACCAATAATCTCGTAAAAAAAAAATCACAAAATCCTCAATCCACTTTGCTATTCACATTTGTAGTTTAATATATATATTAATAATATTATTATAAGTCTGAGACTTGGACACTTAATAGAAGAGCAATACAGAAATTTCAGACCACTCAAAGAAGTATGGAGAGATGCATGTTGGGAGTAACAAGAAGAGATCGAATGTTGGGAATAACAAGAAGAAATCGAAAACGCAATATCTGGGTAAGAGAATAAGCAGGTGTTACTGACCTCATTGAAAAAATTAAAAGACTGAAGTGGAGTTGGGCTGGGCATATTGCTAGAAGAGATGATAATAGATGGACAACTGAAATCTTAAACTGGATTCCAAGAGATTGTAAAAGACCCAGAAAGAGATCACATATGAGATGGATGGATGAAATAAGAAAATGTGCAGGGGATGATGTGGAGAAGAGAAGCTAAAGATCGGAGAAAATGAATTGAACTTAGAGAGACCTTCATCCTGCAGTGGACTGATAATGGTTGATGATATTATTAAATGCAACATTTTACCAGCAGTATATGTAATTTCCGATCTTGTCCTATTAACCAAATGCCATGAATAAATCTCCTATACTGTTTATATTGCCAACTCCAGATGTATAGATGGCGAAGCTCTAGCAAGTGTACAAACAATAGAATAAAAATCCATTACATTTCAATATAAATGCAGGCTCATTTATATATGGCATAGAAATCAAATATTTATAATGTAATTAAATTCCTAACATTATATGTAGTTTCTGGTCTTGAGCAATTAATCAAGCACTGTTAAGAAACTTTTCAGAACTCCTGATTTTATTAGCTTATACATAAATATAAATGTGTTTACATCTTGGATGAAACAGATTTTAAACCTTGTTTATAAACTTTCTAGATCTATTAATTCCTTATATACATTGGGACAGATGATACAAATGATCACTGCATTAGCACAACAATGATGCTGACAAACTTATTGACAATATTTGGTTAATTATTTAAATCAGAAATTACATAAATGTATACACATAAAATGCTATATTTAGATACAGTAATATATATTCACACTATAAAAACATTATTAATATCTATTTGGAAACAAAAATTATTGCGTTAACAATTTTTATTAGTCATTCATAAGATTAGAGATTATCCAATAATGAATAATATTTCTGCAGCATAATTTTCACTAGAACACTCTCACACAAGGTAGGGATTGGTTTCTATCTGCTTTTAACACCTTGTGGATATAACCAAAGACATGTGAAAAAGATCTATGATCCCCAAGGCATATTTCATGCTGAACCAGTACTCATCAATTGGCCCATACCCCAATCACTTACACAAATTATCATTGTGCAGTATGTATAAAGATATCAAATTACTTCAGCTTAATTGAGATGTCAAATGCGCTGCCCTCACAACTTTGACACAAATCACTTAATGAAAGTCCCTACCTTGCATGAGAGTGGTGTTGTAAAAATTCCACTACAGAAATATTATTCATTATTGGATAATCTCTAGTCTAATGAATGACAAATAAAAATTATCAATATACTTTCATTAAGTGATTTGGGTCAAAGTTGTGAGGGCAGCGCATTTGACACCTCAATTAAGCTGAAGTAATTTGATATCTTTATACATACTGCACAATGATAATTTGACACATCAATTAAACTGTAGTAATTTGCTATCTATCTATATATATATATACTGAACATTGATAAAGATATGTGTAAGAGATTGTGGTCTGGGCCACCTGATGAGTGCTGGTTCAGCGTGAAATGTGGATCTTGAAGATCATAGATATGTTTCACATGTCTTTTGTCATATGTTTATGATTATATAAAAGTGAATAGAAACCAGTCTCTATCTCACATGAGAGTAGTGTAAGTAAAAATTACACTACAAAAATATTTTTCACTATTAAAAATTAATGCAAGTTTAATATTTATTATACACCCTAAACATAATTTTATAAAAAATATAAAATTTAATTTTAAACTAAAGTTAATTTTTTTTTTTATCAAAACTTAAGAATTTTTAAAAATGTTTCAATTTTTTTTTTTTTTGTTTCTTATTTTTTAAATTGAAATAATAAATTGTTGTGAAATTATCAGACTTAATCTGAAAACCTAAGTTCAAAGTTGAATTTGGATTCAGAAATTAATTGGGAGTGAGGGGTGTGGGGGGGGGGGGCACAAAATCATTCAAATACAAAGCAATAATTATACCGATAAATGAAAAATATTTGACAAACATTCACTTAAAAAATAATTTAATAAAATAAATAAATTAAAATTCATTATTTATATTTGACTATAAACAAGTATCACATTGGTGACGTCAATTTTGAATACTGCGTTATAATAAGAGTTGTGTCAATTTATATACATCATACAATAGGATTAAAAAAGAGTTGTTTTTAAAAATTCATTTACATTATTAATAGTCAGACAAAAAAAAAAAACACTTTTAAATCTATTATTTACTTGAAATTTTTCTTTGCTAAGTGGTAAAAAATTCATAATAAAAGTTTTAAGCTTCTTCGTCTGATGAAACATAAAAATAACTGCTTCATGAAAATTCTTTTTCTGTTTACATTGTGAACATAAACATTTATTTAGCATAGACATTCCAATAATATTTTGGCTTTATATTTCATACAGCATTGAGAATAAATATAAATAAACCAATATGACTTTTAAACAATTCAATTTTTCTTATCATAGGTGTATTTTAAGAGCGTATTTCTACACTGAATTAGTAATATAATTCTACATAAAGATAAAAATTAGCCATTTTTTGTTTTTGAACATGAACTTTTGCTATACAATTGCAAATGTTTTGGCTACGTCTGTTAATACTTAGTTAGACATAAATAAACTAAAGGTCATTATAAAAAAGTGTGTTACAGCCTGTTGACTACGTGTTTAATTAAATGGCTACTGTAATTTTGCATACACGTTAAAACTGCAAATACATTATCGACTTTTTTGAAAATTAGTTTTTAAAGCAGAAAGTCAAGAGATCTTTTTGCTTCTAAAATTACTGTATAGAAAATTGAGATTTTCACATACCTCATGGGTAACTTAATTTTTTTTATAGAAATAGATTATGGATATTAATCTAATCACGTGTTTTTTTTTTTAAATCTTGACTGACATAATCGGATATAAAAAATCCCCAATTATTCAAAATTTATCTGTTTCACTAGTTATTGAAAACAAACTTTTAGTATAGAATCAGTCTTTTTTGGAAAATAATCATTTCAAAGAGCATTCCTGTTTCAAATATGTTACTCAGAATTATTTTTGCAGAAGACTCATAATGAGACATGGATGGATATTAATAAATGAAAAGTAAAATTATTTGCAAGTTTATTAAAATGTCTCATTATGAGTTTGCTGCAAAAAATAATTCTGAGTAACGTATTTGGAACGAGAACGTTCAAAAAATAATTCTGAGTAACGTATTTGGAACGAGAACGTTCTGTGATGTGATTATAATCTTAAATGTTACAAATTCAAACTAGTAGTAAGTTATTTACATGATACTGAAATTAGTAATAGTAGAAAATAATGTACAGAAAGTTACTGATTCTCCTACAGCAGCATAAGTATAAGTTTAACCTTTTTAAAAAACATATTGGGAATATCAAATTCTAACCATGTATTTTTTCTTTTAATCTTGGCTGATATAATAATTTAGCAATTCGACATTGGAAACTACCGACCACGTTATACAACTTAACGGTTTCATTTGTTATTAAAAATGAACTATAAATTTAGAATCACCAATTTCATTGTTCTGCGTTATGAAGACATTTAATAAATTCGTATAGCCTAAGAATGGGTTTAATTTCTTTATAAAAATCAGATAAAAAATTGATCATATAATTTTATTTTTTTGACATCAGCTAAAGAAATACAAGGTTTCGATATTAGAATTTTCCATGACATTTTATTTACATTTTGTTATTAAAACAAACTTTTAGCATACATTTGCAATTCTTTGGACAATGTGAATAGATGAAAAATTTGTATATCATGTGGTTTCTTTTTTTCTCCACAACTCTTCAAAAACAATGAAAAAAATAGTGATTTAACATTAGAAACCATGGTATTTTTGTTTTGTTTTAATTAAATTAATGAAAATAAATTTGAATATTTTATTTTAATATATATATACTACATAAATTCATTAATATAAAAATTGTATGTGATATCATGTGTTGACAGATTTCAAAAAAAATTTTTTAAAAAAGTTTTAATTAATGCAATTCAGATTAATGATACTTTATCAGCATCAATTTTTATTTGGTGCCCCCAAAATATTTTTCTGATGTTTACATTTGACACAATCATTGATACTCTATTAACAAATCATAGGCTAATAAACATAAAATCTTGAGTCATTAGTAAATAACACAAATATAAAATTACCAATTGTACAACAAAATATCACATGATTATTGTTTCCTATACTTACACAAATGGTTAAAACAATAGTAAAGTCTCTACACAGTAGTGCCATCTAGTGCAAGACATAGTAATCAATGAGCATAAAATATCTAGAGCCTACTCATCCAATATCCCCAGACTAGTATCTAGCTTGTGGATTTCATCAGTGAGGAGCTTTGGATCTGAAAGCACTGCATCTAGATCTTAGGATCTAATGCAATGATAAAAGGTAATTATTTAGAGGGTTGCATTAAATCCTAAAATCTAGGTGCAGAGCTCTCAGATCCAAAGCTCCTCTCCTCAATGATGAAAACTGCAAGCTAAAAACTAGTTTGGAGATATTCAATGAGTGGACCTTAGAAAGGGATTTTATGCACAAACCTTCTGGAACCCAATGGTTACTAAGGCTTGCACTGGGTTGCGCCACTATGAGGAGAGTTTGCTATCGTGCAGAACACATATTCTTGACATATTGGATTGGAATAATATATTAATTCAAATACATTTTTTCTTTAAAATTATCAGATATAACATTTCCATAATAATAAAAAAATTAAAGATGACAAATTGTGATTATATATGTATATATAGTAAAATTTATTTCATTCAAAATCGAAGGAAAACAAAAATTGAATTAAATAATAATTCAAATTACCCAAGAGCTACATTAATCAAAATCTAATGACATTAAAAAAGATTAAAATTAAAAAATATAATTTTTGTTTTCTTGTTTAATATTAATTTCTTTTCTCAATATGCGGACAAACATACACATATTTGTATTTACATAACACACATACTAATTATACCATCAACAATATGACATGATTTCCTTTCATGCTTTCTAGAGCAATTCTTTTCATCCTATTCTAGCGCCATCTACTGTAAGCTTGAGTAATCAATAAACTTCAGTATATTCTGCAGATCAGTTTTTGTCTTTATCAGTGACGACTAGAATTCAAAGCAAAGCTAAAACTAATGCACTTATTAATTAATCCCTTATACTACTTAAACCAACAGTCTGAAATTGCAGGGAGTGGGAGAGAGCTAAGATTTTTTTAACCCAAACTTAATCACTTGCATAATTGTATAGAAATGACGGTTGGCATAAAAGTGAAATTTCCAAAAGTATAAAAAAACTGAGCTAATACCAGATCTATATAACTGTACAGATTAACTTAGGTTTAAAACCTTAGGGTTATTTAAATTTCAAACTATAGTATGAAGGAATAATAAGTGGCTGCTAGATGATTAAGTGCATTAATTCCAGCTTAGAATCCCAGTCTTCACTGATGACGGCAAGAACCAAAACCGGTCTGGGGATAGGAATATCATAAACTTATGCCATCTGATGTCTATTGACTACTTAGGCTTATAGTACTCATTCAGTTTATGCATCATAAACTTCAGTTTTGGGTTGTTTTTCTTTTTTCCAAATTAAAAATCTGTTTAAATATTAACAAGTGCTAAAATGAAACAAAAAACAATTCCTGACTAGTACATATTTTCTGCATTGAAAACTTCATTCTTTTCTCACATTACATAGATGATATTTTTTTTAAAAAAAAAACGTTTTGATAAGAAGCATTTTTCCTGTCTACTTTGTAAAATATAAAAACTTTTTACACTTTAAACATATCACATTTGCTGTGAATGTTTTGATATATAAAATACCATAAACATTTAAGTTTAATAGACAATTCAAAAAACACAGATTTACATTCATGTACCATCTGGTTTTTATGTCAGTGTTATTATATAATTTTTGAATATGTTGATAGTAAACTTGGTAAATTATTTAGACTTTTTTGTTATTAAAGTCCTTTTCAAATTCATAAATTTAACAATTAAAAATGTAATGCCCTAAAGCTTGTCATAGCAATTTTGTGTCATCTATCAATATTTTTAGGTGTTTCAGATCATAATAAAGGCAAGGCTAAATCTAAAATGATATTGAATTAGAGTTAGTCTTGATATCCTTTTTGTTAAGTTCTGTACATATTATTCAAAGATTTATAATAAATCTTGCATTAACAAAACAGTAAAATAATAATATGAGGGGGCCCCAAAATAACCAGAATTGTTGTCTGGGAGCCATGTCTCTTATAGCACATGCTTCTGCTTCTAGATCTCTCTTGTGAGAACCCTTCTACATCAATCTGCTAAATGATAATATCATGTGAAATTGTGGTCACATGTAGCATATTTTTTATAGAATGTGTTTCATATATTTGTCAATTTTTGTAAAGGCTGAAAAGTTGGAACAATTCTGTTTTCTTTTAGTAAAGATAGCAGATAAAACAATTGTAATGCTTGAAAGAGCTTACAAACACGTTGCTCTGTGGTTTAATAGAAGTGTTAAATTTACCACATCCCCAAAAAACGTGAAGCTCAATGTCTAAATGCTGCCAATTTTTTTTTGGATGCAAATGGCGATTGTTCTTTCAGATTTCATTCATAATGATCAGGCATTTAAAACTTACTAAGTTTTGAAACTTTTGCATGATATGATAAAACATAAACATTCTATTTTGTGGCAAAGTGTGGAGGACATGTTTCATCATGACAGCAGGGCTAGCACATAAAGCTTGAGTGTAAACAGTTTTTATTTAAATTCAGCATGACCCAGCTTACCCATCAGCCATATTTGTTTGATCTCACTTTGTGTGACTTTTTAATCTCTCGAATGAAAAGATACCTCAATTATTTCTTTTTGGGACTTAAAAGTGGTGAAGAATAAACGACAGAGGCGTTAAAATGCATTACTTCGCAAGTGTTTCTCAGACTACTTCGAAAAATGAAAAACACATTTAGACCAGTGCATTGCATTAAATAGACTAAGCGATTCAATTTGCAACACCTAAAAATAAATATACAATTTTTTATTACAAAATTCCGATTACTTTTGGATCCCCCCTCATATTGGCTGTTTTGGTTAAAAGGATACTTTTGATAGCGTTTATTACAAAATTAAATTTGAAATACTTTGATTTAAAAAAGTGGATTTCTAGATTGATATCTCATCATGATTATTAGGCAACCTTGGCACTATCAAGAGCTTTGAATGTTCCATCATCAGATTTTCAATGAAATGGAAGGCTGAAGAGTTGTGAGTTGGAATAGTTTGAAGCCTGTCCATTAAAGTATGAGGATTGGCTATCTTAATATAAAGCTGAGTACTGATTATATATATGTGTGAGGATAGTAATCTAGACCAACTGATGATTGCTGGTTTAGCATGAAATATGTATATTGGTGATTATTTATCTTTTCAACATGTGTGTGATCAGGTGGGTCAGCAATATGAGATGGCACTGAGAGTGGTGGGTCGTGTGAAAGTCTGAGTTCGAACCCCGCATATATTACATATATAAATGCAGGTTTAAGCCTGTACAAAGCATTAATAAATAAATATGGTTATTCTTACTCCAGAAAACTAAAACAGAAAGATAAAGAATAAAAAGTTAGAAAACAAGACAAAAAAAATAAAAAAGATCGGAGTCAGAATTGCTACTATTTAATTAAAGAATGAAAACATGATTGCATAAGCCTCACTTTCACATTCAGATGACCAATCATACAGACGATGATCCAGACTTGTACTCATCTAAATGATTGGAGATGTAAAGGGAAGAGGCATATAACATCAGTCCCATAGCTAAGGTAGCAAACAAACTGCCTCAGGAGTGGACTAAGAACAGGCACAAAATTAGATATTTTAAAATGAAATTTTTATAGTGGAAAAATACCTAAATAAAATTAAAAAAAAAAGATTTGGCCATTTTTAATGTAAAAAGATAATCACCCCCTCCCCCTTTTATCAAAAAATAGTTTAACTCCTTTTTAAGAAATTTTTCATCTATTCTTATTGAAATTTTCCTGAATAATGAATTTTAACAGAAATGTAAACAATGAAGTTTTTTTAAAATTATATTTTAATTTATTCCGTTCCACTTTTCTGAAGTTTTAAAAGTTTATAATTTTCTGTTTTTATGTTGATGGTTTTTTTGTTTTTACATATATCTTTTTTTATATCTATTACTTTGTTCAATAGTCTACTTATTAAATAAGTACGAGTAAGGCATATTTTTAAGGGATGCTCCAAGCATTAAAAGTGATTGGTCCAACCCTGGAGACACCTTAAGCTATTACTAATGCTGAACCCATAATAAAATACAATATTTTACTTACACAGGAATATTTAATAATTTTATACTTTTATGTAATGACACTTTTTTTCTGTTATTAATTTACCGACATTTATATCAAGGCAAATCATGTAAATATGTAAGAAAAATTAGGATCATAATAGGCAAAACTCTCCATACAGTATAGTATTTTTATATTGGACTATTTCCATCATCTAATATGTGTGTTGAATGTTTTTAGAACAATTTAATTTTATTTTAATATTCCAAATACATTCAACTGTTAGTAATATCACAGCAAACAGGTAAGAGCGTTACCTTAAAATTCAATAATCAAGAATCTAAGGACCCAGGTTCGAATCCCATGCTAGTACTGTCACTGGTCAGGCCAGCAACACCTGAAGAAGAGGGGAGAACAATACCTCTTGAAATGTTGTGCATATACTAACCTGTTTGCTGTGATATTACTAACAGTTGGGGCATATACTAACCAGTTTGCTGTGATATTACTAAAAGGTGAATGTATTTGTAATACTTAAATAAAATTAAATTGTTCTAAAGACATTCAACACACATATTAGATGATAGAAATAGTCCAATATAAAAATACAACTAGAACACCATCATCACAAACCTTCAGAAAAACACTCTCCATACAGTAGGACCACTCAGTGCAAGCCAGAGTAATCAATGGATGCCAGAAAGCTTGTGCATAAAATCCCTATCTAGTGCCTAATCATCCAATAACCCCAGACTAGTTTCTAGTCTTCTGGCATCCATTGATTACTTTGGCTTGCACTGAGTGGCACTATTGCATGGAGATTTTGCCTGTTTTAATAACAGTTATGAGCAAGCATAAGAAATGGGGATCATGTGATGTTTTTAAAATTAGGATTAGTTGTTATAATGAATACATTTGATTTTTTTATTATAAGCATTGCTTACAAAAGAATATTATAACATATAAAAAATTAGAAAAAAAAAAAACTATAGTTGAAATAAATGTAAAAATAAAACTGATTACATTTAGATTATAATGAGCTAACTGATACATAAAAACAGACCATAATTATACAGCATTATATATTTTTTTGTATAATTTTGTATCAATATCAGACTATAACCAATCTAAGATGTATCTGCCATAAACTGACTATAAGACAACATCCATCCATATAATCAATTTTAATTATAAGAAATTTTATAACATATGAATCATGTGACTTATATTTATCTTAGATGAAGATCGTTGCATTGAAAGTCTCACTAAACAATTTTAAATATTAATACCATAATAATTAATAATATATATATAATTCTAATATATTTAAAATTAAATTCATCAACATAGAATGTTAAGAAAATACAATAAAAAAATATCCATTTATAAGAAATTAAAAAAGTCATCTAAATTTTTTTATTTAAAAACGAAAAAAAATTTAAGTTTATATACAGACTTGAAATTACTTGTTGTTGAGAAATTGTTTGTTTCTAAAATCTATTTAAGGCATGTCACCATTCACATGTACAGAAACATACTTTTATATTATTTAAATATCTTACATCATCATCATCTAAAGGATCGTCGGCATCAAGATTTGAGGCTGGAATCTGATCCAAACGAGGTTTTTTATTACTTCCACTAGAGATTTCTGAAAAATTAAAGAATAAAAAATATCACTGTTTTTTTAAAGTGATAATAATAATAAATTATTAAATGAAGAAAATAACTAACCCTTAAATACAGACATGTATTATTTTATTCTATGCCGCACCAATTAGAATGTAGTTTCAGTTATTTACAGAGGCTGTGCCATTAGTATTAAAGATTCTTAAGAATATTAAATCATATGCTATTTGATTTTTAGTTGACATTTTCATTATCGGTATGTAATTGAATAGGAATGATGAGGCATGGTATGTCCATAATAATGGAAATATCAAATAATATGTATTCATTAGAACATTTAAATTTGAATTTTATAGATAATGAAGACGTTCTGATTAAATCTGATAGCAACTAAAGCTCATGATTATAGTGCACCAAATTAAAAATGTATTCAATTTGAAAGACTAGAATAACAAACTTCTCTGGTACTTACGTAGTATGCCTGTCAGAAGCTTGTCATCTGTTTTATTTTAAATAATCCATTTTCAGGGGCTTCTGATATAAGGTATAAACAATATGGCTGACTCTACGTTACCAATCAATATTAATGTTTTTTTGATTTATTAAAATGATAAAAAAAAACACAAAAGTCCAAAGAGCTGTAATTAAAAACTTTTTAAATGTAAATGCTGTAAAGAAAATAAACATGATTACGAAAATTATAATAAAGGTGCTGACAGACATCACTTTTCTGGCGAGCACTATCTCATAACTTTGAAAATATTCCACTGAAATGCACAAAAATCCAAAGGGTTATAATTAATTTGTTTTAATGTAAATTCACTACCCCAGTTGTAAATTAATCTCATTGCACTCACAAACAATGCTTTGTAGCCTTCTAACCATGTTCCTTTCCAAACAGATAGGCGCTTAGAATATGTTCACACATGACATTTCCATTCACACATAAAAGATAATATCATGCTCATTATCACACACTTTTCAGGCGGGCACTATCCTGTAATTTTGAAAATATTTCACTGCATCATGTTCTGTTGATGAAAGATTCCAAATTTTGATATTTCCAAAAACGATAAGGCAAGAAAGAAACATTAGAAAATCATCATGTTAATGAATGTCAACAAAAAAAATGTTAATTTTAACGTGTTATCTGTTCACCTCATTTTAACATTTGAACGCTATGTTGTAAATTGAATTCATTAAAAAATGTATTCAATTTTTTTAAATTAACATTCAATTTAGAAAACATTTGTTAATATTTTTTAAAGTTAACAAGCTATACAGGTTTGAGAAAAAAAATATAAACAATTTTCAGGATTGAAGTATATGTTTACATTTTTTTTTCTCAAATATGTATAGCTTGTTAACTTTAAAAAATATTTTTATAGATAGGGCAACTTCCATATTTCTCCATTCTTTTTTATTTCATGAATAATTTCATATAAATAAAGATACAATAAAAGACAAATAATCCCTAAGAGGCATTTGGTGCTGAACCAGCATTCATCAGTTGGCCAGGTCATCATCTCTCACATCTTTATTACATGAAGGATATTTATGTAGAGCAAATTGTCTCATTTTTATTTTCAAGCGTCAATTTACTCCACTCCCAACTTTTACGTTATCAACTTTTTGATAAACAAGTAAAAATATTAACAAACATATTCTAAATTAAATGTTAATTTTAAAAAAATTGAATACATTTTTAATAAATTCAATTCACAATATAATGTTCAAATGTTAATGTGAGGCAAGCAGATAACATAGTTAAAATTAATGGTTTTTTTTTGACATTCATTCACATGTGCTGATTTTTCTAGCATTTCTTTTTTGCATTATCATTTTTGAAAATATGAATAAAATTTGGAATCTTTCATCCACAGAGTAAGATGCAGTGGAATAATTTCAAAATTACAGAATAGTATCTGCCTGAAAAGTATGTAACAATGAGCATGATATTACACTTTATAAGTGAACGGAGAGGCAATGGGAGTGTCATGTGCAAACATATTCTAAGCATCTATCTGTTTGGAAAGGAACATGGTTAGAAGGCTCCAAAATACTGTTTGTGAGTGCATTGAGATTAATTTACAGATGGTGTAGTGAATTTACATTAAAAATTGTTTAATTACAACACTTTGGATTTTTGTGTGTTTCAGTGGAATATTTTCAAAATTATAGGTTAGTGCTTGCCTGAAAAATGATGCCTGTCCACAACCTTTGTTATGGTTTGTTTAACCATGTTTTATTTTTATTTTCTTTACTACATTTACATTTAAAAAGTTTTTAATTACAACCCTTCGGACTTTTGTGTTTATCATTTCAATAAATAAAAAAACTCATAAATATTGAATACAATAACTTAAGAGTCAGCTATATTGTTTATATCATATGTTGAAAGCCCCTGAAAATGAATAAATTAAAAATAAAATGGGTGGCAAGCTTTCCAGAAGATAAACTATTAAGTACCCATCTCCATTTAAGGATGGATTATATTCTTTGTTAAATATATTATTACTGGTATATGTAATAATAATAGAGTACTGTCAATTATTATATAATCAATTGCTAATTTTTTAAAAAATACAACCCTTTTTTAATTTACTAGATTTATTTGAGAACAATATTACCAGAGATGGATTCATGAAATTAAAACAAATACTATCTTGATACATTGAACCAAAACATTTTTAAGAAAAAGTGTATATAATTCCATAACTTTTATCAAAGATTAAAAATGACTACTGTATTTAAAATAATTTCAACTTATACAATACAAAAGTTGTACTAAATAATGATAACATGACATAGGATCACTATAGTTCTGATAATAGGTGTATTGATCATCTTACAGTAAAAAAAAAATTACTTCTAGAGGTCTGCCAGTACATTAAATCATGCAGAGCGAGAACTCGTAATATGAAAATTATTCTACACTCAGTTCTAGATGTTGTTTACAAAAACTGAAAATACTGTAAACTTCAGAAATTTATTATATTATTCAGACTCACAATAGCTAAAATAGAAATAATAATAAAATTTTTGTAATAACAGTTATACACCAAAAACAAAGTGCAATATAACATTTGGTACTGGTTGGTTAGCTATACTGTGCTGCTAGGCGATGCTGCAGTACCTATCAAGAACCCTCAAAAAGCATGCAAGCGATAAATTTCTATCCAAATCGCTGAAATTGATGTAAAATTAAAATGCCTAAGGCAAGAAATTGAACAAATAGTTCTAAAATACAAATCAAAAAGAAATTGATACCTAACATTTAAATAGAAATAAAAATCAAGTTGCTTGCGAGTTTGTAAAATGTTCGAGCATCAAAAGTGAGAGGTGGAGCTGTGATCCATAGATCTTGAACCTCGAATCTGTGACTCTACCATACACTAAGACACACAGGATAATACTCAAATGGTTGGAAGTTATGAACTAAGTAATCTTTTATTATTATTGATATTTACTTATGGACATAAATATTTCATAATTCACTTTTCATTTTAAATGTTATTCATTGAATGCTTTGATAAACATCTATGATGTTTTTTCTTTTTAAAAAAATTGATTGGAGATAAATTTTTTTTATATGAAGTTACTAATACTGCCACAAAGGTCATTTCTATTTAGTGACTTATCTTATCAAGCCAAAACATAAGAGTTCAAACGTAGAAGTTTTTCTATACTTAAACAAAGCCATCCAATTAGCTATCTACCATCCATCATTAAATTAAATAAATAAGAATAGTTTATGGCTCAGGATGTTCACATGAAGTTCATAAGGTGAAGGGTCAGAATTCAATTATAATCCACAGACTTTGAACTCTAAATTCCATTACTTTATCACCGCACTAAACCATAAAGAGCAATCATAAAATTGATACCTATCCTGCCTTAAATAAGTATGTCTTAATTGTAAAACAAAGCCTCTGCTAATAATAAATTTCCTTTATCACAAGTAATAAAAATTTGTAGAAGTATACATACATTTCACCACTATTTGATAAAGAGTGAAGAAAAACTGATTAAAGTATGAATGTAAAATTTTTCTGTATTCATTGTTTAGATTCCAGTATTTTATGTCATCTCAGTGTAAATCAGCATAAATGCTCCTACTCAGAGATAAGACACCACCAAAATGTTTTTTTAACATTTTTCTTTATTGGATATCAGATAACAGCTAATAAATACAATTCCTGGTAATCACATAATAAATAGTTTTATTACTCATGATTTTGAATAGAGAATATATGAATAATTCATTGCTTTCTCTTACACAATTTGAAATTTTGCAACTGATAAATACATTTGTAAACACAAACATCATTCTGTATTATGGATGTCCAAAATACATAGTAGAAAAAAAAAAAGCTAATAAAATATCACTACTCGATCACATGACTTTCGTTTACTCACTGTTGTTTCAGCAGCTTTCACCACAGCTATACTACTTACTGTAAACTTTAGTAATTAACAGATGCAGATAATAGTGCTTAATAAATCCCTATTCAATGCTATCCTATCCAATATCCCCAGAGTAATTTCAAGTTTATGGCCTTCATCAGTGAGGAGCTTTGGATCTTGGACCAACGTCTGGATCTTTAGGGATCTAATGCGCCTTTCCTCTGACAGCCGTCATTTAACTTTCGGTTTTACTATAAAACGATCAATCCAATTTGAAAACCATATAAATGCTTTCAATCTAAGCCAAAGGGCCTGCATGGTCCAAACCCTGATCCAAGATGCAAAGCTCATCACTGATGAAAGCTATAAGTTTGAAACTAGTCTGGTAATATTGAATAAAATAGCACTAGATGGGGATTTGTGAGACCCTATTATCTGCATCTATTAATTACTAAATGTGCTGAAACAAGTTACATTTTATTGGTTTTATACTATTCCTGTCCACAGGACTCACTATAGTACAAAAGCATATTTTAAAGCTAGCTGATTTTTAAAAATAAAGAAAACATTTGGTTTTGTCAAATAGATCATATGATTACTCATTTTATTTGCTGCTTAATAAGGTAATTAATTGAAAATCATGGCCTCAGTACCAATAAAAGAAGATTATATTATGCAAGTTCATGTTCAAAATGAATTGCTATGTTTAAAACGATGTTCCTCATAGGAAATTTTGAATCCCATTCTCTAATGACTGAAACGGAATTATGCTTATTCAGGCAAAGTTATACCAATGGATCTCGGTGTCCAATTTTTAAAGTATTCTGCGCAGGTGTATATATCTAGACAGCATGTTACAAGTTCAGCACTGCTAAGGGATGCGAAAAACAATCAAGAATAAAAGCTTTTATTTACGGACTTTAAACTCAAGATGCATACCATTATTCTCAATATACAATTGCAGACATCTTATTCAATCACTAAATATATGTCTCAATTGTGTATTAACACAAATATCCAACATCTCTATTTTCTCTGCATATATTTGTACATTCACAAAACGTCGCCTGAGAGTCAGAATCAACTTCGATTAATTTGGACAGAGCTGAAGGTTCATATAGATTCTATTTGATAGAAAATCAACAAAAAAACTGGATTCTGAAAAATGAGAAAAAACAGAAGTCACTAAACCATCATCTATTAATCTCTTTAAAGATCCATGTTTGCAAATCAGACTGTTATAGGCAATCCTGACACCATTAGTGTTTATATGGTGACATATGGGCATATCCAATAGATTACAATTAATCTAAAATTTGAGCTTTTTTTTTTATGAATTTGTAAATTTTTTGGATTTCAACAATAAACCTTTCTCTTCCTCATTACAAACATAAACTGCTGAAAATTTAAATAAACTTTAATTGTATTATCTATATTTTGTATATACAGAAGTAGGTTTTGTATATTATATATATTAATTGCATTAACAACAATTTAAATTTAAAAATACAAACTGTATTTATATCAGAACAAAGTTTTTGTATGGCAATAATTAAAACAATAAGCAAAACAATATTTTGTAATTTTGTCCACATAATAGAAATGTTAAAATTGATGTAGTCTGAATTAATAGCAGTCTATCTATATTATTAATTTATGGGGGGAGCTTTGTCATTGCTAAACAGAATGCAGCAGCTTAAAATTATAAATATTAAGTATAATATCTACTATTTATTCTTGTAATTTATATATACTTTTCTTTTTTTTTAAAAAAAAAAAACAAACTAAAACATTCTCATATCTCATTTTCGAAATTTCCAAGAAACATCTTTACTAGATATTTATTTCATAAAGCATTACCATCTTTTATCTATTGATTATTGAAACTTACAATAGATGGCAGCAGTTAGAAAAGAGGGCTATTTATTATTTCAAAATATGATTTTAGATTTTTACATTACATATATATTCATGCCCTTTTTTCTATTTTAAATGATCTATTACAGTAATTTTGTATTAATTTTCCTGCTTAAATACATCACTTTTCTTATCTAAATTGTGTGTGTGTGTGTGTATGTATCAATCTTAAAAAAAAAAAAATTAAAACATTTTATGCCAAAAAAAAAAATTCTTATCACAAAACCATTTACATGTATATAATATAAAAAAAAAAAATGATCATAAGAAATCTTTAAAATTCACTAAAATAAACGCAGGCATAAGGATTAGCCATCCCGCCTCTCCTTTTTTTAAAATCAGGGTTGACATGGAATATTTATATAAGTATAGCTTAAATTTAATAAATAAATTTTGTTTAATTTCACTAAATTGTAAGTCAATATTTTTTATAAAAATAAAAAAAAATTAGTAACATATTGTCTGTAAACAATTAGACTTCATTACACCATTTCAGAAATTATTCCAAAATATCTACTAAATTTTTTTTTATCCAAGTAATGATTATATAAACTTGATGTTTTTAATATGTATAACATCTAGTATATTTAAAGAATATTAAACATTACCCTTTATAATAACTGAGATACAGGCTTATTATATACCTGTATCAATATATTTAATAGACAGGGTAGATGAGCACAGACTTTCACACGAGCCACCACTCTCCATTCCATCTCATAACACTGAAACACTTGAACACATATATGTTGAAAAGATAAATAATCATCAATATACGTATTTCATGCTAAACCAGCAATCATCAGTTGGTCCAGATTACCATCTCTACACATATATGCTATAAGTGCTCAGATATATATTAAGATGGTCAATCATTTATACTTTAATGGACAGGCTTTAATCCACTCCATACTCCAACTCTTCAACCATCCATCCAATTGAAAATCTGATGATGGAACGCTCAAAGGCCACCCAGCAATCATCAGTTGGTCCAGATTATCATCTCTATACATATATGCAATAAGTGCTCAGATATATGTTAAGATAGCCAATCTTCATACTTTAATGGACAGGCTTCAATCCACTCCATGCTCCAACTCTTCAACGATCCATCCAATTGAAAATCTGATGATGGAATGCTCAAAGGCCACCCTGAGGCCAAGATTCTCGTCACACCCATGTTGACCTAAAGTCAATCTGACCCCTCATGTATAGGACATAATCTATTTAATGCATATACAAGGGATGGGCAGACATCTCTAGTATGTAATAACTAAAATACAGGCTTATTATATACCTGTATCAATATATGTGTATAGACAAGGTATATGAGCACAGACTTTCACACGACCCACCACTTTCCACTCTATCTCATAACACTGAAACACTTGAACACATATATGTCGAAAAGATAAATAATCAATATACACACATATATATATGTTCAAATGTTTCAGTGTAATGAGACAGAGTGGAGAGTGGTGGGTTGTGTGAAAGTCTGTGCTCATATACCCTGTCTATCACCCTTTATAAAAAATAACTGAACTATAGGAAATTTCTTAAATCGATGCCAGGTGATTTGTGCCATCATTTTTCTTTATTAATTTAAAATATGAATTTTTTTCTACAGTGCAGGCTTTTTCATACCTGCACTTATATATGTAAGATATAGGGGATTTGAACTCACACTTTCACATGACCCTCAACCATTGATACTATCTCATACCGCTGATACACTTGATCACACACCTGTCAAAAAATAAATGATCACCAATATACGTATTTTGTGCTAAAGCAGCACTCGTCAGTTGGTCCAGATTATCAATTTAACTAAATTAAAATAACTTGTATTTCATCAATGAAAGAATACCATTGAAAAAACAAAATAAGCTAACATATATAAATCGAATTTTATAACTTTGTATGGTTTAGTGCAGTGGGAGACCAGACCTCAAGATCCATTTCCTGATGCTCAAAGCTTTTACGAACTTCGAAGCAATATACCATACATTTATTTTATTTTATGATGTTAACTCAAAATACTGAAGTTTATTACTTACAATGAAGATTGTACTGCCTTGGGAGGTTTAGGGTAGTCAGATTCCCATAGCCTAGAGTTCAAGACCCACGGATTATAGCTTAATTTTTCCTACTTCTAATGATCCATCATCATGTAAATTTCAAAGCAACTTATCATTTAATTATTTTTATTCTAAGAATTGTATTCAGCAGTATATCATTTTGTCTTAATTGACAAATCTGCTTTTTATAAGGCATAAATGCAACATATATTTTTTTTTAAAAAAATGGGATGATCTATAAAACATTTGCAATCCATCTTTGAGTAGATGACATATGAGAATGATATAAGTAAAGTATGGCAATATATTGATATTTAAAAAATATCGTATTGCAAGTAAAAATAATAATTGGTGTGTAAAAAAAAGTATTTCACAGAAATAAGTTCTGTGATAATATTATTTCTATTTTGCAGAACAGTCCATTAAACATTTAGCAGCAAAATCAGCATATTCAACAGAAAATGAAACTGATCAAAACATTAACAAGCTCCAGTATATAAACATCACTAGTCAAAAATGTAGACTTAATAATTAGAAAACAAGGCAGTGAGAACTGAGAGAATAATGTAGAATGTTTCTGCGGGATTTTAGACATTGTTATAATATTTGTTTTAAAAAAAGCAAATAAAAATAATTTAGGATTGGTAAACACAAATGATAAAACATCACATGACCACCATATCTTATGTTTACACAATGTTAAAACAGTAGCAATTCTCTCCATACAATAGTGCCATAGAGTGCAAACCTTACTAATCAATGGATACTATAAGGTTTGTACATCATATTCCCTATAGTGCCTATTCATCCTATATCCCCAGATCAGTTTCTAGCTTATGGCTTTCATCAGTGAGGAAGGAATCTTGGATCAGAAAGCATTGCATTTAGATATTTGGATCTATTACAATCCCCCAGCAGCACTGGGTGGCACTACTGTCTGAAGAAAGTTGCTACTATTTTAGAAACAAATGATTTAAGTGAAGTTTGAAGATATGATTATATGTTTAAAGGTACAAAAAGGACACGTAGAAATGGTGGGTTACTGCAGAGGTTTATGGGGTTGAGACTAGAATGTTTGTATAAGAACAGTGATAATTTTTTAGATATATATGTTGTGTCCATCAGGAGTAGGGATTTATTTAAAAGGAATGGATTACATTTATTACGGGAGAAATAAAAATGCTAAGTGAATTTATAATAAATTTTATTACCCATTAAACAAAAGAAGAATGGGATATATGTGTTAGACATAAATATGTTTGATGGTAGAAATAAAAAGGATATGTTTATATTTAGAGAAGAAAGCATTTCTCTCAAATGTATCACTACTACAGCTAACTAATCTAACTTTTCACTAATAGAAAGTTACTCCAACTCTACTCTTAAATCATTCATCATTCTTTCCTTCTCCAAATAAGAAAAAAGAAAGTGGGGAGGAAAGCATGATCAATGATGTACAAATCAAAGCAAAAAAAGTTAGATTTGTTAGCATTAGGGAGATGAAATAATTATAGTTTCAGAAATGTAAATGGAAGAATATAGGAAGATGTGATGCTGATAGGAAAGGATATTGCAAAAGGGTTATTTCCAAAATTATTTTAAAAAGAAATTGAAAAGATGAGAATTTGATTACATTTGTTTAAAGAAATGATGGTATGGTTCAGAACAATTTAGCTAATAGAAACTGTATGATCTGAAAGGGAAAAATAAGAATAATGAGATGTTTACACATAGATATAGATAAGTTAGACAATCAAATCAATGAAACTGAATGAGTGGAGAATATAAATAAGGCATGAATAAATAATGTGTTAGAAAGCTGGGATGAAAATTTTAAGTATAGGAAAAGGATTTTTCATGAATTATTTTAACAATTTACAATCAACATCTACTTTCTTGCATTAATATCAACTTATGAATCAGATAAAAGGTGGGATGAAAATTTTAAGTATAGGAAAAGAATTTTTTCATGAATCATTTTAACAATTTACAATCAACATCTACTTTCTTACATTAATATTAACTTATGAATCAGATAAAAGGTGTCCACTTATTTAAGTCACTGGTTCTTAAATACTTAGTGAAATAAGCATCAATGTTTTTGAAAATTTGAAGCTTTTATCTTAGTGGCAATTTTTGAAATTATTAATCAAGCCCGCTTACAGTTTCAAATGGTAAACTAGATAAAATTCTAATAATTTGAATAAGTCTGTAAAAAAAAAAATCACAACAAAATATGTATCTGCCGTATATGCACATATATTTTATTAAAGAATACAGGTGTGTATGTAAGTATAGACATTCAATGTTGATATCTGGAATATTCCAGAAAAGAAATAATTAATTACGCAGAAAAAGAAAATTTACTGAAATTGCAACAGGCTAATTTGCATGTAAAGAAGTTCACTTCATGCAAATTGGCAAAGCTGATAAAAAAGTTGGCAGAAGAATTGAGTGAAGAGAAGAAAAAATAAAATAGTAGAAAGATTAACTAATGAAAGTGAAGTTGTTCTGGAAATTAGATAAGAAGAGCTCTAGTCAAGAATCTAATTGGACTATCTCTGAATTATGTGTGTGAGCAAATTGAATTTATAGAAGTATATAATCACAAGTTATAGAATAAAAAGATATTAAATCTCTAAGTAAATATGAACTTTAAAGAGATCTAAGTGATTTTGTTCTCAACTAGCAATTAACAAGTTGAAATTATTATTTTACTAATACTATTATTTTTCTCTTGAAATTTAATTGAACTTTGGTGGGTTTTTTTTTTCATGTGTCATTGCATCGGCTGGGAAGCGAACCCGTTAACCTGGGACAACTGTTTGTAAGGCAGCGGTGCTGACCTCTCGACCACCAACGTTTGACAACTTTGATTGTTTTCTTTTATTATAAAATATAATTATCCAGCTGCCACATGACTGCATGAACCTAGACATCTGTGAAGCCCGAATATATTATTAAATGCAGATTGACAGTGCCAGTTTAACCTGTGAAGGTTAGAGAAAAGATTAGTTGAAATTAAATTTAGAGAAGTAGTGAACTGGAAATACAGAACAACATAACAACAAGATTTGACATACAAACTTTGGGTCAATGGCAAATATATGTGGATCGTATTGAAAAATATATGCTTGGAATAACAGATGATAAACTTATAAGTTACATTATTATGGATCTCTAGAAAATATGTATTAAATGTGGCAAATCGTTTGTGATCCCAAGTTGCCCAAATATATACCCTATAAAGAGTTACTGATATATGTAAATAATATTTTAAACCCATAAAATTAAAATTTATGGTGCGTCTTCATTTTTGAGTGAGGATACAGTCTCAAAATGAAAATATATGCAAATATGACTTGGTCCTACAAATATTGGCAAAGAATTGAAAATGTAAGAATTTTATTGATGAAATTCTGATTAATCAGCTTCTATGGGGAATAAGAGATATAAAGCTTAGAGAAATATTATTAAGTGAGTAGGAATTAACATTCAAGGTCACTACTAAATAGTCATTAGCTTATGAAGCCATGGCGAACCACATGAAAACTTTCGGAAATGCGAAAGTGATTCTTCAGAAGTGGGTAAAAATGTGGCAAAATTACGAGAGATAAGTAAAAAGTTAACAAAGACTTCGCCTACTTGCTATTGTAAGTAAAAAGTTAACAAAGACCTTGCCTACTTGCTATTGTTGTGGAAAAACAGGGCATTTAAAAACTTAGTTGCAGATTTAAAACAAAAAAGTTTCATTTTCAGATTAAAAGGTCACTTGTCAAAATTGTGTTAAGAGACAAATGACAAAGCAAGATTTATAGCAAAAGAGCAAATCATGGGTACGAGCATTTAAAAAGTTGACAATAATAAATAAATTGAAAACTATTGATGATATATTGAAATTTAAAAGTGAAAATTTTAGAGCAAAATGAACAAATAGAGATCGACAGTAGGGCGGGCATATCATTAATATCCTGGAAAGACTGGAATGTGATTTGTAGAAGTCAAACATCACAAACTGAAAAAAATCTATAGTGATAGTGTCGGATGTAAATGGAAACCACATAACAATTAGAGAAATGGCCCTAGTGCTTGTATGAATAAATAGCCATGGGGAACAATTACCATTATACATAGTGGATTAGGATGAAGTTGGTTTAAGCCTTTCGGAATAAGTATTGGATATGATGAAACTGCTACAGTAAAAATAAATTCCCCCCAAAATTTCCCACCACTATATAAAAGTCCAAAATAGTTAACAGAAAAATTAATTCCAAATTATGTAAAAAAGAAAAACTTATTTAAAAAAAGTAGTTTACTGTGAACCAAAATCTAGGGATTAAAGATATAGTAAAGAGGAAAAGGTTACCGGGGAAAATTACAAAAATAGTATCTGAACAAATGCACAAAATATTGTTAGAAGATAATGGAGTATTTAAATATCATATAAACCAAATTAAAAAATGGAGAAAAAAACCATTAGAAGATGTAGTCATTATTCCAAACTTGGAGAAAGGAAAGCAGACTGATATTTCTGATGAAACTGAATGGAAAACTCCAATTAGCTCTCCTGTTCAAGAAGAAGCTACTGAAGTCAATACTGAGGGAGGAGAAAATACTAAAGAGCCAGAGGAAAAAATTGAAAGGCCTACATGAAAACAGAGGAGACCAATAAACGCTACAGGACTATTTATTAAAATTGATTTTATTCTAGTTCGAGTAAAATTTGTGCATAAATTGTATTTCTGAAGTAGAGATAGGAATGGTGCGTAAACACATTTTATTAAAGAGTAAAGGTGTGTAGGTGTATAGGCATTTAATGTCTATATCTAGAACATTTCAGAAAATAATTAATTATGCAGAAAAAAAAAACTTATTGAAAATTGCAACAGGCTAATTTGCATATAAAGAATGCAAATTAGCAAAACTGATAAAAAAAAGTCTGCAGAAGCATTAAGTTAAGAGAAGAAAAAATAAACTAGTGAAAATGAGATTGTTCTGGAAATTAAATAAGAAGATCTCTAGTCCAGAATCTAATTGGACTATCTCAGAATTATGTGGATGAGAAAATTAAGCTTACAGAATTAGAGTTACAAGTTACAGAGTAAAGAGACTTTATAGATATTAAATCTCTAAGGAGATATAAACTTTAAGTGATCTTTTTCTCAACTAGCAAGTTGAAATTATTTATATTTTACTAATACAATCATTTTTATTCAGAGTAAATAAACCCTTTAAGCTTTGTTCTTTTTTTCTTATTTAAAAACTGAATTATCCAGCTGCCAACTGACTGCATGTTCCAGATACATTAGTAACATTACATATGGTATTTCAATAAGTAAACTCTTTGTATGTATTTGTAAAATATATATATATATTTTATAGACCTCTTAGGGAGGGTACTAATAGCTCTAACAAGTTATTATTGATAAGTGCAGCAAGAGAAAGCATTTAAAATCTCTATCTAGAATTATCCCTGTCCTCAGACCGATCAGTTTTGAGTTTTAGGTCACCTTAGTGAGGAGCTAGGACATTCAGACACTAGATCTAAAATACCAAAAGCTCGAAATCAATCGCTGAGGATAGGGATAATTTTAGATAGAGATTTTAAATGCTTTCTCTTGCTGCACTTATTGATAAGTGCTTGTTAGAGCTATTGGTATGCTCCCTATATTACATATCTGTAATACAAGCTTAAAACAAGTCACGTGATATATGACACAATTTATTGATTATTATAATTTTGCCCTTGAGGCTTTGGCGATGTTATATTGCTAAGATTATTAATGTACAGTGAGGCTGAAGTGTTTTCAGACCCGTATAGCTTTTTAAGTTAGATAGCTGGATTTAATTTCTACTTAACAGTTACGTATAAATGCTGGATTCTGAGTTGGTATTTTAGATCTAGTGTCTAAATGTCCTAACTCCTCACTGATGTGAACCAAAAGCTCAAAACCGATCAGTCTGAGGATAGGGATAATTCTAGATAGAGGTCTTAAATGCTTTCTCTTGCTGCACTTACCAATAAAAGCTTGTTAGAGCTATTGGTACATTCCCTATATTACATATCTATAATACAAGCTTAAAACAGGTCACGCGATATATGACTTGCTTTATTGATTATTAGAAATAATATATACACACATTTAAGAATGTATAATAATAACTTTAATTTATATATATATAAATTACAGTGAGCACAAAAAAAAAAACATTTTATCGAATAATAATTTTTAAAATAAATTATGAAAAATATTATAGCTTTACTGCTAAAAACAAAATCTCAATAAATTAACACTTTACTGCCTACATACAATCTTAGACAGTAGATAAAATACAGTTTAAATTTAAGTCATATACTTAATAAATATTATGTATATAACATTTTAAATAATAAAAATTAGATTTCTTTTGAAGATGAACACACCATAATGTTTCCAACCCAAACTCATTTGCTTATATATTCATATAGAACTGAGCTCAGTTCAGCATCTATACATTTTGGTGTCTTTGATTTTTCAAAAACCACAGCTTCCATTATCCTATAGGCAGGATAAGTATAAAATCATCAAAGCATCGCATGATCACCATTTCACATGCTTACAAATGCAGTTAATAAAAGAATCAAACTCTCCATACAGTAGCGCCACCACATGCGAGCCTTCATCCATCTTGGGCTTCTAGCATTATAGTTAACCAAATAGGTAAAAGGGGGTTGCTGGAGGGTTGCACTAGATCCTCACTGATGACAGCCATAAGCTAGAAACTAGTCGGGGGATGTTGGATTAGGTATTAGATTGGGATTGTATGCACAATCTTTCTGCATCCATTGATTATGAAGGCTTGCACTTGGTGGCACTATTGTATGGAGTTTGGTTCTCTTATTAATTACATGTGTAAGCATATGAAATGGTGATCATGTGATGTTTTGATGGTTTTATACCTATCATGCCCATAGGATAATGGTGACACTGGTTTTTGAAAAATCAAAGACACAAAAATGCACAGATGCTGGACTGAGTTCAGATCTATATGACTACACAAGAAAATGAGCTTGGATATTACAGTGTCTTCATCTTGGGCTCCTAGCTTTATAGTTAACCAAATAGGTGAAAGATGGCTGCTGAAGGGTTGCATTAGATCCTAAGACCTAGGTGCAATGTTCTTAAACCAAGGCTGCTCATTGATGAAAGCCATAAGCTAGAAACTAGTCTGGGGATATTGGATGAGTAGATACTAGATAGGGATTTTATGCACAAACCTTCCTGCATCCAATGATTACAAAGGCTTGCATGTGGTGTCACTACTGTATGGAGAATTAAGTACTCTTATTAACAGCATGTGTAAGCATATGAAATGGTGACCATGTAATGTTCTGATGGTTGATAAATGATACTATAAAGTATGCAGTAAAGAAGACATTCATTGTTTTTACAGCCAATTGCTTTGCTTACATTTATAATAACAAGAGTAATAAAACAGTTACTCAGGAACTCTTATTAAGATCTAATGGTATACAAAAATAATAAGAAATTAATACAGAAGTATTGAAAACTCTAGTGAGCTATATGTAAACTAACCGTCAGCAAACTTAAGTATAGAATGAACCCACCTATATTTTAATCATATAAGCCTACCATTTACTGATGTCCTCATATGCAGAGTGTAATTTATGTATACTAACATAATTTCAGGAGAACTATAAAGTCCGAAATCACTATAACTAATCAGCGGGAAAGGTTAATCCTCACATTTAACAACCCTTTAAATATCAAATTATGTTAGTATGCATAAATCATGCTCTGCCAATGAGTGTCGGTAAACGATATGCTTATATATGATCAAAATTAAAGTATAGGTGGATCCATCCTATACTTACTTTTGCCGAGGTATAACTTACATACAGCTTGCTGGGGGGTTTCAGTACTTCCACATTAACTTAATCTATATTTGAGCTATCAAAAATGATATTTAAAAATAATAATAGTAATCAAATAACTGTTGGGATCAAATTGTTAAGTAAAATAATAAATGTAATCTACATTTGCAAGACTAGTATAGGCCTTTTGTTTTTAATCTTGATATTAGTTTCAAAATCAGTGAGCCTTTCTGCCTACCTTGTATCCCAATGCGTGACTAAATTATTAAATAAGATGGGCATCTGGTTCACAGATGGTAACAGAAGAATAAAGATGCAACCAGTCATGATGCATAATTAATTATTAGTTTTTAAGATTAAGAAGCAGAAGAATTACGTACCAAATCAGTTCAAATAAATTCCTATACATTTCCATAACCAGCTCTGTCTATGGCCTTCATTTGGCCAGGAGAAACGGTTACTTTATATATATATATTAACCCTAGATTTTCAGAATTTATTATTCAGCTAGCTTTTTTTTTTTAATTTTGAATTACTGTTGCTATTAAAGTTGCCAGTACTTGATTTGTGTTTTTATCTGACTGCTGATTATAAGCAAAGTGGATTCAATCTCTTTATTGAAAATAAAAAAAACATGATTAAAAAAAAATCTCGTTGCAAAATAATAATAATAATAAAAAAGTTTAATAAATGTTATTAAAATTACAGAAACAATAAAAACAAATAATGAAGCGAATAAAAAACAAAATATTTTGGCTTTTCTAATAAAATTGCCAGTCTTTAAATAAAGCAACAGCTGTATGTTGTTTGCTTAAGGTAGATTTTTATTTATTTATTCATAAACATGTTGTACTATGATAGATTTCCACAAATGTGGCATATTTAAACTTAAGTTTAATTTAATGACTTTCGAAAATTAATAAACCCGGGTTATTACGAAAGTAAAAGATGTGTCAAAACAAAGTATTAGCATAACTTTTCCTAGCTTATACTCCATTTTCACTCAACTCTTGGTTTGGTACAGTGGTATAAGTAAAGAGTTAAAGATACCTGTATGGAAGACCACTATTTCATTTCCAATCCTCAATCATCATCTAACTTTGCGAATGACAAAATATTTAATTATTACTATTACCACTGCATTTAATTAATTTCAGTAATCTCTATCTTGCAACCATCTCTATAATCTTGAATAATCAACAGTAACTGATACCAATTACTGGGTTTTTTTTCAGATGAAAGCACCATACCCAGAAGTCACTTTTTACTCACTACCTTATTTAAGTAAATAGCTTGAAAATTTCAAACAACTCATACTTTTAAACCCAAATCAATTTGCTCGATTACCTATATAAGTCTGTTATTGGATCATTGTGATGTTCTACATCTTAAAAATCTAATCTTCTGGCACTGTTTCAATAAGAATTCAAAATCTGAATATCTAATTAAACCTGTGAATTAAATGCTTTTTATTGGTACAGTTTCATCCGAGCTGATCTTTAAATTTGAATACATTTTTTTTAAAAAAAACTCTGATGAAGAATGTAGATCAATTGAAACTAAGCAGTAAATTAAATTGCAAAAAAACTAGATCATTAATTTAATATATTTTAGAGACTTGTTATAAGCTAAATTCAGAAAATTTTGATTGGCAAAAGTATAGTATATGTGGATTGAAAAAAGTGTTACTGTTAGATGCAGATTAAATGTAATTTAGAAGTTATGTTAGACATTGTTTTTAATAAGTCAAAGATCCCTGAAGTTATCTTACACTCAAGTGAAGGTGATATAATGTAGTCAAGGACCTATCATTAAACTTATATAGGCCACACAATCAAGTTGACTTGGATTTACAATAACTGAGTAAAAAATAACTAACCAAATAGTACCTTAATGTTGGTAAAAGTACAAAAAAAAAATCAAATTTTTATTTCTTTTATCACATGATATTCTAGTAGCTTAAAATTTAGACCTTAACATAAACTTTATGCAATTAACATGTTTATCATAAGGTGTTTGAAAATGTCAATGATTGTTGGAATATAATACCCCCCCCCCCCATTGCAGACGGCCAAAAATAGAACTAAAATGCTGGTTTCCATAAATTAATCATATTTGGTAATGACATTTTTATTTATTTATTTGATTAATGAATAAACCCTGCACAGTTTTCCAGGTATTTCATAATCATTTTGGGTTTGACAATATACATAGTACAAACATATTCTGCACTTAAGAAATGATAATTATTTAACTTTTTATTTGAATGTGAAATTTAAATACAATTAATATTATAAACAAGGCAAAACTCTCCATACAGTAGTGCCACTCTATATCAATCAGAGTAATCAATGGATTCCAGAAGGCTTGTACATAAAATCCCTATCTAATGCCTACTCATCCAATATCCCCAGACTAATTTCGTAGGCATTAGATAGGGATTTTATGCACAGGGCTTCTGGTATCCATTGATTACTCTGGTTGGCACTACTGTATGGAGAATTTTGCCTTGTTTATAAACAATATGTACTAGTATAAGAGATGGTGATCATGTGATACAATTAATAAGAGATGGTGATCATGTGATACAATTAATAAGAGATGGTGATCATGTGATACAATTAATATTGGTAAATAAATGGTAATCAAATTATATTTAGGATAAAAAAATCTACAATTACAATTATTATTACTAGTATTTATAACAAAATTAATCATTATTCTTTTTCTCATTCTCTTTTATCTTTCCAGTCATTAGATTAGTGTTAGAGTCCAATCCTCATAGGCCTTTCATGTCCTCATTTATCTCTCTGCACTCACTATGAAAAAAGATTCAGTGATTGAGTGACTCTATTTTTTTTGCATGTGTGACTCTACTTTCATCATCTGATTTACTCACATAACAATTTTGACTCCATTTTTTTTTCTTTTTTGTTTACTATTTTTTTTTTTTTTTTATCTTCTGGAGCAGCCAATAATCATTAATAAGTAATTGATTCTGATGATTGAGAAAAAGGCTTTAGAGAGAACAACAACAAAAAATTATTATTGTCAGAATCTAGATTTGGTAACAAAATAAAATTAATATTATCGGTGAGCTTAAAGAAAGCAGGTCTGATGTTCTACAACTTTTTAGATAGTCATAAACTATTCAAATAAATACTTGTAAAAAAATTGCAACGATATAGCATTGAATTTATCTGTCAATGGAGTGGCAGTTCACACGTAATATCAAAGACATGCAGAACTCATTCTTTATGCTAAAAAGATATCTTATGACCCCAGCTTACACAATATTTTTCAAGAACAAACCATTCCACAGCATGCTTATTACATCCCTGTCCAGAGCTGTTTTAACATTTCCAGACTAGTTTCTAGTTAATGGTCTTTGTCAGTGAGAAGTTTTGAACCTAGATCAAGAGCATCTGGATGTCTTGGGATCTAATGTTCAAAACTTCTCACTGCCAAAGGCTACATACAAGCTAGTTGGGAAATATGAATAGGCCAGCAGTGGACAGAAACAAATTGTGACTGCTGGATCTAAAAAAATTAGGTATATTGGATCCCATGTTCAAAATTTCTCACCGATGAAGACCATAAGTCAAAAACTAGTCTGAGGATATGGATTTAATAAGCACTACATGCAGAATTTAATTACTTAAGTTTAAACTAGGTAACAGAACTGAAGAAATAATTTGTTCTTGAAAAATATCCTATAGGATGAGTAGATGACATTCAACTTTTTTTTAAATCTATATGTATACAACTCTTATTCTTCTCCTTTACTTTCTTTGCATTTCTTCATATATATTGCTTATAATAACTTCTCTCATATACACTTTAATTCAAAACACTTTTTTTTAATAAAACTTCTTTATTTTCCTGACAGTTTTGACTGTCCAGCAAGGTAGAGGAAATTGATAACGCTCTGATGAAGACTGCTGGACAGTCGAAACTGTCAAGAAAATAAAAAAGTTTTATTAAAATTTTTTTTTTGCATTAAAGTGTATATGAGAGAAGTTATTATAAGCAATGTATACAACTCCTGTGCAATTTTAATAATTTATAAAATTAGATACCGTTTTATTAATATTGGCTCAGAAAAAGATTTTAAACTCAGTTTAAAAATCAGGGCATCTGTTACTATACATTCTAATTACACTTACTATTTTCCCATCCTCTTTTTTTTCATGTATGTGTTCACTGCTATATGTTAGTTACACTGCATCAAACATATGAATAAAGACATCCGAAAAAGGAAAATGATCCCAGAATGCATTTCTGCTGAATCAGCTTCATCTGTTTCACAGATTAACAAACCTTCTCAAATTCTTTCTTTATTATATTCTTACTTTACTAATATAGTAAAATATGTAAATAATGAATGATAATGAAGACATTTGAAAGAACCAATCATTGAAGCTAGATCAGTGGGAATCCTTCTTGGAGATCATTTGTCTTTTCCTTATTCAATTGTTTGAAAAAAGAGTAATACCTGCATTTAATATTACACATATAACATAAAAGTGAAATTAAAATAATACAATGAATGATTGGAGTTATGCATAAAGAAAAAAAAAGAGTTAAAGTAAGGTATTAAAAGCGGATAGAAACCATTCCTCACCTTGCGTGAGAGTGATGTAGCGAAAATTACATTACAGATATATTATTCATTATTGAATAATCTCTAGCCTAATGAATGACTAATACAAATCATTAATATACTTCCATTATGCTGTTTGTGTAAAAGTTGTGAGGGCAGCAAGTTTGCCACATCAATTAAACTGAAATAATTTGTTATCTATATATACTGAACAATGATATGTGTAAGAGATTGTGGTCTGGGCCAACTGATAAGTGCTGGTTCAGCACAAAATGTGCATCTTGGGGATTATACATCTTTTTCACGTGTCTTTCATTATATGTTCATAATTACATCCCTCCATACGGTGTTAAAAGAGGATAGAAACCATTTCCTGCCTCGAGGGAGTGGTTTCGTGAAAATTATACTACAGAAATATTATTCATCATGCAGGATTAGTTTATAATAATACTTATATTGACATTTAACTGAGTTTAAAGTTTATATCTCCGCTATTAATAATAAAACTATCTCCAATCTTATAAATAATGGTTAACAACATTAAATATGTTTAAAATATAGTCAATCATTATTAGAGTTGTATAATAGTTGTAAACTTATAAATTAAGTGGTAACATAGTAATATATGATGAATATATTCAGAGTTTGATGAATTGGATCCAACTGACGACGCTAATTTAGTATAAATGCATGTAGTAAACTGGGTTTTTCTGATGTCTCTGTTCACTTGTTTGAAGGAGAGTAAAAATATTTAGCAGAAAATTTCCAAATAGAGTGACAGATATATACATATTTTCAGTTTTAAATTTAAAAAAAAAAAAAGAAGCTTCTACTTTCTCAATATGCAACGGAGAAGTTGGAGTTTCATAATGAGCAGTACCATATCGAACCGGTCAAATTTATTAAGAGGATTCTTCACGCATAGCTAATATATGCGTTAGCATGTTAAAGATAGACACAAATATTTTTTAACGTTTTATTATATTATTTAAACTCTAAAATAGAAAACTATCTAACTGACTATTAACAATACCATACGGAAATATTTATTATTATTACCTCTGCTGGTGCGTTCCCCTCTCTTTTCTCTTACAACAGCTCTTTCTCTTTCCTCTAATTCCTTACGGAAATCTCTACCACGCAATTCTTCAGAAGTATCTTGACCAGCTTGTCTGCAAGAAATAAATCGGTCACAAGAGGCATAAAACAACTTATTCTTCTGCTATTATCTACAATCTTAATGTTATAAACTTGACTAAACATTGAGGGTTAGCAAGGCATACGCTCTTCCTAGACCACTAATCAAATTAAACTCCACTGATATACAAAAGTCAATCTAATTACTATCTTATAAAGAACTTTTACAAGAAACAGCTTTTAAAATGCTGAAAGAAAAAAGTTTTACTTTCTTAAGAAATGAAGTGAAAGCACATACATTTTGTTTAAAAATAACTGTCAACTCTGAGAATAATTGTAGTTCGCATGTAGAGCAGAAGAGAGAGAGAAAAAAAAACAGAATGAATATACAGATTTTATAGGATCACTAGTTTCAGAAATTTTATCTTTTGAACTCCCGAGAGAGAAGTTCATATTTACACAGCAAGCAGTCAAACTTCAACGATCAACAATTGATTTTCTTTTTCTAAATCAAACTTTAAACATAAAGTGTCTGAAGTTATTTCCCCCCCCCCCAAAAAAAAAAAAATCAATGGACCATCTTAGTTAAAAATGATTATTCCCCAAATACAGACAAAAATAAATTTTAAAAAATCAAGAAAAAAATTATTTTATAAACATATGTACAATATTTAAAAAATAAAACATATCATCATAATCAATTCACTGCAGGATGATGATCTGACCAAAGTTAAATCCGGTTTCTCTGATTCGTGACCTCTCTTCTCTATATACCATTGGCCACCTTCCTATTTCTTTAACCTATCTCACATGTGGTCTCTTTCTGAATCCATTATTTACCTATAATATCTTTTTTAGCAATATGCCTAACTCCATTTCCACTCTTAATTCTTTCACGGTTGTCAATAATACTTGTTTGATCTCTTAACTAAATATTTTACTTTTTTTCTTGTTACTCCTAACGAACATTTTTCACACTACGACGACGGTCTGAAGTCTCGGTACAGCTCTTCTGTTAAATGTCCAAGTCCCATATATTTATGTAAAACTGGAAATATATATTTATTTAAAAAACTTTCCTTTTTAAGCACACAGATAGATTTCATTTTAATATTAGGTTACTTCCATCAAAAACATTCCATCCAAGTTTAATTCTATGATTAATTTCAACCAATAAGTTTCCATCCATATTAACAATCTGCCCTAAGTATTTATATTTATTGTAATTCATGATTACCATTTTTTTTTTTGAGAAAAATATTTTAGTATTACTTTAGTATTTTTAGTCTTACTTTCTTCTTCTGATGATTCTTGCAAAACATCTCCCGAAATTTTAAAGTATTATTTGCAAAAACAATCCTTCCATCTGTAAAGTCTAGATAATTTAAATGATTTCCATTTATATCAACAAAAAGTTTTGAAGATATGAAATTATCTTGATATATACTATTATCAATGTTAATCTTTTTACAATCCCTATGCAATCTAAATATTATTATTACGTCAATAGTTATAGACAATAAGTGCCATTTTAAGTAAAGGACTCATTAATGTTCATGGTGAATTTTTGATTGTGCATCTTTAAAATGTAGGAATTTTTTGGATGAGTAGGCACTAGATAGGGATTTTATGCACAAGCTTTCTGGCATCCATTGATTGCTCTGGTTAGCACAAGGTGGCACTACTATATGGAGAGTTTTTGCCTGTTTAATAACAGTTATGTGCTAGCATGAGATGGTGATCATGTGATGTTTAGTGGTTTAACCTAGAATAATGTTAAAAGGTAGGATATTTATAAAACAAGTCAGGTCTATCACAGCAATGATATGGATTCCTATTGGAACATTTAGTCTCTAATTTACCGAAGAATATAGCTTCTGCATATCACACAAAACTATAATGACCTGGTTCATTATAATGTAAATTTTCATAGTTGGAATAATTTGTCATATCCGGATGAAACTCCTTACTCTTAATATTTGTATTATAGGGATCAAAGGTTGTCATTTTCTTGTACTCTAATAAGCATCCATTTTAAAATTATAATATTTTTTTTACAGCAGTTTTATGAAAAGTATTTTGTGAATTAAAGTGGAAAGTTAAGGAAATAAAAAAATAAAATAAAGATACTATTTAGATCACCTAAAGTTTTGCAAGTGGTTGTTTTTGCAAATAATGCTGAAGTTTCAGGTAAATCTGATGAATGCAAGATAATAGGACTAAAGATATTCTCTTATTCTTCTCTTTCACGTTCTTTGCATATCTTCATATATTCATATATATATTGCTTACAACAGTTCTTTCATATACACTTTATTGCAAACAAATTTTCTTAAAACTTCTTTATTTTCCTTACAGTTTCGACTGACCAGCAGTCTTCATCAGAGCTCTATGCTTTGAGCTCTATGCTTCAGCATAGAGCTCTGATGAAGACTGCTGGACAGTCCAAACTGTAAGGAAATAAAAAAGTTTTTAAGAAAATTTGTTTGCATTAAAGTATATATGAAAGAACTGTTGTAAGCAATATATATAGGACTAAAGATAAATACTAAAAAGACTAAAGTAATGTTCAATGTTTTTCAAGAATGATAATCATGAATTGGAAGAAATTAATGGATGAAATTAATCACAGAATTAAACTTAAATGAAATACATGACATAGAAATAACCTAATATTAAAAAGAAATATATCTGTGTGATTGAAAAAAAAAGAAGATTTTTAATAGATATGTTTTGCAATTCTTATTTCTGATTAGCTATATTACTAAATAATAGCTGTATAGAGATTTCAGACAATATAAAATATGGACAGATGAATATATATTAACAGTAACAATAAGAAATTGAAAACGAAATCTGTGGATAAAAACAAACATATCACTGAAAAAATTAAAATGCTGAAACAGAGCAGGAGATGGACATACTACTAAAAAAGATGATGATAAATATGGGTAGCTGAAAATTCAAACACGATGACATGAGATTGTAAAACACATAAAAAGATATGTGTGAGATAGATGGATTATTAGAATTATATGAAGAAAGCTATATATTGGATTAACTGGATTAAACTAATCACTCTGCAATAGATCAATAATATTGAATGATGATAACACAAATAAAAGATTAATAGGTTAGACTAAAAGCTTTAAAAGTTAACCAAAATTATTTTCTAATACAACATTAGCAATAGTCAAGCATTGGTAGCCGAGAGGTTAGCGCAGCCACCTTGCAAGCAAGCACTTGCTTGCACGGTTGTCACTGGTTCGCTTCACGGCCGATGCTTTGACATATGAAAAAAAAAAAAAAGTAAAATCTAAATACATTTTAGTCTCAAAAATAGTTTGTCTGGTCAAAAGAAAATGTTAAGAGGATTTGCGACTAAAATTTTCCAGAGTTTTTAATACTTTTGTTATGAGCAGGATTAGCAGTAGAAATAAGAACACTTGCAATGGCTTCATCAGTTCAATTAAAAATAATAACCAATCACCTTCATTATGATCACAATGATAATATTCGAAGCTAAGAAACAAAAATGAAACCTCTAACTATATAAAAAATTGTTAAAAAAAGAGAGGTATACTATCAAAAGAAGAAGAGGTGTATGATTTACGCCTGTTTCTAAAAACTGTGATTAAATGATAACAAGTTGTCTGCCATGCTTATGGCATAGTTTGAATTTTGGCTGAGTAAACTTGAATTTTTTTTTTTCAGGTAACAACCTATAGTTAATTTACTTAATCATCTAATAATGGTCAGGAAATAGGTATTCAAATATCCATCAACCAAGCATGGTCTGGATGCAATGGTAGATTGACAGAGTATACCACATTGGACAAATTGAATGGTTTATTGCTTGAAAGTTTATAAAAAGTTCAAGAAAACTGGCAAGATCTGGGCTGTGATCCATGGACTTTGATTTCCAAAATGTAGCAACAAATTAAACTATAGAAAGCAATAGATATTTGGTTATTTTAGTTAGAGAGTATATATCCTTACAAACCAGCCACTGGTAAATCTTTCAGAGTACTGCCTTCTCATTAGCTATTTCACTATGAGAGATTGCTGACTATTTAAATTGTCTTAATTTTTTTTTATCTATATTATTATAAATGTGCAATTTTTTCCCCGCATACGTTAGTGAAGCTATAATTGTAATTTTAAGATTTAATATACTAGCTTAGCATTTTCAGGATTTAGTATTCAAATCTTATACTCATAGCTTTATGAATGAAGATTCTGTTATGAATTGTTGTACATGTATGCAAATGAGCTTGAATTTTTAATTAATTAGTCCATTGCTTGGAGAGAGTAAAGCATGCATCTCTTCTATTAATGACATTGATGTCATTTGCTATGTAATAAGCCTCTTTGACCTTTCTTTTGGCTTCACTCTTCTCTGTACACATAAGTGGCCTGTAGCTGCTTGGTGGTCCCAGAAGATCGATGTTCCTTCATTTTTATTTTTTACTCTATTATGTACATATCTGTGTTGATAAACTTGCATTGATGTTAACTCGAGTCTCACCATAGTAAGATGCTTTGCAGCCTATGTGCGATGTCAATGAACTATATGGCTCAATTAACAGAAAAATCTCCATTGACATTATCAAAGATGAACTAAATAAGAAAAATTATCCAACAAAACGAATTGATTTTATAACAGAATTCTTGAAGTGGCTGGATAACAACTTATTGGCTAAATTTGAAAACAAATGGTATGTTATGAATGATGGTTGGCCAATGGGACTGCCAATGAGTGGCATTATTGCTTACATCATCATAAACCAGTATGAAAACCAAATTCTTCTGAAACACTTCACAACAGAACCAACTCTCATATACACCCGATACGTTGAAATTTTTATCACAGCAAAAACTTCCACCACTACCAATATACAAAATAAATTTCAAGCCATCTCAGGATTAACCCTCAGTAAAAATGATGAAAATCAGGAACAAGAAATAAAATATCTAGACATAACGATAAAAAGAGAGAACACATACATAAGTTACAAAATGACCATTAAACTGCTGCATTACACAAGTCCAAAGTCTAACACCCCCAATACATAAAAATGGGCAAGTATGAATGCTTTCCTATTTAGAAATCACCATTTATGTAAATACATAGTGGATAGGAGAAACAACATCAATAAATATATAAAGGAAATTACCAACATAGGCTTTAAACCCAGTACTATTCATCAGAGAATAATATTTTATAGAAAATTCAAAAATAAACTGCCTAAAGACAATAAAAAAATACTTAACAATTCCTTTTATACCGAATGTAACTTTGAAAATTGCTAAAAAATTGACTAACGATTTTAAATTTAGCTTCAGAACACCTTCCAATACTAACCAACTAATAAATAATTCCAAGGATAAAATAGAAAAAGATCAAATCTCTCATGTGGACTATTAAATAGCATGCCCTCAATTAGGCTGCAACGGGC
Source organism: Epiperipatus broadwayi (assembly GCA_028023455.1). NCBI lineage: Eukaryota > Metazoa > Onychophora > Udeonychophora > Euonychophora > Peripatidae > Epiperipatus > Epiperipatus broadwayi. The sequence goes on along the minus strand of JAQFVV010000072.1, from coordinate 5,046,119 downwards.
TAATATCAATACAAGAGTTTACCAACACAGATATGCATATAATAGAGTAAAAAATAAAAATGAAGGAACATCGATCTTCTGGGACCACCAAGTAGCTAAAGGCCATTTATTTGAACCCAGTTCTGCCCAAATAATTTGCCCAGAGAAGAGCGATGCCAAAAGATAGATCAAAGAGACTTATTACATAGCAAATGACCTCAATGCCATTAATAGAAGAGAGACATGCTTTGCTCTCTCCAAACAATGGATTAATTTAAAATTCAAGCTCATTTGCGTACATGTACAACAAGTCACAACAGAATCTTCATTCGTAAAACTATGAGTATGGGATTTGAATACTAAATCCCAAAAGTGCTAAGCTAGTATATTAAATCTTAAAATTATAATTATATAGCTTCACTAACATATGCGGAAAAAATCGCCCATTTGTAATTACAATTTTTATTGGTGAAGAGAAAAGACAATTTACTATATTATTTCTATAAAAATCCATTTAGATGTTTACAAATAAAAATTCATAATCATTATCATTTCTCTCATCCGTATGCGAAGATTCTTGTACATCACTAAAAACAGAGTGATAAGTATAACAACTTTAATATTAGAGTCACTAATTTTATGACAATGTCAAGCACCTGCTTGCCATAAGCTGTGGCTGGAAGCATCATTATCATCATCATTATCATCTTATTAATTAATAAATAGTCTAAATAAATATAATAAATGGCTATATATAAATAATGGTTCTCACCATGTTTGTTATTTGTGAGCCATCATAAGAGATGACTACCATTGAAGATCACTCAAGATTTAGTGAATTGCCATCGATAATCTATAGTATTAAATATGAGCTAGTAAAAAATTATAATATTATTAACTATGAGCTTGAAAGATTTATAATGATAAACTATTATCTACATAAGAAGTTGTTTTAGAGTTTGCACAAAAATTTGTATGCTCAGCTAAGGAGTAATATTAATGATTGACCATTATTAATACAAGTGCAAATGATATTGTTATGAAACGGAAAATCCTACACATTGTTATAAATAATGTACCAATTGAGGTTCAAACCATGTAGGATTATAAGTAGGTATCTAATTTAACTTTATCTAGGTGTAGATAGCCTAGTGACACCCAGATATAGATATATGAGAAAGCAATGAATAGAAAGTAAAATGGTTAGTTGTCCAATTGGGGTATAAAACTGCTTACATGATTATTGGTAATTGATCTAAAATCATTGATCCATTGCGAATGACTGCCCCAATGAGGAGTAGTAAGGAAATGGATTTTGCCTAGATTAATTTCATATTCAGTTACAAATGTCATCTAAATCTGTGGGCTATTAAATAAGGGCATGACAGTGCATAGTATATAGATTCTGTACATTCAGTTATAAATGATCTAGATATTTTCATTCCGTTACAATATATATAAAGAATAATTAAAAATATATATAATTGATTACTCGTTCAAATAAATAGGTAAAAGATCCATATTAGTAAACCCCCCAATCCAAAACAGGAGAGCTTGCTGAAATTTCTTGCACATGCGTTAGATTAAGTCAGCCAATGACGTTCATTGTACCAGTTTTGTTTGCTAATTTAGCCATTTCATAAGTCTGATTTATTTACATTACATCCTGTGTGGTTTGGCGCAGTCGGTAGATTATCCGACTTGGGGATCGGGAGATCTTAGGATCAATTCTGGTGTTTGAACTTCTTAGGAACTCCTGAACAATAAAGCCATAAATCTTTTTTTTATTTACATTGTTAGTAAAGCATAAAGGTAACCTCCCCCCCCTCAAAAAAATTTGATTATTTAATATTTTAATTATTTATAAAAAAATGTTTTTAATAATTAAATTAAAAAATAATTTTGTCAAGCGTTGGTGGCCTAGTGGTTAGCGTAGCTGCCTTCCAAGTAGCTGGCCCGGGTTCACCTCCCGGTCAACGCATTTGACATATGAAAAAAAAATTTTTTTTATTTTGTCCATTTACATGATAAATTAATTGTAAAATTTAAGCTTCAATTTAATTACATTTAATTGTTGTTTAAAAAGTATTGTGTTTAATCATATTAATTTAAAGTACATTTGTTTATACAGGACTCATGAAACAAAATGTGTTAAGTTCAATGCATTCTAATACTGTAATTTATGAAGTTATATGACATTTCATCATTAAATTTAATTGATGTTTATACCTTTGAGAAAATAAATTTATCACCTCAAATACTATATAATGTACCAGTCGAAAAACCCACCACCTAAACTGCAAGTCGGATTCAAACTCAGCTGAACCAAAACTGAATTCAAACCCAACTCAACAGCTCAGATTAGTAGAAATCTAAATCGACAGCACAGTGCTATGCGCCAAGAAACTAGCTCAACGGTTTGTGAGAATTAGAGACCCCTGAATTGACATTAATATTGGATAATAAAATGACTAAAGATACTTGTAAATCGAATCATATGTATATGTTCGGGTTGCCAACACAGACAGCGAGCATTTAATTATGAATAAAAAGACTTAAGAAACCAAGTGTGTTTAGAAAATATTTAATAATAATAGTCTGTTTTGTTTGAATTTTAAATACTGATTACATTAATTAATTCTAGTCTTAAACAAAGTTTATTGATTATGATAAGTGGCGGTCCTTATCATATGCCAATGAGTAGTATGCAATATTGGAATTCTATGTCTATGCCCCCGTCAAGAAAATAAAGGCAGATAAAGGTATTCATTAGTAAAGGGAAATTATTACTCTAATTTTATGCAAAAGAATATGATATTTATTTTCACATTCGCAAATCCCTTCATGAAGAGCAAGATACATATTTTAGGGCATAACTTTAATCTTTATTGAAAAACTTATTTACTTCGAGATAACTGAGAATTTGTTCGACTTTAATTAAAATCACTTCATCATGAATTACGAGCATCAGAGCGGGATATACTGGAACAGAGAGGTAATGGTGCTGACGAATTATGAGCTATAAAGTGAAATTGAAAGACGATGGCTAGTCGATAATCGAAGTCCTATGGTGGCTTGCATCTGACAAGTCTTATGCCCTTTGACTAATATGAACAGGAGAGGAAGTGCTTTCTTCCTCAATAATTTAAAGTAACAGAAATATTATCATCGACAAGCATGCGAAACGAACGATAGCCCTACGCCAGCAACATTGAAGATGATGACTTGATAGTCACCGTTTGGAAAATAAAACCCAATTATAGAATGCTCTACGTGATGACTTGATCAAATGAATTAAAGTCAAACGAGCTTTTAACTAACATTATTTTAAAGTATTTGTAAATCATATTAATTATGCCCCAAATATCGTGCCCTTCCTGAATATTAATAGACAGTGAAAACAATCTGAATTAGAATGTATTTAGTTGATTCCTTTATTGGCCCTTTGCAAAAAACATTTTAAGATTATATATGAATAAATAAATAAATATTAGTGAAACGAGAAAATAGCGGTGGCATAGATTGGAAATGGAGCTAATAATTTATTATTAGCCAATTATAAAAATAGTAAACATGTAATAATTTCTTTCGACTTGATGATTGATAGAACTTATACATTTAGTTCTAATGGGCGAGAACTACTATTAGAATTAATATTATATTATTTGCATGAGGTAAATAGAACAAAGGAGCTCATCGAGTCGAAAGATTATTGGCATATAATTAAAATAACAACATTAATAAATTACACAAATATATATATATATTAAAATAAATGATGCGCCATGTAAGAAAAGAGAAAGTTTAAAGACTAGAGGTTGAGAGAACTACGATATAAATTTACAGTAGCATGAATAAAAGGTTTTATAAAGATTGTTACATTAAAGAATAAAAGAGCTCTAAAAGGGAGTGTAAAGTAAAGTTCGAAACTGGCCAGAAAGTTTGAGGTTCATTTGGAAACATATTACCCATTTCTTCTGGAGCTGGTTCTTATTTTACACGTCCAGGTTGGTCAAAACGTAGGCATGCATTTAGTCGATTACTTGAACAGCATTTTAGTGGCTTTTCATAATTTTAGCAGCATGATTGGTCCAGAAAAGATTCAGCAGCTCCATTGAAGATTTTCAGGGGACTTCAGGAACCGGTAGCCAGATTCCTGATGTTTAGCCCCTTACCATGATCGAAACACTATTTAAAACATACAGAGTGTACTGCACTTCTCTACAACAAAGATGGCTTCCTTTTCTCCAAACTTTTCAGAGCTATAAATACTGTCCTCTGATGCCTTCAGGTTAGCGCTTCTTTCATCATAGTTGTTTTTAGATACATTCCTTCGATAAGGCTTTCAAACCCATTAACTTGAATTCATTTTCTAATTAGAAAATGAATTCTTAAAATCAGAAAATGATTTTAATTAGAAAATCCTTATCTTTTTTCTAATTAATAAAACTTTAACTGTTGTTTTTGGAAAGGGAAAATCTGAAAGCTTATCAAAAGAATGTAGCTTTTAATCAATAAAACTTTAACAAATTATTTAAAAATAAAATCAAACATTCCTGACGCAATGAAACTTTCAAACAATTATATATATTTAAATATTTACAAATATATACGCACAATCCACGCAGTTATAATACATATAAATTCATGAATAATTCTATCATGAATTTATTTGAATACACATTTATGAAATAAGTTATTTTTTATGGAAATTAGCGTGGATTGAACGTATAAAGCCCCATTGCATCGGAAATTTAAGGTTAGTACTAGGGTTTGAAGTGGGCTTATGGCTAGATGTCATGAATCTAGGATCAAACTGAGATCCGACTGCTTCAATAAAGAGTAAAAGTCTGATGTTTGATAAAACAATTACAGCCAAGTCTAGAGATAGAGGGCTTTGATAAATGAAACTGGTAAGTTGAATTAGGTAAATTAAATTTTACAGAACATATTTATGAACATCTTGCTACTCATTGTTCGAATCTATAGAGAGAAAAAAGTATGCAAATTCTTTTTTTTTTTAAAGTGATACTTATTATTTAAAAAATAATATGAAAACTAGTTTGAAAATTAAATTTGTATTTTTTAATTATTTTTTAAAATGGAACTCTTTAAATGTTTTGAATTGTTAATATGCAACCTCAAAAATATAAAAGCAACAATCTAGCCTAGTAACGGTAATATTATGGTACATTGTTTCCTTTAAACAATTTTCGAGCAGCCTGGTGGCAGAATGTGCAATTAGCATTTCCATTCAGTTAGTCTGAATAATATTTTTTTTTTGTATTACTTGGCTGAGAATAGATAATGGGATCTTTGATAAGTTAAAAAGTAGGATGATTTAAACTTTACACATAATTATAGTATCTATATATAAAGCTGTTCTGGCCAAACATATTGTACGGAAATGCAACGTGGATCGATCCTCTTATCGGCAGAAAATAAAAACTGGAAATATTTTGAAAATTTAAGATAATATTGTATCTGAGAACATACCAATATCAGAAAATCAATCAATATTTTCTCCATTTACTATTGCAGTATACTAAATCTATTCGAAGATCACATGTTTCAGCAGAATAATTAAAACTTCAAAAAAGTATTTTATGGTGAACTTATGAATGAATTTTTTGAAAGATGCAGACATTGATTGCATTACAGCAACTATATTTGAACCTAGATGCATTTTTTATAGACTTCAAGTGGTCTCTGCACTGACTTATTTAATAAAATTATGTTTATTGTTATGTCTCATAATTAAACAGCTTATATATATATATGTAGAATATTTTCAATGTTTTTATGCATGCATTTTCGAATGATTTTTTGCTCATCTGGTAAGCTAGAGATATCAAATGGAAAACTAATTTTTGTAAAGAGAAAAAAACATATCCATATTATTATGTTGTTGTTTTGTTTTGCCCACCTATTATTGATAATGAAGACAAATAAGAGACTAAATGGCTTATTGCTAAGCAAATATACAAAGGAGAAATAGTGGAGTGAATGCTAACTATTAGCTTAGTTAAATAATTTCTTGGTGAAAGTTTCAAGTCATCTTTCCTTTTTTCATCCTTAAATTGAGATGTGCTGATTACCCAATAACAAAATCATAGGCTAGGTCATAAAACAACAATTTCCAAATTTCATATAGCCCAATTGAAACCCAAATCATGCTATTAAAAAAGTAGATGCATTATCCATTCTACCATAAGGTTTTTATTATATCAAATTAAAGTTCTATGTAATGATATCAATATGAGTTGATATTATGAAAGTATATTTAATTCAATAATTATTTCCATAGAGATTAAAGCTTTGGAATATCGAGACATAGATTCAGGATACTGTCATATTCTGAAAAATATTTATCAAAATGCAACAGCAGTGATTAGATCAACAGTAACCCTAAAAAGTCTATTATTAAGGGTGTTTGATAGGGCAATTCAATATTGTCAAAAAAATTTATAATAATTTTACAATAAGTATTTTAAACAATGATTGCCAATTCCTCTACAAGCTTTATGATAAATGCTTAGCCAGAGCCAGCACTTAAAATATCTCTGTCAGGAAACCCCCCCTCCCCAACCTCTGACCATGGTTTCATGCTTTGGCACTCCTCAGAGAGGGGTGTCAGGTTAGGTTCAGACACTAGATCTAAAAATACCAACCCAAAGCCAAGCACTTATCTAAAAGTTATCTATTGAGTGGAAAATCTGAAATTTTCAGACATCTACATGTCTTCAAACCCAGCTATCCAACTCAAATAGCTATATGGGGTTGAAAATTTCAGATTTTCCACTCAATAGATAACTTTTAGATAAGTGCTTGGCTTTGGGTTGATATTTTTAGATCTAGTGTCTGAACCTACCCTGACACCTCTCTGAGGAGTGCCAAAGCACGAAACCATAGTCAGAGGTTGGGAGGGAGTTCCTGACAGAGATATTTTAAGTGCTGGCTCTGACTAAGCATTTATCATAAATCTTGTAGAGGAATTGGCAATCCTCATTGTTTATAACTGACAAGCTTATTAAGAGATAGGGTCATGTGATCTATGACTCTTATTTTGACTATTTAATATAATATTCGAAGTTGTTATCCTTTTTCTTAGTTGCCAAAAACATTTCTAACATTGGTTAAGGAAAAAGTTTATTCTATCTCTTTATTTTATTTAACTGTAGTTTCGGTTAGAGAAAACGAGTGATAATGAATCTGACTTCTAGAAGTTATCAGATAAAAGTGAGAAAATAGAACTAAAGACACAATCAAAAAGAGTAACACTAATGGATTTTCTCAGAAGAAAATAAAAGATTGATAATCATGAATTAGAAAAAGAATTAACAACTATATAAATATATTAATCTGACAATTAATCCAGACAGAAATATAATGAATGAAATTAGTTGTGGAATTAAACTTGGAAGTGTTTTTGATAGAAAATAAGTTAGTATCAATAATAATAAAGCATATTTAAAAATGAAATTTTTAAAAGATCTGTTTAATCATTTCTTACAAACAATTCTGGGATATGGACGCTTAACACGAGCCACACAAAAGTGGAAAGATATATGTTAAGAATAACATGGATGGAACACTGTAAAATAATTGTGTAAGAGAACAAACAATATTAATGACATCAATTGAAAGAATTAAAAAAACTGAAATATAACTGGACAGGTCACACTGCTAAAAGTGATGACAACAGGGTAAACAGCTGAAGGCTTAAAAGAGTTAATAAAAGACCTGGAAAGTGACCTCGTGTGAGATGGATAAAATAAAAAGTTGCATGATATGATGCAGAGGAGAGAGGGCTACGGATCGAAAAAAACTGGCTACATTTGGAAACTCACGATAACGCTTGAAAATGATGACGATAAATATTTGTACACAAATACTATACACACAATTATTTAAATAAAAAAAAACTAAACTCAAAGTAAGCATTTATGATTTTATTTTCGCATTACCATTTAACGTTTTAGTATTTCTTAATATAACAAATATAAAATGCAGAACTGATGTAAAAAATAGGGGGAGGGGGTTAAAAGTTGTGAAACACTGTTTTTTAAAAAAGACGGGTGGGGTGGGGGGCAAATACATAAACAAGTACAATAGGTTCTTAACCTTTTCAGAATGTCAAGTAATCTTAAACAAACAGAAAATATATGAAAGCAGACAGTAATAAATAAAAAAAGAAATCATATGTTTTAATACCCTCTGCCTCTTATTTTAGAAAAAGCAACCACGTCTCAAATGTCATAGAGTCAATTAATTTCCTAATTAATTGTTTTCACTCAGCTAAACACTATCACTACTCTAAAAGCAACAGCAGTCAAAAAGACTAAGACCCTTCTGATTTAAATTGTTAACAACAAAAAAAAAACAACACCCAGACAAAAAGAATGAAAGTTTAAAAATGAGAGTGAAAGAGAGGTTAGATAACCCATAATATTGCTAGTAGTTGACAAAACGCATCACCTATCTCGCCCATACAGAGCTTAACGACGTTCACTTTTATTTAGCTTTCATTTACATTTTGGTTCAATTAAATATTTTAAATAATAAATGCATCTATTGCTGTCGAAAATTAATTTCCCTTGTCAAGATTTCTTTTTTCTTTTAGTTTACACAAGAGGAGAAATAAGTCCGATTAGAGGATACAAGACAGACGTTTTTATCTAATTTCGTACAATGTAAGACCAGACTAGGTAATAAATTTAAAAAGAAAAAAATGTTACTTTTGTACCCCTCTTTCCTATTTTTTTTTTTTTTTTGACAGCTTTGTCCAGCTGGGCATCTTCTCCCCTTTTAGATAATATGTTGGCTTATCATATAATGACAGAACTACACCATCACAAAGCAAAAATGTTCAAGTTATTAACAGAAGGCCATTTGTGGTTATACTTTTTTAATTTTGCCGATAATAGTGAATTTTCTTATCACTCGTAAGTCACTCAAGCCTGGCTCTCAAAAGAAAGAATAGGCGTAGAAAACACACTGGACAACAACTTGATAGAGTACCGATTTTATGAGCAAAAAAAAAAAACCTCTCTAAAAATCATCTTCCATTTCTTTAATTTAAAAAATGAAGGGGGAGGGGTATTTCCGTTGTTAATAAAGTACCATGTGAATGTACACGTACACACATACACATTGTATATATAATATTCAAGCAGAGTAGCACTTGTGACGTTCTAGCACAAAGATGAGCTTCAATCCAGGACCTTTTTAGTTCTCAAATCTATCAATATGTCGCTGGCCTAAACCATATATGACTGTACGACATATTTATTCTCGTATATATTTTTTTTTAAACTACTTTTCATTGGTTTGAACTCAATCAAAAAATATAATATAAATGAAGGTATATGCAATTCAAAATGGCAAGCAAATAAATATCTGGTTTTGTTAGAAAATCCATTATTTAAAAAAAGGTTAATACAAATCAAATAAAACTGACTGATTTTTTCAGTTTCCCCGCTAATTAAGTTTTGATTTACTTCTCTTTTCTGATCTCTTGTGCTGTTGATGAATAAGTGTTTGAATTATTTTATTATATAGATTTCACTTTTAAATTTAATTGAAGTGTGGAGTAAATCATAAAGAAAATAAATTTAATATCTCAAATTTAAAAATTAATTGTCTGATGTTTGAGAATAATAAGGTCATCACGTTAATATGTAGAGTTTGAAGGGCTTCGAGAAGTAACACCACTAATTTAAATTGGTAATACTATTAAAAATATACTTCAAAAAACTGCAAAGTAAAGTAACAGCATTGTTTTTATTATAATACAGTGGGGGTAGCTCATCCCTTATATTTGGTTCCAAGATCCATAGTAGCAGCGATAATATTTAACCAGTATGCATCAGTATGTCAGAATCTGTTAATTTTTTTTTAAATTTCCATACTAGTTGCTAATATTTTTACAAGTATAATTGTATTTAATACCTCTATTGTCTATACATGCTTTAAACACATGGAACAGACTAGTAGATTAAATTGTGAATAGTTTAATATTTTTACATGAATATATTTAGACCAAAAAACATCACATGACCACCACTTCTTATGCTTGTGTATAACTGTTTTAAAACAGGCAAAAGTCACTACACGTATTGCCACACACAGCAAGCTAGAGTAATCAGTGGATGCCAGAAGGCTTGTGCATAAAATCCCCATCTAGTGCCTACTCATCCAATATCCCCAGACTAGTTTCTGTCTTGTGGTCTTCGTTAGTGAGGAGCAATGCACTTAAGCTCTTCACTGATGAAAGGCACAAGCCAGAAACTAGTCTGGTGATATTGGATGAGTAGGCACTAGATGGGGATTTTATACACAAGCCTTCTGGCATCCATTGATTACTCTAGCTTGCTGTATGTGGCAATACGTATAGTGAGTTTTGCCTGTTTTATATTTAGACCTTCATATAGCCATTCATTACATACAAATTTTATTTTGAAGATTTCAAACAATTATTGTATATATAGTTGTGTGGAGAGTGATATTAAGTTTTTATGGCTGAATTATATCTTGGTACTTCACAATAGGTCAGCAAATCAAGAGATATAGCGGATAGTAAGAATAATAACATATATATAGAGAGAATTTCAAACAAAAGCACAAATGGTTCAAACTTACTAATGATAGGAATGTTTGAAAGTCAAACAAATATTTGGAATTATTGCAATAAATATTGTCAGTTTCAAAGTTATATTCATAAACATTTCACATTTTGTTGTGATATAGTGGATAGTTAAATCAATTAAATGTATCTAAATAGAAAATGTTCATTTTAACAACTCGTGCTTTAACACTTATGAGAAAAGCCATCAATTCTAATATAAATTTGACAAAAAATAGCAAAACAACTGTTTGTTTATTATATTTTGTGTTTAAAATTCTCAGTAATAAAAATTTTAAGGACTCGTATGATTTCGGGTTTATATAACAAGGAGAAAGGGGATTAAATTTAGTGCATCTTTTGATAAATATTTTTAATATCATCACTGCCTAGCAGGTAGCTCCTATTTTACGTTTAGCAGAAATTGTTTACTTCAATGTTTTTCAACATACATAAGTACATGCTACATACTACAATACATATTTAACACAGCATTACGCTGTTGCACATGCACTTTGAAGATTTTAACTATAAATGAATGAATACTAACACTGAACCACATGATAAAGTCTTTGGAAAAGATAGAATGGCCATCTATCTTTTCGAACCCAAACGCTTTTGTATGGGCGAATCTTAAGTGTTTGAAAGCATGAATATATTAAATAATCACTTTAAATTACTATTACATACTTGAATGAAAGATGCTAATGAAATTTACTAGAATTTACGATATGTCATTCTTGTTATTTGATATTAAATGTATGTAAATAAATCATTTTTATAGCGCGATGTTTGTAAACTGTAATATTCTAGTAAATTTCATTAGTGTCTTCCATTCAAGCATGTAATAGTAATTTAAAGTGATTATTTAATATATTCACGCTTTCACTTTCAAACACTTAAGATTCACCCATACAAAAGCGTTTGGGTTCGAAAAGATAGATGGCCATTCTATCTTTTCCAAAGACTTTATCAAGTGGTTGAGTGTTAGTATTTATTCATTTATAGTTAAAATCTTCAAAGTGCATGTGCAATAGCGTAATGCTGTGTTAAATATTACAGTTTACAAACATCGCGCTATAAAAAATGATTTATTTACATACAGTACATATATAAATTAAGATTATAAACAAAACTAATTAAAAATAAGATATAATAATGCAGTTATGAAAAAAAATTGAAATAAATTGAAAGAGCACATGTTTACTATTAATCAAATAAAATGTTATGGATTAATTATTGGGTTGTTTTCTCATCCTTGGTGTTCGCCTCAAGATGTTGCTATTTCTAGGTAAATTTCTAGAAATATACCATTTCACCAGCCTTCACCCAACAAAAGAGGAAATTTTCTATGTTATAAATGCAGAAAAGTCCTCACGTTATAGTTGGATGGAGGAGGTGACGGCAACAGAAGCCAACACAAATGAGACTTCTTTCTATCATAAAACAGAAAGAGTTCCTGATGGCTGCCGGTTATGGCTTTTTTTCTATGCTAAAAGCAAAGAGAAAGAAAATGCCTTAATTGGCTGCCGTAGTGGTTGATTTTGTTCATCATTTTCTCCTAATAGTAGAATATCTATTTTCTCTGTAGTTTCGTGTGAGGGTGTGTGTATTTGAAGCAGTTGTAGTTTTTTAAAATTTGATAAGACGTCTTTTTTTTAATGTGTTGTAACTTACTTTACTGTTGTAAATTTAGTAATAATGTCCTGAAGATTCCATTACGAATGGGTAACCCTCAAAAATTGCTTTTAAGGGTGCGAAACGTAAAAAAAATTTAAGGATCACGCGAAAGTACCGTTTTCGCGAGAATTCATCCATGACAAGTTACTTTTGCTATATATATATACGCACAAACAAAAACAACCCAGTGTTTAATTATTAGGAATTACTTGTCCAAAAAAAGAAAATTAGTCGGGTATTATTATTATTTATTACATTTATTATTTCAAAATAAGTTTAGTTTTTATATCTACACACTAACAAAAACAACCCAGTTCCTGCTTAATTACTGTCTTAAAAAAAAAAAAGAAAGCAAATTCAACAGGGTTTGGTTTTTTTCAATGGAGTATTTGAATTACGGTATTTCTTTTTTAATATATATATACACAAGATTTACCAAAAAAAAAAAAAGAAACCCACTTTCTGATTAATTACTGTCCAAAAGAAACGCAAATTAAGCGGCTATCATTTTTAAATTTAGTATTTCAATAACGGTATCCTTTTTATATAGACAGAGTTAACAAGAACAACCCACTTTCTGATTCATTACTGTCCGTCCCCCCCCCCAAAAAAAAAAGAAAACGGAAGTTAGTCGGGTATTATTTTTCAATTGAATCTTTCAATGACGGTCCTTAGTAATAGTAGTCGGGTATCAATTCTAAATTGTAGTATATAAATGATGTTACTTTTGATAGATTTAGAATTATGTATTGCTTTTTTAATAAAAATAATTGATTTTTACTCTTGACCAAAAATACCGTAACATTAAAAAAAGACATACATAAAGTCCAAAAAAAAATGAGAAAAAGCCCCATAACTTTAAAGACACACACACAAACTCAAAAACAATCTAAGATTAATAAACATTGACTTATTACGTCTTGCTTTTGAATCAAATGATTGATTTACTCTTGCAAAAAAAAAAAAAAGTACCGTAACTTTAAAAAGACACACATAAAGTCCCCCAAAAATATTAGAAAAAGCTCCGTAACTTTAAAGACACACACACAAATTCAAAAACAAGATAAGATTAATAAACATTTAGTTATTACGTCTTGCTTTTGAATAAAAGTATTGATTTACTCTTGCAAAAAAAAAAACCCCATAACTTTAAAAAGACACACATAAAGTCCAAAAAAAAAAAGTTAGAAAAACACCGTAACTTTAAAAAGACACACACATACAAACTCAAAAACAAGATAAGATTAATAAACATTTACAAAAATGAAAAAAACTAACATCATATAATATTTTATTACAAATCTAAGAAATCAGATCTTTTTAGATCAAATCGATCATTTAGGTCAGGCCCCGGAATCGTTATATGTATATGTTTTCAATTAGCATCAACGCCATCTCTAGGTGAACACCAAGGATGAGAATACAACCAATTATTGTAATAATAATAAAATGTAAATGATAATAAATATTACTAATAATCATTATAAAATACAGAAGTGCTTTCAGTTATTTGCATAACCTTTTTCATCCGGAAATCTCTTAATTTTGGTAGAAGAGAAAATCAGCATGAGGCTTTCCAAGATTTATGAATTTTAATATTCACACTTTGTCTATTAAATAAAGATCTCTTATTTCTATTTATCAAAATTACCTCTTTGATTTTTCTTTTATTATTGTTTCTTTCTTCATGAAAGATATTAGTGTTTTCCATGTCAAAAAAGCATTTTTGATAAAAAATATGTAATTAACCAGATGGTTTGAATATTGAAATTTAAGAATCTTGAAATATCACATGACTATATTCACTTCCATCAAAGTTAAAAGGGTTTGATTGAAAATGGTTATGCAAATAACTGAAAGTACTATCACATTTTATAATGTTTATTAGTAATATATAAGTAAGTAAATAATAATTATGGCATGGCAAAATAAGCATAAAATAATTTTATTAATCTGCTAAGCCAGGTTTTCGATATGAAGTATCTTTATCAAAGCATGATTGGGAGAGTCAGCAAAATGGATCAGCATTTCTGCCAGCATATAAAAATAATTACCCTGGGCATAAATTTTAATGAAATTGCATGTTTTCATATGTGATAATTGTAAGTGCAAAGTGATAAAGCTCCACCTATGTTAACAGATTAAATAACCAGTGTATGTTATTAGTCATATTTATTATCTTGTCAATATTTTTATTACCATGAACATAGTGTTGTATATATGTTCACTCAATCCAACTTGCTAAAAATAAATAAACAAAACTTACTGCATCTGAAACTTTATTTTTACAAAACTGAATGACAAAAAAATGCTAAATTATTAATCTTCTGATGCTATAGATAGATCAGAAGAGTAATCTGCTTTAATAATTTAAAAAAAAAAAAAACTGGAAATAAGTAGTAATAACTTTCTGACACAATACAAGGCCATCTAAAAGTCATTCTTCAGCTCACATCTTTCACTCACACATTCAATTTTAATTGTAAAAATTGTACTGTGGCTTAAATTTTAGCAATTTCCAAAACACAAGCAATAGTGACCAAGATATTTTACTCTTTTCATTATGGAATATCCAGCAGCTTCACAATAAGATCCCCTTTTTATTAATAATAATTTTAATATAAACCACTTAAGGAAGCATTTCATGATTTCTCTTAGACTTGGCAGAATTGCTATCATTATTAGTCTTATGTACTGAAGTCATTTCAAATGAAATTTTAAATTTTTGAAGAAAAAAAAAGGCAAAGAAATAATACAAGAACAGTATGGCTGAATAAATGAACATGATTCGGCAGCACAGGACAAAAAAAAAAGGCTACTGCCTATCAGCAAATAAGATATACATATAAAATGTATATATTTGTAATTAATTTTAACGTTTTTAATTTTTGATTGTTTACTATACAATAGGAAAGAACACGATGGCTTCATTGTACTTTCTCTCAATATAATAAAAATCAATTTAATTTGCAATTCGTTTTTAATTTGTAATTTACAACACTATTAAAGTTTGTGAACTTAAAGGCAAATCTACAAAAAGCAGAGACCTAATCCCTATAAAATTAACAGAAACATAATTTATCTAAAATATCGCCACCTTAAAGGATTAACTGCATCAAGTACTTATATATTGCACATTAAATATGTTAATACTATTTTCCATTGCTGTTTCTTTTTTAAAAAATATTTTCTCATTCCTAACTGAGGGAAATTTGAAGGCTTATTTTTATATTTATAAGCTTTTGATTTGCAATTAAAAAAAAATTTAAAAAAAAAACATTTGTAGCTTTTCTTACTTTTCTACTGTAGTTTTATTTCTCAAATTGTCAGATTAATGAATTGAGATTATGTTTCCATTATCTAATACTATCCCTAAAATCCCAAATCTACTCTTCATCATTACAAAATACTATTTAATATTTTCCACTATTCCCTGAAACATCATATGTGTGAATGCACTTTTTATGATTTTCATTACAATGCTAATTATACAGTTTCTTGTTCATTTAATGCATTGTATCAAAATTACTTTCAATGATGTCAATTCAAAAAATAAGAGGCTGAAATAGAGCTGGGGTGGGCATGTTGATAAAAAGATGGCAATAAATGGGCAGCTGAAATTTTAAATTAGATTCCAAGAGATTATAAAAGATATAGAAAGAGATTACATATGAGATGGATAAAAAGTTTTCTACAATGATGTGGGGGGGCAAACCCCTGTGGATCAAAGAAACCGGCTTCAATTTGGAGCCTTTCATATTGCAGTGGATTGTTAATCCTTGAAATGATCTTAATTACTAATAACATTTCCATCTTTTATTTCTTCCACTACTATATTTGAATCCCATAACCATTAAGATTCTATACCTTTCTGTCTTTGTGAACAATTTCTCGATTTTTTCATACAGGATCTCAACTTAATGTTGATATATAATGTTGGAGTGATTTTCAGATTTTAGAGTATGGCCTTCAAACTATAATAACATAATACTGCCAATTTACTTTTTATTTAGCATTAATGTTACAACACCTAGTTTGCAATTACCAACTGCAACATAATATACTAATATTATCCCATATTATTTTGACTTCATTATTCCTCTTATTATCATTTAAACTGACGGTCTGATTCTTTTTATTTATTTCTATAATAATGTACATTTATAAGTCATATGATATTTTCATGCATACATATGTTAATAGGCATTAACATACAAACATGTATCTTCAAGAGTACCAAGTACAATATATATATATACAGGGCTTTTTCGCTCATGTAACGTGGTGGACTGGTGTTATGGCACCTTTTTAATGTTAAAACATAATTAGATGAATCAGTATCACACGTACATAATTACAATCCATATTTACATAATTCAAACAAATAAAAAAATATTTGTGTTTTATGAATCAGACGACATATGGATGGATTCGAAATTGACACTCTCAAGTAGTGAGAAGTGGACTTGTCCTCATCTCCTTTGGTCACTCATGATCAATGACTGATTACAGCGATGCATGTGCAGCCAGTAACCCCTGATGTTTGTGATTGAATGCACCTGCTTGGCGATTGAAAATGTGTGAAATATTTAATCTTTTTACTTTTATATAAATTTGACATCATTATTTTTATTTTATTTTATTTTTTGGCATAAAAGTTTTACCCCAAGTTTAAAAACAAAAAACATTTCCAGTTATTTCTCGACTGTAGGTCCCTCTAATAAAAAGTCCAAAATGATGATAGAAAATATGGACATATTGGTGCAAGTTGATGTTCCTGAATCATCTCAAGTGGAGAACATCATTTGGCCATAGACACCAACACTAATAAAATGAATTGAGATGATTTGCCAGACAAGAATTGGACAAAACTTCTGAAAATCAGTATAAACTTTTATTTAATTATTTAAGTTTTACAATTTCATTTTACATTTAGTTATCATTTGTACATTTGTATTTGTTTATTTAACTTCAGATTTGACATGTCTAAAATTAAAAAAAATATGTTAAATTTTGTTTAATTTTTTTTATTTACTTCATAGCATTGGAAAAAAGCTGCTTTAAATTCCATTTAAATGATATTTGAATATAATTTTCTTTAGTAAAAAGCTTGATAAGAAATGAGTTCCAGCATCGTTTTTTATTTAAAAAAAAAAAACCCTGTACATATATAATTTACAATATACCTATAATTTTATGAATTAACAATGTATAAAAATATATGTGTAGGAGATGTATTTACAAATCCTTATAAAACTTGTTTTAGTATATTCAATTAAATAAGTAATATACCTCAATTTATGTTTCTTTAATATATAAATTAATACAATGTACAGGCTTACACACATGTATAATGTAATATATATGGGATTCAAACTCAGACTTTCACATGACCCTCAACTCTCCATGCCATCTCATATTCCTGACCAACCTGATCATACACACATTGAAAAGATAAATAATCACCAATATACGTATTTCGTACTAAACCAGCAATCATCAGTTGGTCCAGATTACTATCTCCACACATATATACAATCAGTGCTCAGCTTTATATTAAGATAGCCAATCTTCATACTTTAATGGACAGGCTTCAAACTATTCCAACCCACAACTCTTCAGCCATCCATTTTATTGAAAATCTGATGATGGAATGTTCGAAGCCCACATTATATATAATACATGTATTTATAATTATTTTCAGATTCTTGGTATTATTACTCATTTAAATAAATTAATAGTTGAAACATTGAGTTTTTAATTATCATAATTACCAATAGTTTTATTTGTATGTCATTAAGTTTACTTTATACTAGGTCTGAAGAACAAATCTAAACAAAAACTCATCACAAATTTATGTAGTGAACCTATCATAAAAACAATCTCATGGTCTCTAGGCAGATCATGTGACTTTCAAACGATGATAGGTTGAGCTTTGATCAAAAAATAATTTCAGCCACCGTAATTCATACTCATTATATGTCTAATCCTACTACTAATATGTATCTAATTATTTCTTTGGCTGGACTAATGATCTATCATTCCAAGTACCTCACATGGTATAATACTTATGAGTCTGTATAGTGTGGCTCAGATTAAAAAGACGTTTCTATATGCAACATTAGATGAATCATGTTTCAGATTCTAATCTTCAGTCTCTTATCTGAATGAATAAAAAATATCAAATACAAATGCAAGCTTCTTTGCTGTTCAGATTTCTATCGCATATAAATAATATTTACTAAGGCAATAAACCTAAAGCATGTGCGATTGAATTTTGAAACAACAACAAAATATTATAATCACTAAATATTATGGTTATGGTAAAGGATAATTATTACCATTTTATTTTCTTCTATACAGAAAACAATTTCATCTGGCTATTTTGTATTAACAGTAATAATTTACTTATTTTTATATACGTATTAATGCCCAGCTAGGTTTGGTGCAGTAGCAGAGGGGCAGACCCTGGACCCACGATCCATGGATCGTAGTCAATCTGTCATTTTCAGTGATCAATAAATCAGTTGATTATTTATGTAATTTATTAATAAAATGTTAAAAATATAAGACATATACACTTTATATATATATATAGTGTTTATAAAAGAACTGGATATATATATATGTATGTGTTAAACATAAAATGGAACGTTCAAACTTGTCCACAAATTTATAACTGACCAAATTTACAACTGACCAGTTTTAACAAATTCCCAGCAATAGCAAAATATGACTTGAAAATTCATGTCTCCAATGAATGATAAGAAACTTTATTGATTTTTTTTAATGTATATGTTTGAACATGACTATATCCTATAATTAGAATGTTACCATTTAATTTATTGGTTTGACATGCATTTAATTTTTTTTAAAATATTTTTTAACCTCTATTATCTGTATTGTTATATTAAGTCTAAAATTCCCTTTACTAATAAGCAATTTTGGATTTCCAAGGATATCAGAAAAATATAACATTGCTTCACGGATATGCTTTGACTAAATGTGAGTTTAAATCCATTTTTTAAAAAAATTAATCCCAGTGCCTTTTCTCGGGAAAATCTTTAGATGTAAACTACTTGGCAGAAAATCACTTTATATATAGGAACAAATGATTTTTCATGATTTTTTAATTTGGAAAAAAAAATAGAATGATAATTGAAATAATGAGGGTCAAATTTTTATATGAATAATGCTAACATTTAATTGGTACAGTAGCATAATAAAAAGCACTACATATTTTTATGTTCCATATTAAAATCAAGAATAGTATGAAAGCTGAAGAACATCTATTTTATTATTTTTGAGTGCATCGTTTTTGTTTTTTTCTTTTCAGAGCATTTATTTGATAAAAATATTCAATTTTTTTTTTTTATATTTTTATTTTCTACTTTTTAGTTTTACAAGAAAGTTCGAATACAACTTAATACTGCTAGATGGCAATACCGTAAAGAGTCACGAATTTTAGATAAGACTAAAAGTTTTAAATTTATCTTTTTTGTGTGTGTGTGTTAAAATTGTTTGAAAATTCTAAAGGAATTATATTGCCATGAGGAAAACATATGTATGTAAAGTTGTAACTAGATCAGAAATTGAGATTACTAGATTTCGCAAACAGATAGATGGACAAATAAACAAGAGTAAGTTAAATAAAAGCATATAAAAATCCGTAAAGTTACTGTTTCCATATGCATCCAAATACTGCATTGCTATTTCTTTGCCATAAATTTGCCATTAAGTCATACCTGAGATTCTGTGCATGTGTGCAAGTTAATACATTATTAAAATATATATCTATAGTAAGGTATCTAAGGTCAACTATATTCTGGAACTAGATAATTACATAAATTGATTAAAGAAACACACACAAAAGTTTAATAATAAATTGAAGAGTTTATTTACTCTGAATATCAACAATATTAATAGATAGGATTAGTAAATCAACTGGCTAATTGATAAGTTAAACACAGGATCAATCTGGATCAAATAACAGTTCATATATCTGTTGATAATTAATATATAAAGTCTCTTTACAATTATAGTTCTGTAAGCAAATTATTGCTCACACATCTCTTGAGATAGTCTAATTAAATCATGACTATTTAGCTCTCCAGCTCTTGCTTTTTTTTATTCTCTCTTCACATTACTATTTCTCTAGACACCCCTGACTAAATTGAACTGAGAGAAGCCTACTTTTTTAAAGTTCTGCAGGCATTTATATCCACTTTGCTAATATGCATAAGGTTTGACTTTAATCACCTGCAATTTAGCCTGCTGCAGGAAATTAATTTTCTTTTCTGCATTTCATTATTATTTCAGGAGTGCTTTAACACTGTCTACACAGACCAGTCTGTACACATACATTTTATTAATAAAGATATACATCCAGTCAGTATACAACATATTGATGATCAAATTCGGACAGTGTTTGTTTCTGTGTCCCAATTGATTTACAATTTATATGTTCATTTCTCATCAAATGGAACCACTTACAAACAATATAAATAACTGATTTTAAAATTTTGATTTGGCTGGCACGATTTTTTTTATTAGGAGTCATGTTAGAATCAACTTTTTTAAATGCAAACAAGTAAATAAATTTTTTTATAACTTTAAATGAGCTGGGTATCTTTAAAGCTTGTCACTTTACCACTATTCTAAGCTTTATATGGCACCTTAGGATATTATAAATTTGATTTCAAAAGAATTCCCTATTTAAACTGTTTTACATCCCCTCTTTGCCAGTAATACACTGACACAATTTCTGTATTAAAAAAACCAAAAATGGGAAGAAAATGAGAATATTTGGTTATTTCCATTATCTATCCTATCATTGGATTTTCTATTGTTGCCAAATACACCTATAGGCAGTGATACAGCAAAAACACTATTAGAGGACTAGCTATTATTGAGCTCGCCTTGTGATAATTATAAAGGAAGAAACACCAATTGATTCAGTGTTGTATTCAGGAGAGTTTTTGAGCTATATGATGATCTAGCAGTCAATTCCTTCTCTCCCAGCTCAAAATTTAATTTCACTCTCTGATAATAATCAATTATATAGATACATTTCACAGAAATACATATATATTTAAGACATGATTATTCTGTTATTAAAGATAAATTTATTAAAGTTTCCAAAAATTAAGAACATATATTTAATACCTTTAAAAATTAAAAACCTGTATACACATGTATATATATTTATCTACTATTACTTCAAGCTGACCTACAACATTCAGGGTTCCCAGATGGTTACCCACCCAAACACTAACGGCTTAACATCGCTTAAGTTCACTACAATAAACACATAGGCTCATCCGAACACTGAAATTAAGCAATGCTAGGTTCAGTTAATACTTGAATGCATGCTTGCTTGGGAATCCCGAGTGCTGTAGGTGAGCTTGATGTATATTTATCTGTACATATAATATGAAATTTGTTTGATTACGTATATTTCAAGGGTAGTAATAATGGTTCCCACCTAACGATAGCACAATATGATGAGAGATGTGAGGACAGTTTTGATTCCTGTTGATCATTTCTCTTTGTGGCGGCGCAAGTTAATTTATGTATTTATACATGCGCGTATATATATTTTTAGATATATGTGTAATATTTTTCCACATATTTAGCGTTTCTTTTTTTATTTTATTTACTAAAATATTATATTACTTAGAGTTTTCTATCAAATACAGTAGATTAAACAATATCCTACTTTTAACATTAATCTTCTCTCTTGTTCTTAGTGTAGAGGAGAATTCCATGTCCTAGACTATTTGATTACAGCTGCTTGAGGTTTTAGTTATAGGTTCCATTAATAAGCTTACTTACATTCCATTACAAAATTGAATGATCCTGGAGACTCATGTGCTGAGAATCAAATGAGGCGAAATTTTCATGTGCTTTTAATGTACATATAAACACACACACGTTCACATTTAATATATAAATGAAGTTGCTAATAATTTAAGCTGATGCGCCGGCACGACAGTCGCACTTCCAAAAATACATTTATTTTAGACCCATTATAAAAAAGGAATTTTAATTTTTACTGCATTTCACTTTTTTAAAAAAGATAAAATACGTCATGTTATTATTTTTTAAAAACTAAATAGTCACCCCCCCCCCTCTTAACATGAATCATAATAAAATAGCTGTGGATCTGTCTTATTAAATTCAATTTCGTAGGTTAAAAAACGAACAAACACCATCATTAAAATAAACATTTTTTTGGTAAAATATTCACTCTATGATTCACAGATCAACGATAATATATAAAATAGTAACATAGCTTGCAACGACTTTAATAAGATTTATACTAAATTTTTTTTTTTTTTTACTTTTCTAACTCGATGACCGAGAAAGGCTTCTAAGATAATTGAAATACATTTATTTATTCCTGTTCGTAATTTTTATTTAAAACCTCGAACAGAAATTTAATGACATTGCAAGAAAGTATGAAAATATGCACATACATGTATGTATAATTGATTGGATTTAGTAATATTCAAAAAAAATATGCTTATGTGTTTGAAAAAGATTTTTAATCTTAGATTTGAACGCTTAAAAGAAGAGCAAGAAAATACAAGAAGAGACTACAAGCAAAATATTGAGGGGGAAGAATAGGTATTATTGACATCACCGAACGAATTGACACTGGAGTTGAGAAAATTATAGTGCTAGCAAAGATAATAATAGGTAGGTAGTGGAGGCCTTAAACTGGATCCCATAAGACTCTAAATGACCTAGAAAAAGGCCATATGGTGCGGATGCACAAGATAAAAGTTGCTGGATATCCCGAGAAGATAAGCTATGGATTGAAAAAAATGAATTAAAGTGTTTGTTTTTTTTTAAATAAGACTTTACATCCAAAATTATGTTTGATTATTTCTAGAATAGCAAATTAACTTTAAAATCAATTTTATTATTTACCCAAAGTGCAATAAATGATTTATATTTATTTAGTACACAGAAGGTTTTAGTAAAAAGATGACATTCTTTTTCCAAACTGTCCACAGCGCCATCTCTGAATTAAACCGAGTTACGTAATAAATATAATTTTACACTCTAATAAAATTTTAAAAAACACAATGGCAAGATTGTAAAACAAATGCAGGATGTGATACTATTGAATCCATTATTGTAAAATCATCATTAGATTGAATATATAAAATGAATAAACAACAGAAGACTTCCTAAAATGGTGTTTTATGAACTTGGACATGGGTTTCATAGGAAATGTAGATACCATCTATATTACAAGGATTATCTGAAAGACATTCTAAAGAAGTGCAACACAAATTGTTTTCATTGGAAAGATATGGCAGAGACTAGATTTCATCGGAGAGCTAAAAGTAGATATGGTGTTGAAGTACTTCAGAAAGAAAAATTTTCTTTAGAGAAAATTAAAAGACCATATCATGAAATAACAACAGAAAATTGAACCAGCATGTTCTATATGCGGATGTATTTATGATTCACAAATTGGTTTGTATAGTTACCACAATACTCATTTTTAGTTTTTTCTCTCCCTGTTTTTGATTTGGAATGACTATGCTCTTTTTTGAATGGCTATTTATTATTATTATAATTGAACTATTAATCATAAAAATTTTAAGGCGCTAACATGTCTGATCATGATTCACAATACAGTGTGATTGTTTCATATCTTTATAGGTAATTTTCAATGCTGTCCCTGCCATCATGATATACTGCAAACCATTTGGAAAATATCCTTGTAACACATGGATGGGTTCACTGCCATACACAGCTTGTTTCTGAAGCAGTTTTGTCTAATTTAAAATAAAAATTAATGTTGGTGCATTGCCATCTTCGATTTTTTGTGAATAGCTAAATTATGTTGCTATGTTACACGTGTTAATTCAGAGATGATGCAGAGGATATCTTGGAGAGATAACCAATCACCAGTCACCTTTTCACTGGGACATTCGGTGTTTTGATGGAAGTAAAGTAAAAAGAAATATATGATAACAAAAAATAAATAAATGCAAGTAAAAAAAATATAACTATATTAGTATATAAATCTGGAGAATCTCAGCTCCAATCAATTATTCACAGGTTATATGTGACTTATATAATGTTTTCTTATAAAAATTAGCATTATATAATAAACAAGCAAACAAACCAAATGATGACAAATTTTTATAATGATTTTACTCCTTTTAGTTTTGTCTTCCTGTTAATTACTCAACTGGTAAACATCATTATTAACAAATCTTCTAACAAACATTAGATAACCACGTTTTTCGTGTATATGTTGTTATGGCTGCATTACAAGGATCAAATTTTTTTTAGATACTTTTGAAACAGATTGATTCTTGTCGATTAAACGTAGACAATCTTACTGGCTCAACACAAAGACAAGATTTATTGTTCGATGCAGTGGTAAATGGCAGATTTTGGAACTGTCAAGATCCAATTGTTATTTCCAATATTGGAATGTCTTATAAATTTGTAAGCAATAAACCATTTGATTATTTTATCCTGCCTAATTTGGTGCAAAGATAGAGTGCAGACCTTGGTAAATGGATTCTGTTACTTTCAGTACTCAAACTTATAAACAAATGACCATTCGATTTTGATCATGGTATACATATTTTTGTGAAACTGGAAAGAGTTTCAGCTGTGAGTCTTTGTTCACAGAATTCTTTGAATCCTACAAGATGTAACTCTACAAATGATCAGCAATTGAGTTGATCTGGAAAATCAGCACATGAATGAATAATCAATGAAAAAAAAAGATTGTCCCAGAATTTGGTCTTGTCATTATCTGAATCATTCTACATGTGAGATTGATTAGTACTGTAAAACATATTTTGATTCTCTTATGAAAATGGGGAAATAATTTTGAACAGATTAAATTCAATCCTCCTTTGATTTAAAATTCTTTATTTAGTCTATATTTAAAAAATAAGAAATGGTGACAAATTTAATGCATGAGGAATAAACTTTAAAACATTAAAAAAACACACACATTTCTTTCCATCTAAATTATCAACAATATTAGAATTATTCTACTTATTATTTAGATTATTAAAAATAGTCAAAATGATTTATTGCTTAGGAATTCAGAAGAATTCCAAGCCTTAGGAGTATTGGAGGTAAGATGATCTGTGGACCTTAAGATCTGAAATCTGTTATTCTAATGCTTTACCAAATCAAAGTATTTTGGAGACAATGTTTGGTTATCATATTAAGTTCAAGACACCACATTAGAATTAAGAAGAAATCTATAGTTGTGAGAAATGAGTTTGATGTCTCCATCATCTAAGCACCATCTCAATGATTTCCCTGGCAGAGTAAAAAATTATACTCTTCAAAAGAGAGTAGGCTTCATGACAGCTTCCCCAATCAACCCTACTAGTATAAAATCTGGCTGATAAGATATCCTGAAATTTTGTATTCTATATTCTGGAATACAAGGGTTTATTAAAACATAACATCAAACAGATGTCAATGCCAATCTACCACCATGATGATCAAGATCTCCTTTAATAGAAGTGCATAAAATTCATGTACAAACCCTCCATTCCAAAAATGCAACACAGCATTCTAAAAGGAAAGCAAGGAAGTGGGTCTTTTTTTATACTAAACTTATCAATATTCTATTTGGCTCATATGACAAACAACTCTGATATTTAAGCACTATGAAGGATTTTGGATTAAAATGTTCTTAATCCCCATCTATTCTATTAATTAGAATCTATAACTATTTGACTATAGTGGCGTTGCCAAAATTTTAATTTTGAAAGTATCATTACAGAATATGAATACTAATTAGCATTCTACTATTAGGCAAGATTTATTTATTAATATATAAGCAGTATTTAATGTGGAAGAAATGATTGTCGAGTTTACGATTTATTTATTTTTAAAAAACCGCCATATATTTTTAAAATAAACTTACAGTCATTTATTTTGACAGTAGATTTCTTTTACTGCTAATATATTAATAAATAAATCTAATACTCGAATACTAATTAGCACTCTTCCTCTGTATTTTATGTGCAAAATTTCATTTTGACAGTACTATTATTACTTAAATAATTATACTGTTGCTATAGTACATGTTACATATGTATGTTAAATACATTATATATTGTTTATGTATATAAAATTATCATTTTTTGGATTTTGCACTCGTGCGTGTGTGATCGTCATTATTTTCAATCATTATTAATTTATGACAAGATAAAGTATATCCAAGCTTTCTCTGTTTCTGCAATACGCAGCTTCTTTTCTACACCTCATTTCAGCAAACTTTTCCTCATCCATCACTTGCGATGCAATTTAAGACTTTTAACTGACATCTATTGCCATTTCTTTTACAAAAATGTCTAATCCAGTTCGATTTCACTCCGTTCTTTCAATGATATTAATAATATGGTTTAAAGTCCATGTCTCAGATCTGTAAGTAAAAACTGAAAAACACATCTACCAAATGTCTTCCCTTTTCAGACAAATATTCAATGAAAAGCATCCCATTATATTTTCATCTGCATTAATAATCTGATCAAGGTATTCATTAATTTTAAGATTATCTCATTTCCTATTACCAATTTTTACCTTCTCCTTATTTGAATATTACTTTAATCTTTTTAGCATTTTATCTTTAATCCTTCTTTCTTCCTTTTATTTGATAAATCTTTAAAACATTTCCTGAAGATCACATACCATTTGCAAAATCCTGACGATTTAAATTAATCCTGATTTATTTTTCTTCCCTTAGCTTTCCATTTTAATCCATAAAATATTTCTTGTAAAATGGAATCATTCTGTTATACATCATGTAAATCTCAATCTTAATCAATATTCTTCTGAATTTTAACCATTGCTAAAATGTTTTTCATAACTTACAATCCCAAAGCACAAAAGCATATCATCTTTTCCATAACTTCTCTGAATAGTTGGATATGATCTACTGGACTCAGCTTATTATTTTGGTTGGTTTGAGTCTATGACAATTAATTGTAAGATTGTAATTACCTTAGTAAAGATTTTGCTTAGAAATGATCAGTCTGTAAATCCTAATATCTTATTCACCTTTCTTAAATATGAATGTCACTACTGCAAAGTACCAACAATAAGGTATAGCTTAGCTATTTACAGGGTTTTCACAACAATCTTCCTACTTTATCAACAGCTTCTTTTAAGATGTTAATAATCACTTCATCATTGGTACTACCTTTCACTTCTTCATAGATTTAATTGCACGACTCACCTCTTCATTTTAAAATACTTGGCAAGTCAGAAGATGTTTTTGTATGAGATACTTTGTTTCTTGTTTTTATTACTATATACTTCTTCAACACATTCATGATGTTGGTATATTTTTTAATAATAGTTCATTTATTACTATTATTACTGAAATAACTTTCTAATATCAAGATGCTGTTTTATACTTTCGAGACATTATTTTTTATAGCTTTCCTTTCCAATTCATTATTATATTTTCATATATCATTAACTCTTTTTCATACTATTTTACAAAATTCCAGATATTAAATTCTTGTAAATGGTTCACTTAAAATTATTTCCATATTCCTTATTTTCTTCATATATTGATAGATAGGTGCTTTTTCTGTATTAGCAATCAGTATAACTAATGTTAGTAGCATACTGGTTATCTTATTAATGCCAATAATAAAATAAATAGACAATAATAACACATATCTCATTAATTGATTACCATATACCAGGGATGTCCAACAAGTCGATCATG
This sequence comes from Epiperipatus broadwayi, assembly GCA_028023455.1. Lineage (NCBI taxonomy): Eukaryota > Metazoa > Onychophora > Udeonychophora > Euonychophora > Peripatidae > Epiperipatus > Epiperipatus broadwayi. The sequence continues at coordinate 5,018,091 of JAQFVV010000072.1, read as the reverse complement.
ATCCATCAGTCAATCGCAAAGACATTTTTGGTCGATCGCAAGGCCAATCTGTCAAGAACTGTCGGGTAACAAGTGAAACAAATTAAGTCAAGTTTTTTTATTATTTTTGTTTTTGTTCTAAATTTTTTTTCCATTCTAGATAGGTGAAGTCCACTAAGCTGTATCATTATTGAAAATAATATTTTTAATCTTGATTTAATGTAGCTAATTTGAATTAATAAATATTGCTAATAATAAATAACTAATGTTCCTTTAACTCCTCCAGACATGTGTTTTTTGGCCCTTTAAATAATTATTTTTTACTAGGTAGATATATAAAAATAGTATGTATTTCACACCTACCTCCATTTAGACAATGCCTATGACAAGTCGATCGCTTATGACAAGTTGATTGCAAAACATTTTTAAAAGAAAAAGTAGATCTTATGAACACAAAAGTTGGTCATCCCTGCCATATACTGTATTGAATCATTAAATATATTATAGTTTTAAAATACATATTCACTATAAATAAAGGATAATCCAATTCTGCTGTATCTTCATTTGGATGTTTCTGTCTATTTCCACTTTTGGTTTTTCTCAAAAAATAAATTGATAATACATAGATTTTCTTTTCCAAAAATCCCACAAGTCTATTTCCTCTCATTTCTATTTCCATATCCAAATTAACCCACAGCACTTTTACCTTTTGATTGGTTTTCATTTCTAGCATTAAAGTTTCCCAGGATGTTTAAAATATTGTTTGATCTGACAGAAAACATTCTGTATATCCAAATAAACATCCTCTGCTTCTCTATAGAATGAGAACTTGTTAAGGCATAAATCTAAATTATCTGCATTTGATACCATCCATTGATGGGTGCTGATTCAGCACAAAATGTGTGTCTTGGAGATCATACATATTTTTCACATGTCATTTGTCATATATTCATGATTACACTCCACTAAAAGGTGTTAAAAGTGGATAGAAACCAGTCCCTACTTTGTGTGAAAGTGGTATAGTGGCAATTACACTACAGAAATATTATTCATTAAGTGGATAATCTCTAATAAAAATTATTAATAATACTTCCATTAGGTGGTTTGCATCAAAGTTGTGAGGGCAGTAAATTTGACACATCAGTTAAATTGTAGCAATTAGCTATATATATATGTCTTATTATTACATTTAATTCCAAAAAGCTAAATGCTCGTTTCAGTACAATATCATAATGATTTGAAAAGAGAGCTCTGAGGAAGGTACTTGATATTGTACTGAAAGTCCATTTCTTTTTCACTACACGGAATATCCCGCAAATAGTAATAATAATATGACATCTTTTATCCGTGAAAACATTAGAATTAATATATATATATAGTGAACAATGATAAAGATATGTGTCAGAGATTGACATCTCGGCCAACTGATGAGTTCTGATTCAACACAAAATCTGCACATTGGGGATCATATATCTTTTTCACATATCTTTGGTCATATGTTCATGATCACACCTCTCCGCAAGGTGTTAAAAGTATATAAGAAACAAGTCCCTGCCTTGCATGAGAGTGGTGTAGTGGAAATTACACTACAAAAATATTAACCATTATCTCTTGTCTAATGAATGACTAATAAAAATTATTAGTAAGTCACCAATCTTCATATTAAAGTATAAATTTATTTTAAAATTAATCACTTCTTTACTTTTTCTCCTAACATGACAATATTTGATTGTATACCATTTTCATATTAGACAGTTCTTGCAATTTATCCAAACTTTCTTTAATTAAAAATGATATATAGTTTATAGGTAACAATATAAAAAGTCATCATCAAATAATAATCAAAGATTTATAAGAAATTCTAAGACCTTCCACCTACTGATAGTTTGCTGATGACTTTATAGTCTCTTAGGAATGAGGATCACAATTCAGTTTTTTCAATCATGAAAGAGAATAATATTTATTCACCCTGTCTTTAAAAAAACCCAATTGATGTTTTAGTTAAAAACTACAAGGGCACAATTTCTTGGTTTTAAATTCACCCATAAAAGTCAGAAAATTCACTATACTGGCTGATGCATGTTGGTGGACAATTCATACATATTCATTTACCATAGGAATAATCACATAGCAAGAACAACTGCAATAATAAGAACATATATGTGGTCAGGATATTAGGAATTTTCTCTATTTTACTCCTTTAAGGCTTCAAAGAAAAAGCAAAGACTTTTTTCAGTTGATAATCAACTTCTTTCACAACTTATATATGTATGTATATATTACAGCTGCAGAAAAGAATTGGCTGTGGGACATTTCAATTTCTCTTTGAGGCTTTGAAGGAACTGAGCAGGGAAAATTCTTAATGTCCATTCCATATGTTCTTGGTATTGCAGCTGTTATTATTATAAGATTATTCATATAGTATACAAATATGGAAAGGTTGCTCACCAACATAATGCCCTTTTTTTCAATTGCCTGACAGTTTCAAACTGAAATATCATTTGAGTTTTCTTGACGGCAAAAACAATGGGTGCTGAATTAACTTTTTTTAAATTTACAATCAGCCAGAGACAAATTATAGCTCTCATTCCCAAAAGGCTGTCAAAGGTCACCAGCTAAAGTAGTGGTTGATGGCTGAAGATAGAGAGTACTAAGAATCCCCTGATTAGGGACTCAGGTTGCCAATCAATGACAACTATTTATCTAGGTATTTACAATTGCAGATCATTTTCAAATGAAGGAAGATAGTAACAATTGGAAGACAAACTGTTTAATATTATATGGACATTGCTGGAGTCTGTGAAATGAAAAGATAGAAAGACATTTGATTTAAAAAGTGAAGATGTACTTTAAAGCACAAATAAAATGGGATTCATTATAAATAAAAATGGAAGAACAACATTTTGAAGTTTTGATGGTACATCAGACAGAATGGAAGATTAGTTATTCAATTCAATGGTAAACACTAACACAGTTTATGGTCCAACAAATTTTCATTGTAATGAAGAGGTAGAGAATTTTTACATGGATGACTATATTTTAAAATTGTTACAGGAAATTTCAATGCTAGAATTGGTAAACAATTAAAAGATGAATGGCCTCTGGGTAAATCTGGTTATGATGATAGAAATGAGAGACCGCAGATTTGTGTATTTTACAGAAAAACTATATTATGAATTCTTTCTTTGAGAAAAATATTAAATAGAATGGATATGGAAGCACCCAAATGATAGTATTGCACAATTGGATATTCTGATTACCATAAAATATGTATTTCAAGATTGTTATGTTCTTAATAAATTCAATGCAAGAATAAATAATCGATTAGTGAGATGTTAGATACATATTAATGCAACTAAAGAGACAAAAGTTATTAAGAAAAACAGTATTCATATCTGCCTTTAGACCTTAATGTAATATTTTTTAAAAAAAATATCAACATAACATCAACCTATTCTTTAGCTTACTAAGGTATTATATGTGATGTGATGCATCGTGACTTCTTAAATGGAGTCAGGAATCTCTCAGCAACTATGCCCAGAGAAATCCGTTAGCCACTTTACCTTCCCTTTCCAAATCATTCTAGTGCCACCTATTGTAAACTTGAATTATTAGGGATTATTTGAGGACAGTGCATTTAAATCCACATCACCAGACCATTTTTAGGCTTTTCTGTTTGCCAATGAGAATTTGGGATTCGAAAACGATTATTAAAATATAGTTACTGACCTAGGGTCAAATGTATATAAATTATCTATGTAAACAAATAGGTTTGACTTTTTAAATTTCTTTGGTAGTAAAAAAAAAAGGATTGGTGATTTCTGGACATATAACACAATTGTATTGGTTATAGCTTTGAAATCCAAGTCCTCTTAATAAAAACAAAAGCTGAAAACTCTTCTGGAATGGGGCTTTAAATATATTACCAACTAGAGAATACTGATTAACCAAGATTACAATAAATGGTTATAAAGCTGCTGCTCTTCTTTTAAAGTATATTCATAACTTAAAGCTTTATGTGATACTGAAAGTTTCCCAAGAATTCAGCTAGCCATCCAATTATTAATTAATAAATACTTATCTAGCTATTGTTAACCAGAATAAAAAATAGGGTGGCAAACTTGTTAAATAACTAATAGTTAACCTGATATAAATTCTCTTTACAAATTACTCAATGCTATGTGATGTGATGCACTGTGGCTTCTTTTATCGAAGTCAGGGATCTCTCAAACAGTATGCCCAGAAAAACTTGTTAGCCACCTTACACTGTTTTTCCCATATTCTTCTCTATCCTGCTCCATCCCATTTCCACAACATCATCTTTGCCCACTCTATGGCCTTTATATCTAAATACCCCTTACCTTTTTTTCAAACCCAACATAAAAAATAAAAAACCCACTTTCTGTATACTCACTTTGTTTAAATATATTCTCACACAATCAATATTTGTACCCTTTCTACTTGTACCATTCAATTAGCAGATGCTTAATATTTTCCATGCCTTCCTTACATGATTTGCAGAGTAAATGAATCACCTTTCTCCACTTACATCTATATTCCCTTGTTGCCAATAATCCTGTTCAAACCTTAAACAGTAAGCTGCTTTCCTAGTTATTGTCATAAATGAACTCGCACCCAATATTGTTTACTTCTATATATATTTAAACTCTTTTTATTCTCCATACTAGTTCTCTGTCTCTTCAACTCCCTATTTTTTATTAATGCATCTATTCTTCTATCCTATTCTTTGATACTATTGGTATTGTTAGGACAATTGCAGAAAGATATATTGAAAGAGACAAAGGAATTGGTATACGTTTTGTGGATTTAGAAAAGGCATTTGATAAAGTAGGCTGGAATAAACTGATGTCTATCTTAAGAGATAAAGGAGTATTTTGGAAAGAAAGACGATTGATTTGGACTATGTATAATGATCAAAGAATAAGAGTTAGATTTGGGAGTAATGAGACTGATGAAGTGAATATAGAAAGTGGAATTAGGCAAGGGTGTAGTATGTCACCTGTTTTGTTTAATATTTATTTAACAGATATGCTAAATAATTATTTGGACTGTGGAGGAGCAAATGTTGGAGGAAGAGTAATAAAGTGTATAAGATTTTCAGATGATATGGCTCTTATTGCTGAGGAGGAAAAGGATCTTCAGAATATGTTGAATGAATTGGAAGGATGTATGGCATATGGAATGAAGATTAATATTGACAAGACTAAGTGTTTATGGATAGGGAGAGATGCAAACAGACTCCAAATTGAAATCCATGATGACATGGTTCAACAGGTAAAGGGATTTAGATATTTGGGTAGTTGGTTGAGTGAGAATGGAAGAAATGAAGATGAAGTTAAAAGAAGAATAGCATTGGCAAATGTGCCATTTGAAAAAAGAAAAAAGAAATTTTGTGGACCTATGGAAAGAGAATTAATGAAGAGATTAATTAAATGTTGTGTGTGGAGTGTATTAATGTATGGTTGTGAGACATGGACATTGAGTAATAGAATTAAGAAACGATTGGAAGCTTTTGAGATGTGGACATGAAGAAAAATGGAAAAAATCAGTTGGATGATTAAAATAACAAATAAAGAAGTTTTGAAAAGAGTTAATGAGAAAAGAAGATTGATTGAAAATATCAGAGAGAGAAAGAGAAAATGGATTGGACATATATTAAGAAAAGATTATAGTTTAATGAAAGATGTTTTGGAGGGAATGGTGAATGGAAATAAAAAGGACGAAAGAAATTGACATTACTGGATGATATAAGAGATGGAAAGGCTTATGTGGAATTGAGGAAATGGGCAAGGAAGAGAATGAAATGGAAGAATGGATGATGTAATGACTACTCTCTGGACCTGTCTATTGGACCAACTACTATTGATTGATAACACTCAACAATCGTCCTAACACAATCATTCGATCTTTTATATAAGTATAATGACATAAAGTCTTTATCCAAATCTTCTGCATACTGTACTATCTTTCTCATCCATCTTGTTGCCTTTACTTCAATTGAATACTATTTTCGTGATTCTCTTACCACCTATAAATTGCAATCTACTGCACCTTTTCATTTTGCTTTTTGCATCTCTCATATAAAAACTTGATCAACCCATTTCTCCCTGAATTGCCTAATTTGCTGTCATACATCTCCATGTAATGCATGTCTTCCTACTTCCTTTATACTTTTTCTAAGTAATCTTTATTAACACATAACACACTGCTAACATAAGTTAACCACGCTACTGTCACTCCCACGCTACTGCCACTCCCTTCTGTGCAATTCTTGCTACATCATATTTATTATATGAAAACAAAGTTAATTTCTTTATCAATCCATTTCTTTTCTTTGCCAATTTTTTTCTCACATTCATCCAAGAAATTTCTCTGGTTAGTTAAGATGATTCCCAAATAATTATACTTATTCACCATACTTAACTTTATATCACCCAATAAAAATTTGTTCTTTTCTCTTTCCCCAGCATTTATCATCATTACTTTTGATTTTTCTTCAATTAATTTCCATCTCTTTACCCACTCTTGTGCACGTCTTCATTATAACTTCCATATTTTCCCTATCTTCTATGCACAAAAAGATATCAGTAAATAAAAGATTTGATAATATATACATTCCCTTGCCATCTATTAATGGTATCTCTACCCCTCTTCTTAGTCTTTTTAATGCTCTGTCCATTCCTCTCAAATGTAACAAAAACAAAATAGGTGACATAGAGTATCCTCGCCTTAGTCCCACCACATTTTAAACTCTGATTCTATATTTCTTAATTGATATGTTTAGTAATTATTTTCATACAATCTCTTAACAAGATCGACTAAAGCTCCATTCATTCCCAAATTTACTAAACTTACCCATAATCTATTTCTATTTGCTCTATTATATGCCTTCTCATCTATAAAGATCATATATAATTGTCTATCTGTATTCCTACTTATATCTATAAGTTGTGTGACTAGAAATAAACTATCTTCTGTACACCTATCTGTTATAAAATCTACTTGCATTTCACCACCCACTATACTATTTTCTTCCATCCATTTTGCCAGCCTTCCAGCCATCATATATGCAAAAACTTTATATAAACTGATGGTCTATAATGGCTTAACTTTCTACAATCCTTATCCTTCCTTTCCTTTAAATAGTAACCTTACTCTTGTATTATTCCAGCCATCTAGAAATTATTCTCTTCTGTACCACTTTATTAAAACATGATAATAGATTTAATTTTGCCCAATTTCCTAAATTCATCACCATCTCTACTGTTCACTTTACAAATTCTTCTCTGTCTCATTCAATTCATTTTCTGTAAAATTTCCAATACCATGTGATTTTATGTTTGTTATCATTCTGTCCTTCACACCCAGCATCTTTTCTATATCCATTACATACTTATTTAAGATTGTCTCTAATTCTTCTCTAGAGCTACACTATTTTTCCTCATCATTTAGTAATACTATTTTTCTCCACCCTACATTCCTTCTTTTAATATATTTCCAACTTTTTTTTTTTACTTCCATCTCTTTCACTTTTATTAATATTTTCCAATATTTATTATTTAGTTACAATTATCTATTTTAGCCAACTTTTTTTTAAAAAAAAAATATTTTATTGACATAACAAAATTTGTACAGTTGAATATTATAATACACTTTGTTAATGTTGGCTCAATTCCATTGCTGGTATTGGCTTCTTCCACCAAGGCTGGCTTGATAATGTGGGTGTCCTAGATCTGGTAGATGCATGGCAAAGCCATTAACCGCACTAACAGGTTAATGTATGAATAAGTAGCATTCCATTCTGTCGGTATTGTCCACCCCTTTGAGGTTGGCTCTATAATGCTGACATATCAGAACTGGTATACATGTAGTGTGGGATCGTTGCCTCTCTAGCAGGATCCAGCATGTTGCATTATCGACTTCATTTATGATAGGCACTATAATATCGATATATCAGGTCTAATATTCATGTAATGTGAGTCCGTGGGCCATACTAGCAGATTCCATGTATTGTGCTGAAGAACTTTAAGTTTATCAAAAAATATGGCATTAGGGTCCAGTGCTGGTTGCGTAAACTTTGCCCTGCATCTTGTGTACCAAAGGGTATATGTCAGGAAGGTAGATAACCTGATAACCATAAAGTCTCCAGAGGAGAGACAACCACTGATATCAAGGATTTTATCAACTGTTATAACACAGTGTTGAGAGATGATGTGTTAATACTGTTATATCCTGGACATATATTTATAAGATGATTAAAGGTCTCCTCTCCTCTAGAATAGACATGACAGATTTGGTCTATTTTATTTAGGAACCGCTTGAAATGTAAAAATGTATTAGTTGACATGGAGCCCAGATTAATCTTAATCAGATAATCCAATAGTTTGGGCTCCAGGAACAGAGATTTAAATATTGCGGTGATTCTATGATTGCTGCACCCTAGGTGAGTCCACATAGCTGTATTTTCAGAATTCTTTTTTTTTTTAAAAAAATAGTTTTCCCATTTAATAATATCTTTTTCACTTTCTTTGTTTTTAATAACCCATTTATTTTCTCTGCATGCTTTTTCCTCTCTTTTACACTTTACTAATTCTCGCTTTTCTATTATTATTTTTTCTTCTGAATATCCTCAGCTAAAACCCTGTGCCATCTTTTTTTACTTCACCACCTGTCCTTATATTCATCTCCAACAAACTTTTTCCATGATTCCTTCTACTTTTATTTTATATTATTCTAATGTATTCTTATCATTCATTCTGAATCCATATCTTTCACTATTTTTCTACTTTCCCATCACATTACTAACCATTTCCATTGTAAAGAAATTATGATCATTATTACATACTCTCTCTTCATTATCAAACATTTTAATTTTCCACATTTTATTCATTCCCCTTTTCTCTACTAATACATAATCTAATATATTATTTCTAGACCATGTTTATTGCCCCTCATAAATATTTGATGGAAGAATTCTGGAAAAGACTGTAATATTTATTTTTAAATATTAAAATATCAATATTATTTAATAATTAATATTTTTATTTTTTTGCTGTAAACAATAAAACAGATTAAAATGATTAAATAGTATATCAAAATATTTTGAATAAATAAAATTAACCAGAATTCTCATTAAATATTTCTTAAGGATTTGAACCCTCGTTCTTGGTCATGACTGACGAACGATTTTACAAAAAGGAGTTAATATTTTAATACCCCCCGCCTTCGCCGATTTTCCAACACTTCAAATAGAAATCAGATCAACTCCAACTGGTTTTTCATATAATTTTTTTTTTTTAAAAAAACTTTTTTCATTCAACGATCCATAAAATCGCAGTCGGTATAGATATAAGTCCACCGATTAAAGTAGTTATTAAAATCCAGCAGGGGACGCTTATTATTGTTTATAACACGTGCTAACTTACTAGTAATTGGATTTAAAAAAAATATGATTAAGTTTTTTTTCTCTCTTTTTCAAAGCCGATTTGAGAGTGTAGTTGAATTCAAATATGAATAAAAATTCAATTTACACATTCCGACTTTAATGTCGAGCACAATTCTTTTTTTTTTTTTTTAAAAAATAAAATTAAAATGTTTGTTTTAATGAAAACATATACATTATGTATATATTATTTGCAATAATATTATTATATTTTAAAATTATGAGGATTTTTATTAAAGACATTTTATTAAAACAAGTTTTAGACATTATTTAATAGCAGAGGCGAGAGAAGCACATCTTTTAACTTGAATCCTAAATCCAAACTGTATTTTTTTTTAAATTCCCTTTATTTAAATATAATAACGAAGTTATAATAAAAACAAACAAAAAAAAAACGTGAATTAGCTTATGGCAGTAATATGTAAGCTTACAGAGACAAAACCACTAGATTATGATTAATTTAATTCATAAGGTGCAAATGCACTTTCAAAAAAAAAAAAAACTATAATGCAATGAACAACTCACACAATTCTTACATATTTGAAAACCAGGCACTCTTCACAAACCTGGGAGCTTAATTGTAAGTATAGGGAATTTGAACTCAAGATTTTCAAGCACCCTTCAACTATTCACACTATCTCATACAACTAATACACATGACCACACACATGTAGAAAAGATAAATAATCACCAATATACGTATTTCATGCTAAACCAGCACTCATCAGTTGGTCCAGATAATATATATATGTGTGAGTGTGGGAGATGATAATCTGGACCAACTGATGAGTGCTGGTTTAGCATGAAATACGTTTATTGGTGATTATTTACCTTTTCTATACGTGTGTGATCATGTGTATCAGTTGTATGAGATAGTGTGGATAGTTGAAGGGTGCTTGAAATCTGAGTTCAAATCCCCAATACTTACAATTCTTAAGTAACTTTAATCTTTCACATCATCATCATTATCAAACATTATCGATCCACTGCAGGATGAAGGTCTCTCTCCAAATTCAATTCATCTTCTCTAAGTTCTAGCCTCTACTTTTCCACATCACCCCAACACACTTCCTTACTTCATCCATCTATCTCACATGATGTCTCTTTCTAGGTCTTTTATAATCTCTTGAAATCCAGTTTAAGATTTCAACTGTCCATCTATTATCATCTCTTCTAGTAATATGTCCAGCACAACTTCATTTCAGTCTTAATTCTTTCAATGAAATCAGTAACATCTGTTTGTTCTCTCACCCTTGTATTTTATTTTTGATTTTTTCTTGTTATTCCTAACATACATCTCTCCATTATTGCATTAAGTGATCTGAAGTCTTTATATTGCTCTTCTGTTAAGTATTCAAATCAAGAAAGTGTTATATGTATTTTATTTTCTCTTGGATGTATTGTTGAAAAAAAAAAAAGTTTTATTTTCTATTTTCAATCTCCAAGTTTTATATTTTTCATTCTAGAAATGAATTCAATAAACAAAATTTAAAAAAATAAAATATCAACTTTGCAAATAAAAATGATTCAAAAACAGAAGTAAATTACATCTCATTTTAGCCTGCAGACTATAAAAGTGATTAGAAATAAATAAACAATGATTATTGCAAAATTAAATACTTTTCATATATATATTTCTAAAACCATAACTTCAAATTATTAAAAAAAATCAATGTAATATAAGAATAACAGTTTTTCCAGCTATTTACATGTTCTTTAGAGTCAGATATCAATGAAAATTTACTTGACTAATTTGCTCTCAAAAATTACAAAAGTTCAAAAAAATCAAAATGTGACATATATTTAGAAATGAACATTTAATTAAAAATAGATTTTATATAAACTTATAATTTAGTTTTTCCATAGTATTCACAAGAGAATGCAGCAAAAGTATGCTTTGCTCAGTGATTGATTGAAAATATTCCCAGAAGCTTATGGCATCTAGTTATTATAGTTAGAATTAATAATTCGTAAAGACATATTTTGGTTAACATTTCTAACAACAGAAGTTGAAAATGAATTCTAGCTATTTATAGCAGATATTGTATTGGACCAATGCATGCAAAGTTTCTGGTATTATCAGCAAAAAAGTTTAAATACCTGCTCACCAAGCACAGAAAATATAAATTATGTTTTACAAGCTTACAGATATTGATAGATTCATATGTAAAGTCAGACAATAATGATTTGTTTAAGAAAAGATTAAGACTTGAAAATGGTATATGGTAATACATGAAAATAACATAGCTCATAATTAGATGCATTTTCAAAGGTAACCCACACTTGCAAACAGAAATGCAACAACAACAAAAAAAATAGATTCATTTAATATTTCTAAAACACTAAATAATTTATATTTTTTAAGGTTTTCCTCACAATAACTTATATTGGATTTCAAGCCAATCTCATCTCTAAAAAACAAAAAAAAAAGATGAAAAGAAAGAAGTTAAGTTGATTTCAAAAAATATCATCAAACTGTTGTTTTATATTCCAACTATGAATTTTATTAACACTTTATATATATATATGATTTAAAATGACATTAAATAACAGCTTTTTCTATGTAACTTTTAAATAAATGTCTTTCCATCAAATTTCTCTCTCTCACATGATACTTATACACATCATATTATATATATATGTGAACATTTTCACAGTCACATAAATTTTGTACATTCTATCTTTCCATGAAGAAGACTAGAATTGTCGCATTTGAGTCATCATGCAAATTCAAGCTGAATAAATTTTAAAGAAACATGGCTAAATGACTTTGGCATTTTATAATGCTTAAAATCTAGCACTGATGACCAAACAGATATTCTATTGGTTGTTGCAGATGAATAAGTTGTGCCTATCATTTTATACCTGGATAATGTAGATCCTTCCGACAAATTACTGTTTCTAGAGATGTGTGACTGTTTAATTAGATGTTTTATTCTCCAGCTATCAAATTGAATGGTCAAAATGAAATGACTTCGAGAGAATTCAATCAACAAAACATTTCCATGGCTTAACGCCTGATGGATATTAATTGCTATAATGAAGTCTTCCAAAATTGTTGCATCAAATCATTATTGAACAGCAATGGTAGCTGAACCATCATGTTTAACAATGCAACATCTAATTAATGTATCAAATGATGGAATGCACACATCATTATGGATTATTTCTCCACTTGTTGAATATCTGCCAATATTTAAGACTACAAAATAAATAATTATATAGTATAATGCAGTCATGTCAAATCATGCATTGACCTCTCCTGATAACAAAAAGTAAGCGTTGCAAAACTATAGTAATCAATTCTAAAAATTTCAAGCAAATCAAGTGAACCGAAAGCAAGTTTCTTCAATAACCCTATTGACTAGAACTTAGGAAAATGTAAAAAGAAGTGAAATTATTCAGCATTTTCGTTAGGAAAATTTATTCAATACGCAATATATATATATGCATTCTCAAACGCTTTCATAACTTGTTTGGAATGCCTAAATAAGTTGTATATTAAATAAGAGTAATTATAAAAAGCACTCAAGTGTTGAAAACAATTTTGAACATTTGGAATATCAGTAGTAGATGAAAACTGTGCTCCAGCCAATGACTATAACTCGTTTAAACAATTAGGCATAAACATACTAGTTGCCCAATATTATAAATATATCCACTGAACTATCCAGAAAAACAAAAAATTGATGCTGAAATTTATTAAGTGAATCAAATCAAAAGCAATCAAAGCCCAATACTGTCTTAAAATATCTTCAAAGTTAATGTTAAGATTCCCTAAAAGACATTAATCCAAATACTTATTATTCAAAAATTTCAATTATTCAAACAAAATTTCAAAGGTGATTTTTATTTTTTTTTTTAATTTAGTTTGTAAATATATATATTCACAAATTAAAAAAACTAACAAATCTGTAAATGCCAGTAAATGAATAAACTTATAGCTTGCTTCCGGCTTTTTCCTATTATAATTCAATAAATTTAATTTAAGATCAATCCTATAATAAACCTTTAAAGATTACGTTGAATTGCTACACGGAAACTTGACATCAGTAAATATATTGTTTTCATTTATGCTTAATTACCACCATAAAATTTTTTTTATACTAATATAAAAAAACAAGCATAAACTATATTTTTAAAGTTTTAAACTATTATTAATGAAATAAATTTATACAGTATACAGGAAACATTTATATAAACAAAAGTTATAGTTAGTAAAATCAATGTTTATTTATATCTAAAGCAGAGTTTGGATTTATAGTGACAGGATAAAAGGTATATTCTTGAAATTTCATACCCCCCCCCCCCGCCGACAGAGAATTTGGATTACTTGTACTTTTGTGACAACTACAATTTCTGAGAGATCAAAGGAACTGAAACATAAGTCAGAAAAATATCAGGTATTTAATTCAGTACAATATAAGAACAATGGATTAGAACTTTGTACTGGTTTAGTAATGCCTGTCATGATAACTTTAAATTAATGGCGCCGAGTCTGATACCTATATTAACGATATATAATTAAATTAAGAAGAGATGGTTTCACTAATTTATAGTTATCAGCATCATATTCATCACCGATAATTAGAAATGATAAAGACAGATTGGATCTCCAATAACTTCTATTTGAACTGTATCGATATTAATTATCTCAAAATCATCATAATTCGTCAGTGAAAGTGATCTGCTATAAACATTAAGAGCAAATTTGATGCTTCTCAGCCTAGGACTTCTCATTTGTTGTTTAAATAATACATACATTTTAAAAATAACATAAGATTAAAATAAAACTGAAATATTTATTTTGTCCTTTTATTTACAGTTATTTATTATAACAGAACTGATTTCATCATAAATACATGAATAATCAAATGGTTTATTTATATTTCTTGGGAATTCATAAAAAGTTTGAATAATACAAGTGACAGAGTTTAGTTGCAATCAATTCTTTCATTGTTAAAAAATTCATAAATGTCAAAAAAAGCTTATGTAACAACAGAATTTAACGACAGGATGACGTCTTTGTTGTTTTTGATTTCACATCACTCAGTGGGAGGTAGTTACTTCTATTTCAACCAAGACATTATTAAAATAAAATTGCATATATATTTTTTATGCTGATTTTTCATTTACAATTATTTATTAGGGACATGTGGATATATTGCTAGAAGAGATGGTAATAGATGGACAGTTGAAATCTTAAACTGGATTCCAAGAGAATTTAGAAGACCAAGAAAAAGACCATATGTGAGATGGATGGATGAAATAAGGTAGTGTGCTGGTGTGATGTGGAGAAGAGATGCTAGAGATCAGAGATGGATTGAACTGGAGATCTTCATCCTACAGTGGATCGATAGTGGTTGAAATTGATGATGATGATGATTAGAAACATGGCTAACTTCATTGTGATTCGCTACAATGAATAATTTTCTCTTTATATTGTGCTAAAGTTTATTTTCAGTGAAACTCAAAAATACTGATATAACTTGTGGTCTATTTCAAATCTCATGAACTGCTACCAGATGATATAGAAAATAATCCAAGTGAATTTAAATATATGATTTTTTCTGTCCCAAATTTTTTTTGTAAAAGTATAAAAAAAAAAAAAAATTCCATACCAAATCGAATAAAGATAATAAGTGTGATAAATATAGTTTTACTTCTCAATATTATGTAACAAAAAACATTTATAATTGTTAATAAAGAAGAACATATAAATTAATATTAAAGTTTATTGGCTTAACGTTTTCGAACTGACCCTTTTGTTTTAAGTAACAATAAAATTTTAAATTTACTACCGAGATAATGATTGAGGAAGAGATCATTTTTCAAACGGTAATAAAAAATCAAGTTCTTTGTCGAAATTATTTTAAGAAAAAAAATTATTAATGGAAATTGTACATTTTTAAAAATCTTAAGCAGCAGCGAGTTTCCGACACCAAAACTATCACAACATATCACATTTTAAAAATATAGGTGTTTCCATTTTTAATTTAATCTACCTTTTTCTTCCTAAAATAATCTCGATGATTTTGATCTGCCGTTATAATTTAAAAAGTGTGCCGTTCCTCACTTATCACAATGATAAAGTGAAAAACTGCATCATTCTTTAATTTTCAAATTATTAATAAAAATATTTAATTTTATTATTACAATATAATAAATTATATTTGCCTGCCATTTAATAAGCTGGTATGGATTTCATTTTTTACTGCCTTTTTTTTTTAATAAATAAATACGTCCATTCATTTCTTATGGATTATTTTATTCGTTGTTTTCTTTCTCTTAAGGGACATCTGGCGATAGATTACAAAACTATAAGTAAATCATAAGCGATAGCAATAGCAACTCAGATAGCTCAAAACATAAAAATTAATCCCTAGACCATAGATGTATATAACAGTAGTTTAAATACTTAAATAAGTTTAAATAGTTTTTCAATATTTTCGTTGCTCATAACTCTAGCCCAACCCAGTACTCTTAATAAAGGGATAAAAATTATAAATTGTTTCAGAAAATTTTCAAAATATAATTATGAAAATTCTAAATGTCAATTTTAATAATAATTCAATATTATTATTATTTTTTTAAAAGTATATATAATTATGTCACATAAGAAAATGGAAAATAAAAATATCAAAAAACTGAATAATTTTTTTTTTTATTCGTTATCAATGTCAAAATCCCATTTTCAAGGTAGAATGCATATTAACAAATCTAACAAATTGGAGTTTTTAATTATAGGTATCACTCTTGTGCTATAATAGAATGTAATATTTTAAGTAAAAGATATAATAATGAGACTTGGCATATCAATTTTGTAATTACTTTTCAATCATCAACTCAATTTTGATTTTACTCAAATATGAAACCTCAAAGAATTTGAGTCATTTTATCTAAAAATAACGCATTCTTAGATTTAAAAAAAAAATCAATATGATTGCATTGAAATTCTTTTAAAGTTTTAATAAGATGCTTTTAAGAAATTATTTTAAAACACACAGGAACTAGTTTTACTCATTTTCTTCCAACTTGTACTGAATATACCAATTTAATCTATCGCGCACAAATCTAAGTGAATAGAATATAATTCGAATTTTTAACACGCTTATTTTTCATTAAAAATAATAGCTTAATGACTTTCATTCAATAACAAATTGCAGACGGATATTGTGTAGGAGTTAACAGAGTTGACTCATTACTTATAATGTGGAGTTCGAATTCAAGTGAAGTGAAACTTAGATATTTGTTCAGTTTATGCGATGCGATATGACTTCTTTATCGAAGTCAGGAATCTCTCAGCCACTATGCTCAGAGAAACGTGTTATCCACCATATCTTCCCTTTCTTATTCCCCACCTTAAGTTTTTCCCATATTCTTCTCTATCCTGCTTCATCCTATTTCCACAATATCATCTTTTGTCCACTATACGGCCTTTATATCTAAATACCCCTTATCTTTTTCCAGACCCAGCATAAAAACCAAAAACCCACTTTCTGTATACTCTTTGTTTATATATATATATATTCAACCACAATCAGTATTTGTACCCTTTCTACTTGTAAGCATTTGCATTCAATTAACAGATGATTAATATTTTTCATGTCTTCCTTACATAATCACCCACATTCCTCCATTTATGTGTACAGTATATTCCTTGTTGCTAACATCCTGTTCGAGCCTTAAACAGTAAGCTACTTTCCTTGCTATTATCATAAACTAACTCATATCCAATATTCTGTTTACTTCTACATATATTTAAACTCTTTTTACTCTCCATACTAGTTCTCCATCTCTCCAACTCCCTATTTTTTATTAATATTCTTCCATCCTATTCTTCGCCACTATAATACTGAATTCTCCTAACACAAGTATTCTGACATAAAGTCTTTATTGAAATCATTTGCATACCACATTACCTTTCTCATCCATCTTGTTGCCTGTCCTTCACACATAACCAAATTAAATACTATTTAGACTATTCTCTTACTATCCATAAATTGTACTCTATCAAAATTTTCATTTTGCTTTTTGCATCTCTCATATAAAAACTTGACTATCCCATTTCTCCTTGAATTGCCTCCTTTGCCGTCCCACACATTTGCGTCTAATGCGTCTTCCTACTTTTCTTTGTACTTTTTCTAAGTAATCTAACACCCAATTATTAACACATCATTACCATAAGGTAACCCTATTACTGCTATTCCTATACAATTATTGCTACATCATATTTATTATATAAAACACTGTTATTTTCTTTGTCAGTCTCTATCTTTTCTTTGCTTCATTTATCAGGTTTTTTCTCCCATTCATCCAAGCAATTTCTCGGATTACTTAAAATGATTCCCAAATAGTTATTACTATTTACCACATTTAACTTTATATCTGCCAATAAAAATTCTTCTCTTCTCTGTCCCCAGCATTCATTGTTACTTTTAATTTTTCTTCACTAAATTTAATCCCCATTTCTTTACCCATCCTTGCATACATCTTCAGCATAACTTCCATATTTTCCCTATTTTCTGTACACAAAAAGATATCAGAAAATAAAAGACCTGATAATATATACAATCCCTTGCTATCAATTAATGGTACCTCTACCCTCTTCCTAGTTTTTCTATTGCTCTCTCCATTTGTCTCAAATATAACAAAAAAAAAATAGGTGACATAGGGTATCTTTTCCTTAGTCCCATCCCATTTTTAACTCTGATTCTATATTTCCTAATTGATATGTATAGTAATTATTTTCAAACAATCTCTTATTAAGATCCACTAAAACTCCATTCATTCCCAAATTTACTAAACTTACCCATAATCTATTTCTATTTACCCTATAGCATGCCTTCTTTATATCTATTAATACCATATATAACTGTCTACCTGTATTCCTACTCATATCTGTAAGTTATGTGACTACAAATAAACTATCTCTTATATGCCTATCTAAAGCCTCATTGCATTTCTTCCATTATTATTTTTTTCCATTAATTCTGCCACCCTTCCAGCCACCATATATACAAAAACTTTATATAACACTAACATTTGTTTAACTTTCTATGATCCTTACCCTGTGCCATCTTATTAAAACATGATAATAGGTTTAATTGTGTCCTATTTCCTAACACACATCCATCTAAACCTCTTGCTTTTCCACTTTCCAATTTCTGCCCTATCTCATTCAATTCATTTTCTGTAAAACTAAAATTTCCATTAGTATGTACTTTTATATTTGTCATTATTCCGTCCTTCACATCTAGCATCTTTTCTATATCCATTATATATTTATTTAAGATTGTCTCTAATTCTTCTCTAAAGCTATACTCTTTTTCTTCATCATTTAGTAATATTATTTCTCTCTTCCCTATACTTCTTCTTTTAATATATTTCCAAAATTTTTTACTCCAATCTCTTTCACTTTTATTAATATCTTCCAATAATTTACTATTTAATTTCATTCTCTCTCTCTATAATTATCTATTTTAGCCAACTTCTTTTTTTAAAAAATAGTTTCCTCATTTAATATTCTTTTTCACTTTCTTTGTTTTTAATAACAAATTTATATTCTCTGCATGCTTTCCACCCTCTCTTTTACACTTTTACTAATTCTCATTTTTCCATTACTTTTATTCTTTTGAATATTCTCACCAAAAAACTCTATTTGCCATTATTTCTACTTCATCACAGCAGTCCTTATATTCACCCCCAACCAATTTTCCCACGATTTCTTCTATTTTTATTTTATATTCTTCTAACTTACTCTTATCATTCATTCTCCATCCACATCTTTCACTATTCTTTCTACTTTTATTACTATTTTACATCACATTACTAACCATTTCTATTATAAAGAAATTATGATCACTATTACGTACTCTCTCTTCATTATCAAACACTTTAATTTTCCATATTTTATTTATTCCCTCTTTCTCTATTAATACTTAATCTATTGTGTGAAATATATTTTTAAATCATAAATATTGCCCTTCATAAATATTTGATAAATTTCCAATGCTCAAATTCATTCTCTGACAAATTTTTTTCAGAAGCTGTCCATTTTTGTTATCCATTGCATCAATTTTTTCAATATGTCCATTTATATCCCCTATAACCATTATTTTCTTCACCCTTTTTTTGAAAATTGTATATCCTTAACTAGGTATTTATATATGCTACTATTCCACTCCATTATAGTTTGGCAAACTTAGATTTTGCTGTCATCGAGCAACACATAGCCAATTTAACAAGCCATCCAATTGTTAGTCAGTAAAATATACCTAGTCATTTTTGCAAAGAGCAGGGGGGGGGGACTAAATTCTCACCTTTCATCATTTAATAAATCTGATGAGTAGTTTTTTCCCTTCATTGTTTTTTTTTTTTTCATCATCTGTATCAATGATTCACAAATGAATATGGCTATTCTAATTCCAAGGAAAAAAAACAATTTTGTGTTGACTACACAAACCATTTTGTGAAGCACTTATATGATTACCCACATCTAAACACACTAATCCATTATTTTGTTGGTGGTTATTTAGCAATACTATTTTTTTAATGTCACTTGCAGAAAAATTTTCTTTCTGAAAGTCTTTGACAGCTTGCCTAATTGCAACTCTTCATTACATTCTTTCCGGTTATATTTTACCGATGAACTTTTGCAAAAAGTCCTTGAAATAATCTTTACAACATAAATGAGATCTGCCTCCAGTTCACTAAAATAATTTTCTAGAAAGTCTTGTACTGTTCATCCAATGCAGCAGAATGTAATAGTTTCGATTATACATGATCAGCAAACTGAACATAGGGATTGGCCTTATGATCTTGGCATCATATTTTTAGGGTTTTACAGAGCATCCTTAAAATGAGCAAAGAATTTAGACTTTGTGGTTAATTATTTCAAAGTATAAAATATAAAATGCGTAAAGACCCAGTGGTTATTTGCAGAGAGTGGCACAATCTCAAGAGAAAGATAAAAGAAGCTTACTTTATCACGAAAGATAACTCGATAAACAGAAAAGACTCTTGTTATAAGTTCTCCAGGAAATGGAATATGTAACTATCTCATTTGCATAAATTTGCATCGTTCTTAATCAATTTATTTATTCACAAGATGGCTATGAATATGAGGACCCTGGCCCTTGAAAGCGCTTAACCACATACTTAGATACAGATATTTAGTTTGTATCAATCTGTATTAATATTTCTTTGTCTTCAGCTTTGTGTGTTTGTGCGTTTTAGAGAATTCTTAAATGAAATTTTTATAACTGATTTTATGTTATGATGATATTCAAATCTACCTTATAATAAACTAAGTATAACACGTTTACAGACAACTAATTTAAATTGCAATAATTATCTTTTATTGTGTAAAAATGGCGAACATGCGTTGGAAACCGAATTACATTTCAACATCTAAGTATGCCTTTCTATTTGAAAAGTTACCTAGATATATAAATTGGTTTATATCCTCAAGCTGGCAGTTATACAATCAAAAAAAACTTCTGAATATTATTCTTTCATCATTATGAAATAAAGGACTTGTGTTTTTTAAATGTTAATTATTAAACCAAAGTCTTTATATGTTGCATTCAAAACATTAAAATAGATTGTTCGTTTAAGAAGAATAGCACACCATCAGCTTGCTATTAAATGGATGCTAAAAGGGCATTGTCTAACTGCTTTACTTTATCTTTTATCCAGTAACAAATATATATATGCTCTCATGAGATGAGGTCACTATAGTGATGGATAATCATGACTAGGAATATAAGCAGATGAGGAATTCCTTATCTAAACTGTACAGTCAATTTAACTAGCTATCCAATTTTTGATATGCCCTCATGAGATAAGGTCACTAAGGTGTTGGATAATCATGACTAGAAATATAAGCTGGTGAGGAATTCCCTATCCAAACAGCATATAGCCAATTCAATTAACTATCCAATTTTTGTTAGCAAAAAGGATAATTTGGAAATTATATGAATGTGAATATATGGATTATAATACAAACAACATCATAATATGAAACCTCCTTCAGCATTGTTGAATGTCATACAATAAAAATTATTTATTTATCAAAACAATGTCAATTATTTAAGAAAAAAGTGTATCCATGCAAATCGAATGTATGCAGAAATGCACATCCATAACAAATGTCTGTACTCATTGATGAATTTATGGTGAGTGCATATTAAATTTTACTTACTTTTATTTCATACATATTTTGTTTGGACTACCTTTTGTAATATACTTTTTTTTACTGCAATTTATATTATTTTCTTTATTTTATTTAATATATACTTGTAACAATAAATTCAAAAATAAATACAGACATTTCTTAGGGATTTTCATTTCTGCACACACTTTACTTATCATTAATATAATATATTATTTTTGTTAAACCGTTGATACCGTTTGGTTTTCTTGATTTTATTTAACATATTCTTGTAGCCATAAATTCGATAATAAATTATGAACTGACACATTCCATTTCTCTCTCCCCAAAATTAAGTCATTACAAGGAATCTGAATGAGTGCCAAACTCCTTATGATTGGCTTAAAAATGTCCAATAATAAAGCTTCTCTCTAAAATTCATAAAAACTCTTAATTCTCTTACCCCCTATTTTTTGTTATATATAAATTTTCTTTAAAAATAGTTTTATTTTGGTATAATTTGTACTAAATACAATGTGAGTTTTTTCTTTTAATGGAGCAGCTAAATTTATGACAAATGTTTCATCATACCTCCTATTAATCAAAAAAGGTTGCTTACGCCTGATCTACACTAGCTGGTCACTTTTATGTCAGCATGGATGGCCCAAGATTATAATTTGTGAAACAGTCAGCAAAAAGAATGCAATTATTATGTATTTTCTGTCACTATACAATTTCTTCTTAATTAAGTAAATGAGTGAATTTAAATTTATTTTTTTCTTTAATAATCTTTAAATTATATTTAAACTGTGAGGATAAATTGTTTCACTTTGTCAAATAATATCGTTTTTAATTTTTCTTTAAAATAACCATCTTTTTAATTGGAGGAACAAGTACAAGAATACGTTTTAAGCATTTTCTCTTTTTATTGTTAATACATTGTACAGGCTTAAAACTGCATTTACATATGCAATATATGCGGGATTTGAACTCAGACTTTCACACGACCCACTACTCTCAGTGCCATCTCATACTGCAGATCCACCTGATCACACACATGTTGAAGATAAATAATCAGGTGGGTCAGCAATATGAGATGGCACTGAGAGTAGTGGACCGTGTGAAAGTCTGAGTTCGAATCTTTTTATTGTTATAATTAAGTGAACAACTTTATTCGAATTCATAACTAATCCAAAAAAGTTTTACAATAATGGCATTCAATCTTATGCAAATACATATATATATATAACAAAGTTTTAAATAAATTCTCGTTTAAAAAATATAGGCTAACTTCTACTATCAAAACAAAGTTGTTAGTTTTTTTTTTTTTTTTAAAAAAAAAAAAAAAACCTAACATGGGAAACCATACAAAAGGCATTTATAATTTTATATATATTAGTTTGTGAATATTATATTACTAATTAATGTTATGGATTAAATTAAGTCAACGATATACACTGTTAAGTATTACTTCTACACCGCTAATAATCATACATATACAATTCATTTGCTTTCTATCAAATACTCTAATCTAAAGCTATTTACTGTATAATCTTGAGTAATTTATGGACATCAGCTGGAACAGTGTTATAATTGTCATTTTCCAGTTTGTTTTCTGGCTTTTGCTTTCATCAGTGTGGTCTTTGAATTCAAAGCTGGAACTAATGCACTTATACATCTAGCAGCCATCTATTCTCTTTTACATTAAAGCAATTTCTATATATTTTAGAAATCTCAGTTTTATTCCAACTATTGTTAATATTATTCGCTAATAATTATCTTGTGCTGTTAAACCTACCGATAAGAATATCAAAATTAGGAGCTAAAGGTTTCTGATAAAGGTCCAGTTAAGGAAAAAAAAATTCTTGGTTGATTGAATGAATTGTTATTGCATTTAGCCTTATTCTTTTTGTGTTCAAATATCACTAGATTTGACTTACTAAACAGATATATAAATGAATTAGTTCATTAGGTTTCTTGGTTTAAATATGCTTAAACCCAGCATGGTGTTGATAAATGAAGGGAGAAGTAAGCTGGGCAGTAACAGGGACTTGCAATCCGAACCCATCTTATATAATTGTAAACATATAACTATACAGTAGGCATTGGTTATAATACTGAAACATATATATATATGTCAATCATTTATATATATGATATATAATTACTGGTTCACTATATTCTTATAAAATAAATTTGTATAATATATAACAAAAAATTTATGTAAATGCAAAAAAGGACCATTATTTTCTCTTTATGATTTCAGATAATACAACTAAATTTTAAAATGACAACAGAAAATACAGTTTTTTTGTGTGGTTTATAAAATATTAATTCTTATGAAGAAATAAGCATAATTTGATTCTGAGCAGATAGGAAGAGAAAGAAATTTTTTTTTTAGTAAAATTCCCAAATTTTATATAACAAGATTCCATTGCCAAAAAATACAGTGATAATAATAATGGTTTAAAATAACTGATTAAATATGAGTTTTAAAACCCTGATTAGCAATAAGTCTATATAATACTTAAATAATTATTAAGAGCTTTGATTTAAATATTGATTTAATAAATATTCATAAATTATACAAAATTAAAGTTTGATTTTTTTTTTATATCTCCAATAGATTTAACTTTCATTTAATCATGTTTATTTTTTAGCTTCAATTTTAGTAATTTTATATATGCCTATCATCTGATAAACATATAAATATAATAACCTCTTGTATAATAAATAAACATTAATAAAACTGATACATTAATTAAAAAAAAAAACAGTAACCACCATATAAGAGTTAGGCTCTATGCCCATCTCTGTCCACCTGCAGGTTTTATTAAATTCTCAAATCATAAACTTATATTCAAATTTTTACAAAACCATTCAAGCAAATAGATGTGTAATATGTCACTCAATTCTGCATAAAATTCTATTAATATCTGCCCTTTTAAAAATGGCAATAAAAGTAATATACATATATAATCTTAGTTTACTTTTAACAGAATAGCTCAGTTGGTTAGAATATTGCCTTAAAATTTAATAAATATATATATATGTGTTTTGTGTATAGATAATGAAGCTATTAATAGTGATTGAAAACAAATAATATCCAAATGTGAGCACGCTTTCGGGATATTTCATAGTCCCATATTCATGGCTATTGGAATTTAATATGGTTGTTTTCTCTTAGCATGTTGAAACCGCTCAAGGGCATAATTTCTATGCAAATGCATAGAAATATGCTGTTTAAGTGGCCTGACCGCTATATAATGTTCTATTTTTATGCTTATGCATAGAAATTGTCCGTTTAGTGTGCGGTGCCTATTTCTATAACAGCTCAGAAATAGGAAGTTTATTCTGCCACAGTGGCTGCCATCCGCTGACGGAAAATGTGTAACAATTTATACGAACAATTCCATTTTAAAATTCACTACGGTATTTTTTGAGGTGTGTGTAATTGAGACTGTCAAAATTTTCTTAATTTTCATTGACAAATTATTATTTCAAAATCCAATGATGTAGTATGAGTTTTTATAAATTTTGAAAAGTTTGACCCACTTATACAGTGAAGTGTGACAGTTTTATTAATTGTCAAAGGGGAGGGGTAAGCGTGTTTATTACAAAGTCATGCAAAAATTCACGTTTGCGTAAAAAAAATCACGAGAGTATTAAAATGTCTGAAATAAAATTAATGAATGTTAAAGTTTGGGATTTACCCTTATCAGAAGATGACCCAATCAATTTTTTCCAAGATCAAGGAGTACTGCCAGCCATGAAAAGGTGTTTGTGTGGCCAAGATATGAGACTTTATCACTGCAGAAGCTATCATTTCAAATGCAAGGCCGGTTCGTGTGGCCGTCGCTGTTCGATTCGCCAGAATCTAAAAGTGTAAGTTTGATACCTATGCTAGCATTGGCGTTAAAATATCAGATATATTAATCTTTAACTGAGGTTTAAAGTTTATATCTGTGCTAGAGATAATCTCTAGTTTAGATAATGATTAGTAATGGTCATTGTTGTATTTATCTGAAATGGATGGCATCAGATTTGTGAATGGAAGGAGTTCGACAGTGGTAAATGAAAATGCAACAATTTCTTTTTTGTCATTATTTTTGTATTAATATTTATAAATTTGTTATGTGTATGTTTTGTATGAGACTAATATGTACCTATTTATTATTATCACTACTACTATTATTATAATTATTATTTAATATTAAGATCATACATTGTTTTCAATACACATGATTTAATAATAACATCAATAATAATTTTAAGTATAGAAAATAACTTGGTTTTTCCCCTTCTAATAAGAAAGGTAGCATACCTGTTTCTTCAATGACAGGGGGGGGGAAGTAAATATATTTGGTAGTATTTGGAAAAATTTTAAATTTTCTACACTTTCAACCTTTAATGACAGATGATGGAAATAGTCCAACATATCACATCTAAAATACTATCACCACAAACCTTCAGGCAAATTTTGAAAAGAAATGAAACTGCTTTTCAAAACAATTTTAAGATTACAAACACACCATGTGCATAAGCTCACATTTTGTTGATAAACTTTGATTACAATACATACTATAAATGCACAGCATTTTCAACATTCATGTATACATAACACAGATGCTTTTTTATATGTATATATATGGGCATATACAAATTGAGATTATAGTATAAACAACATTTTTTGAAAAAAAAAAAAGGAGCTCTTAATAATAAATTAAAGGGAATCACATTTGCATAAAATATATATTTATTTACTGCATGTTTTCACTCATTAACAGTCACTCAGAAAAATTACTGAATGGTGGCTTTATTTTTTCAATAAAATAAATATCAAATATCAGACTTTAATTGCAATTAAAGATACCCAGGATAGTAACTTTTCTTTCCTTATGTAAACATAATAGCAATCTTGTTAACACAGACCATGGTCTTTCTATTTATTTTGATGCTTTTAAGTCTATATCGGCTTTCAAATCGATACAATCACCCCTACTTGTTATAACCTATTTCAGATTCTCAATTAAATTCTTCAAACTTTAAGTTTTCTGACAATATACAAAAATGTTGAACAGTTGTTTTTTTACCCTGCTACTAAATAAATCAATAACTTTTATTTTACTGTTTTAAAAAAAATACTTTATGATTTTTTTTTAAATTTCATAAAACTTTCAGAGTTATACTTAAAACAACATTTTATTGCATGAAATACTGTAAATTCAGAAATGATAATAAAGCATAATAAAATGTATGCGCTTTCAATATAAATCAAAAAAATATTAATAAATATGATCGTTTATGACATTCTGAACTGTAAAAATGGCTACTGAACATATTGTATAATTTACTAAATTTCCAAATTATATATATTTTTTAAAAACATATGATCACATACAATACTCTGAAATGGACATTGTATATATTGATACAGCACATATGACAGCTTCATTTTAATATTTTATTGCTTATATTTTATTTATTGTTCAATTTTTAGGATGAATTATCTTAAGTCATTATCTGTGTCGCTGCCGTGACAAATATTTTGCAATCTAATGGCAAATACAAATGAAGTAAAAATTTAATATTACAATATATATGTATACTCATTAAAAATGTTATGTTGCATATGAATACCATAAAATAAAAAGTAAATTTTCCATTGCTTAACCATGCATACATTAATATGTTTGCTCTTTGAATATTTATGCATAAATTTATTATTTTATATTTCTTATGGGTTTCAAAAATAATAATTAAACTTAGGCATATATATATGTGCATCCATGTATATATGTAAATTCCATACACAGAGTTTATATATTTGTTCTTAAAATGTATAGTGTACATAATTTTATTATTTTAAAATTATATTTTAGTACATAAAAAAAATTATCACGAAAAATAAAATATAAACATGCAGAAGAATGGATATAACATATATATATATTAGTTATGCATATTTATTCTTAAAGATTATAATTTATCAATGTTGTTTTAATATGCATGCAATAATTTGTCCTCAATAATTTTTTCATTTGCTTTATTAGAAGAAATAGCCAAGAAATTTTTTTATAATAAGTAGTTAGGGAATGACATTTTATTTTTTGATTACTCGTAGAATAAAATATCATAGGCAAATCTTTATATCATTATAATTGTAATTTAATGACAAATGTAATAATCCTGTTATATTTGAATACAAGTATAATTTATATACTTGGAATTTAGATGTAATTATAGGCGATTTGAACATCCCTCCCTTCAGTGATCCACTTTACACTTGACCACAAGCATGAAAAAAATAAATGATCTCATATGTATTTCGTGCTGAACTAGCACCCATCAGTTGGTGCAGATTAATTCACCTATAATTAAATAATCCTGTTATCAGAAGTTCAATTTTAAAATTTATCTATCAAAATTTGAAATTTATAAATAAAATAAAAACTCTCTCACAAAAAATAAATGCAATCACAAGGAATATTTATTCCAAAAATACTGAGATAAACAGTAGTTGATGAAATATATATAACTTAAATGCATTTTTGGTGCTGAGCAGAAAACAAACAAACAAACAAACAAAAACAAGTTACATACATCTAACAATTTTTTTTTTTTTAAATTTTATAACTACTGTCTTTGATAAGAATGCTCAACACTGAAAATGCATTTAAGTTATGAATTTGTCTCCATATTTTTAGAATTAATATTTCTTGTGATTTGTTTAAATACTCGAATACATATAAAATTAATAACTTTAAAATTTAAATTTTATTTTATACTAATGACTATATTTTTTCAGATTTATTGCACTCCTTGGCATGTTATCTTTATAGCAATGCATAGAATAAACAGAAGTTATAGTGAAAATTATATTTTCAAATATATATATAATATAATGGCATGAGACCTGGACAAACTAAGACTGCAGAAGTTAATTCATTAAATTTATGGCAAAATATTATAGATAATGCTTAAGGAAATGATGATCAAAGTCAATTGTCAATGCTAGATCATTAATAAAGCATTCTGGGTATATTTTCCTTTTTACACTTTTCTTCATTCAAGTATGATAGTGTCAAACAAAAATTTTCAAGTATATATATATTCAATAATATGCATGTGGAGAATAAGAACGAAGAGATGAAAAAATACCATACAAGAATATAGTTTATAATAATAAATATATTTACTTTTATTTAATTTCCAGTCCATATATATATATATATATATGGGCTAATAATAATATAAATCTCTGTAAGTGAATAAATAAATATTAATAATATGCAAAGGATTTATTTTGAACTATAATAATCATCACTTCAGGCAGTACAAAAGTTGTAATGGTATGGATTAAATCATAATAAAATTTAGTAAGCATGAACAATGATGAAACATTTGAGAGGATATGATGACCAGGACCAAACTGACAGTGCTAATTCATCAGAAATGCATCCTTGGATCATGTGCCTTTTTATGAGATCTTTTTTTGTTTGCAATATTGCAGTATTAAAAACAAGTTTTCAAATATATATTTAACAATTCACGAATGGAAAATAAGAGAGATGCCATGCAAGAATGTAGTTTATACAATATATATTGATTTTTAATTAAGTTTAAAATCTATACCTGGGCTAATCTAATAAATAACCCTTAATAAAATTGAGTACTTATCAAAAAAAGATGGCAATCATCATTTAAAGCTACGCTAGTGTCGTAAGTTATAAATTAAGTGACAATAAAATAGGAAAAGTAAATGATGAACTATAAATGAGGACATTTGAAAAAATATGATGACCAGAACCATATAGTAGAGAATAAAATACAATGAAGATCTACAATTAAATAAAGTCCTGAAGTCTTTCATAAAGAAAACTTTACTGCAGAAGTTAAAAGACAGCATTCAAATTATCAAACAATAATAGGCCAGCATATTCTATATGTGGACTTGTGTTCTACAGGGTGGTTTGTATAATTACTACAAAACTCTTCTCTAGTGTACTGTTCTTATTTGATCTTTCTTTTTCTTACTTGGAGTTAGAATAATCATAAACATTTGCAAGTGGTTACTACTGATGATGATTACTCCTTTTTAAAGCTTACTACTATGTTAATCTCCGCAAATAAAGAGTCTACAGATCTTAAAAAGATTAATAACAATATATAAAACCCAAGAAGATAAACAGGTAAAACTCACTATATATATATATTTTTGCCATACACAGCAAGCTAGAGTAATCAATGGACGCCAGAAGATGGTGCATAAAATCCCCATCTAGTGCCTACTCATCCAACATCCCCAGACTAGTTTCTGGCTTATGGCACTAGATTGGAATTTTATGCACAGCCTTCTGGCGTCCATTGATTACTCTAGCTTGCTGTGTGTGGCAAAATATATATAGTGAGTTTTGCCTGTTTTAACAACAGCTATACACAAGAATAAGATGTGGTCATGTGATGTTTATTGGTTTAAACCCAAGAACCATGTTAAGTATTTGTTTTTTGTTTTAATCCTGAATTTTTATTTATCGTTTACCAGTGTGATCTGGTGCATTGGTAGAATGGCAGGCTCTGGAGCTTAAGGTTTACAGACCGTAGCCCAAATCTTTCACTTCTGGAGTTCAAACCCCTTATGAACTCCCAAACAACAAACCATTAGATTATTATTGTTATTTATTGTTTATGTGAAATTACAACTTATTCGCTTTGATGATTAAAATAAAATAAATAAATAAAAATCTCGACAGACATTATAAAAAGTATTTAAATGGAGATCAACAAATACATCTATTAAATATTTCATATGTTTAAATATATAAAATTGTAAAACTCTATCTTGAATAGTCATCTGGTGAATCGACTCTTTCTTTTTTTTTTTTTAAAAAAAAAGCTATCTTATGAATATCGGATAATATTTCTTCTTTGACAGAGATAACAAACCATTATAATAATAAAACACATAAAAACATCGCCAATTTTAATATTTTAAAATCTTTTATTCTTGTCTAAATTCACTTTTTTGTTGTTGCTATTATAATAAGATAATCCAAAGATTAATGATATCACTTCTACCTTCTTTAATCTAAAGCAAGAAAAAAGAGATCATTCTGTATTTATAATAGTTTTATAACAAATTAAAATTTTAAAAATATTAAAAATGCTAAATGGATGATAATCTTATTAGCTTATAGAGTGCTAAATGAACACATGGTCATTTATAACTAGTGACAGTAATGTATTTATTAAATCACTGTAAAATAAAAAATAAACAGGCACAAAAAAACCGTATAAAAAATGAATTATATATAAAGGATGGACAATAAAACGGGAACACCTATCTTGACTTTAATATCAGGCAACAAATTAGTGAACATATATATAGCGACATGTTTGTTAGAGAGAAAGACAATAAAAAAGTTAAATTATATTTTATTAATCACTAATAGCAAAACTCACACACACAATTAAGGTTCATTGCTTAATCACAAAGTTTAATAATAAGAATTTCTTTACATTTTATAAAGTTCCCCCCAATCCATATTGTTTCATGGTTTCTATTTTTACAGCGCAAAAAATAATTTTTACATTTTATAAAGTTCCCCCCAATCCATATTGTTTCATGGTTTCTATTTTTACAGGTGTATTTATTGGGTTTTTGATATATTCTAATTAAACACTCGTTTATTGCATATTTTATGGTACATTTCAGTTAACAATGTTTGCTGCCATACTGGTTCATGATCTAAGTGTATGCCTTGCGTATCTGTGATGGTATAGTAATCTCTAGATGTATACTTCTACATAAACCATTAAGCATCACATGATCACATTTCCTATATTAGCACATTAATTGTTGATAAACAGAGCAAAACTCTCCATACAGTATTGCCACCTGTGCTAAACAGAGTAATCAATGGATGCCAGAAGGCTTGTGCATAAAATCCCCATCTAGGCATTAGATGGGGATTTTATGCACAAGCCTTCTGGCATCCATTGATTACTCTGTTTAGCACAGGTGCCTAGATGGGGATTTTATGCACAAGCCTTCTGGCATCCATTGATTACTCTGTTTAGCACAGGTGGCAATACTGTATGGAGAGTTTTGCTCTGTTTATACTTCTACATATTTGATAACTGCAGGCCTGTATGTAAAAATGGATTATAAATTCTTTCATTGTGATTAGTTTGTTGTTTTATCAGCTGCATTATTACTGATGAATTAATTGAAGATCTGGCATTTCCTATTTCCTTTTCCCCAGCTTGTTAAACCAACCATTATATTTCCCCAACCCTCTCACCAGGATAAAGCTACTCTAGTTACAAGGTATCTTGGATGGCATGTGGTTCTTGACCATCTTCTTAAAATATTGCCTCTCATCTACGTTAGCTTTCTCGCTTCTAAAGTTCATCTGGTCTTTATGCCCGAGATACAGATTTCTCTCACTGGTTTTCATTATGAAGATTTGTAGTCCTTCATAATAGCATGAACTTTTTAATGTTGACACCACACTAAAACACAGAACCGTGGAATCTGTATCATAATGTGCTTTCGTTTTGCTTGAGTCAGCAGATAAGGCAAATATTAAGGGTCTACATGACCACTTATAAACTTGATTTTTATTTATTTACTTGGAAATAAACTGGTAATTCAATATAATATCGAGGGCTTTTTTTAATCAAATATTTCTGGACATTTTTTTTTTAAATGTTTGTTTATATTGTTGATCTGATTCATATACGTGAATGAATCAGTTGAGGACCATTAAGGTGCTACATTTCTTGGTCCAAATAATACAGAGCAGATGAGATGTTTTATTCCTTTTTGTAATTTTTATTATAACTTGGTCTCTAAATACTATTGTTTTACTGCCAGTTGTAATTTTACTATTATTAATTGCTGCCCAGATTCTTTTAAATATAATTGAGATTATTGATCCTGAATCCAAATTCTTAATATAAGATATTTCAAAGTGCCACTTTGAACTTGAAGGCTAATTTTGGATTCTTCAAAACTGTCTATGAAATTTATGTCGAGACCATCTTTATATGTTTTTTGTTTAGTGGTAATACGTGAAAATATCTTTGTGTGGATATTGTTTTAATGGGTGGTTTTATATTACAGATCTAGCAAACTTTTCTAGGACTTATATATGCTTTTTGACATAGTTTTGAATTGCAAATCCGTTTTGTGATCTTGACTAGGTTTTCTATTGCGATAAGGCCTGATCAGATATTGAATCCATTAGAAATGCTTAGATGATGATTGGATCAAAAATGTTGCTACAGTAGTTTGCAGTTTGACCTGTAAAGGGTCATGAAGATATTAAAGTTATAAAAATATAAATTACCGTATAATTTTAAACTGCAGAAAGAAGTTTGCTGTTAGCTGAAAGGAGGCCCTTTGATTTCTCTTCCGAGATCTTAAAGGAACTGATCAAGATGAATTTTTCATGTTTATTCCTTGTGTTCTTTCCATTTGCAGTTGTCATTACTACATGATTATTCATGTAATGTATAGATGGATTGGCTGCTCATCAATATACATCAGCTAGCTTTTAATCTCTGATTTTAAGATCAAGAACATCATCTTTCTTCTCAGATGCCGGATAGTTTCTTACTGAAATATAAGTTCAGTTTTCTTGAAGATAAGATAAATATATGTGTGAATTATAACCTTTTTTTAAAACAGATATTCTCAACAATAATAAATAAAACTAAATTATGATTCTTATTCCAAGGACTTGTAAAGATGCCAATCAAAGTAGTGGTTGTTGGACAAAGTAGCCGTTCAACAGCTTTTATTTAGATAAGAAAAAAGATTGCATAAATTGGAAGAACTGTCTAATATTAAACGGGGCATTAATGGATTTTGTGATGATAGACAAAAAAATGAAGAAACAAATGATTTAAATAGTGCATGTATTTCATTACAAAGAAGGTACAAAGTGGAGTGAGATTCATTACAAATAAAAAGTAGAAGAGTGATACTGTGGAGATTGTTGGATATCAGGCAGAGTGACAAGATTAGTTATTCAACTTAATGAATAATATTTCTGTAGTGTAATTTTCACTACACCACTCTCATGCAAGATAGGTACTGGTTTCTATCCACTGTTAAAACCTTGTGGGGATCATACATCTTTTCCCCATCTTAGGTCATATGTTTATGATTACACTCCTCTATAAAGTGTTAAAAGTGTATAGAAACTAGTCCTTACCTTGCATGAGAGAGATATTATTCATTAAGTTGAATAACTAACTAATCTTGTCACTCTGTCTGATGAGTGACTAATAAAATTATTAGTTATTCAACTTAATGGAAAATACCAAATACGGATAATTCAGGTTTATGCCCCGACAAGTTCTCATAGTGATGAAGTAGTAACGATTTTACATAGATGTATAAAATGCTTTTGATAAGATCCAAAAATATTTTAAAATTGATATGGGAGACTTGTGCTAGAATTGGTAAATGATTGTAAGATGAAAGTACTGGTAATAAATTTTGTTATAATGATAGAAATGAGAGAGAAAAGAAGCTAGTGGAATTCATAAAAAAAGCAACAACAAAAAGACAAACTGTATGTTATGAATCTTTGTTTTGAAAAAAAATGTCAAATCGAATGCATTCAAATGAAAATGCAGTAGAATTGGATTGCATTTTGATTAACAGAAAATATATATTTCAAAAGTGTAAGGTTCTTAATAAAATCAACACAGGAAGTGATCAGCAATTTGTGAGATGTAAGATATGTATGTGTTAATGCAAATCTAGAGAGACAAAAATTATTATAAAAATATCTTATTTTTCTTCTTTTACTTTCTTTGCATTTCTTCATATACACTTTAATGCAAAAAACTTTTTTTAAGATCACTCTGATGATGACTGCAGGATAGTCGAAACTGTCAGGAAAATAAAGGAATCATTAAAAAAAAGTTTTTTGCAATAAAGTGTATATGAAGGGGTTATTATACGCAAATATAAAAAATATCAATAGTTGATATTCCTAACTTACAGTAACATTTCAATGAATTTAAATTAGAACTTGCAAATCATTTTTAAGTATTAACAAGTTTTAAAAATGATTCAGATTTGAATGAAATTAATAAGAAGAAAACTGATATTCTATTAAGAACTGCATCTAAGATAATTAATACAAAAAAAAAAAAAAAACTTTTACCAATAGCTTTTCTACTGAGACAAAACAATGTAAGAATATGAAGAAAAGAAAGAATATAAAAATAAATCATTAAAAAGAATTGGATATCAAGAGATTTGAAAAATGGTATGAAAACGAGTTAATAATGCTAAAAAAATAAATAATTGTGAATTAAACAAGGAAAGTTACAGAAGATAATAAAAATACCAAAAAATGTAAAACAACATCATGTTATTGGTAGGAAACTTATTTCCGCAATAAGAAAAAAGATGAAATGATTACTATAAAAACAATTTGATTTCACAACATGTGGGAACAAGTTCTATAAAGAATTATATAGTAATAAAGAACAAAAAAAAAAACAAAGTATCCCCTACAATTATTAAATTTTCTGAATTATCCAATATTTTAAATGAAGAAACGAGACATTCCATTAAATCTATGAAAAGGTAAAAGTTCCAGGAAATGGTAGAATTATAACTGATACCTTAAAAAAAGTAAAGAAATAGGAAAAATATTGGCAGAATAATATAACAAGTATCTAAATAATAAAGATGTATCAGATAATAGGAAGAATGCAGTAATAATATTGATATTTAACAAAGATGATAAAGACATATTAGAAATTACAGATCTACCAGTCTTTATTCAGTTCTCCACAAAATCTTTACTGAGATAATTACAACTTGTCTATAGCAAATTTTAGATTTTAACCAACCAAAAGAATAAACTGGATTTAAAAGTGATTGAACTACAATGGATCACATTCAACTATCAAAAGAAATGATAGAAAGGACAAATGAATACGAAATGCTATTATGCTTTGGATTTATAGATTACGAAATAGCATTTGATTCTATAAGCATTTCTATATTGATTAAAGCATTGGATCATCAAAATATAGACCTAGGATAATAAATATTTATAAAATGTAACAGCAATGATTATATTACATCGTAATACTTAGAAGATTAACTTTGAGAAGGATATTATGACAGTGATTCAATATCTCCAAAACTTTTTATTGCAATTTTAAGAGGTATTTTGTGATTAAAATAGTTAAGCTACAAGAATAAAAGTAAATGAAGATTATTCAAGTCATCTAGATTTTGCAAATGGTGTGGTTGTTTTTGCAAATAATACTTCACAGCTTCATGAAATGTTGCAAGAGTTATCAGATAAAAATAGAAATCTTCAGTAGATTTTTTTCAGAAGAAAATGATGAATTAGAAGAAGTTAACTAACAAATAATGAGTTACATTAATTATAAAATTAAATTGAAACAAATTGCTTTTGATAGAAATAACTTAATATTAAAATTAAATAACTTTTAGATAAATGCTGGCTTTGGGTTGGTATTTTTAGATCTAGTGTCTGAACCTACCCTGGCACTTCTCTGAGGAGTGCCAAAGCATTAAACCATGGTCAGGGGTTTGGGTGGGGGGTTGGGGTTTCTTGCCAGAGATATTTTAAATGCTTTCTTTGGCTAAGCATTTATCACAAAGCTTGTTGAGGAATTGGCAATCCTCATTGTTTATAACTTACAAGCTTAAGAGAATAGGGTCATGTGATCTAAGACTCTTATTTTGACAAAATATGTTTATGTGTTTGAAAAAGGTTTTTAATAAACATGTTTTACTAGTTTTGATTTATGGATCTAAGACACTTGACAGAAGAGCAATTCAGAGACTTTAGACTACTTAATAAAGTATGGAAAGATGTATGTTAGGAGTAACTAGAAGAGATCAAAAACAAAACAGATGCAAGAACAAAGAGGTATCATTGACATTATTGAAAGAATTAAAAAATTGAAATGAAGATGGTCTTTTATTGCTAGAAGACAGGTGGTCTTAAAGTTTATCCCAAAAGATAGATTGCAAAAGATATAGAAAGAGATATGAGATGCATGTTGAAATAAAGAAGTTTGCTAATGTGTTGTGGAGAAAAGAAAATAGGGATTAGGGAAATAGGATTAAACTTGGAAAAACCTTTCATCCTGAAATGGATCAATAATAGTCAAAATAATGAGATGTATAAATTTTAATTAAATAATGTATAATTAGAGAAAGAGGAAAAAATGAAAAAATATAAATAATGAAATGAATAGAAGATTATGCAGAGAGAATAATAATAAATTGACATGTTTAACAGGTAAAAAATCCAAACAAGTCTGTTAAAAAATAAATGCAATGAGGGAGAGAGAGAGAGAATTTATAATAGAAAGTTAGATGAGTAAAAAAAGCAGTCTTAAAAATGAAATAACAATAGAATCAAAGAATAAGTTACCAATAGAATATAGCAAAGAATTGGCATGCAGTGTATTGTAACAAAGCATGAGCTATTATCCACTATGGCAATGTATGCTAGTGGGGATATTTCTGAGTATAATTTTCACTACATCACTCTCACACAAGGTAAGACTGGTTTCAATCCACTTTTAACCCTTTGTGGAGGAGTGTAATCATAAACATATGACCAAAGATAAGTGAAAAAGATAAATGATACCCCATCAGTTGACTCAGATCACAATCTCTTACATATAGCTTTATCATTGTTTAGTATTGTGATTTGGGCCAACTGATAAAATGTGGTATTTCGCTATCTATATTGTACTGGACACTCCACACTTTTTTAACACTGAGGGCGCCACTAGGCCATTGTTGAGAAAGGTGAAGAAAGCAATAGAAAGACTAGGAAGAGGGGTAGAGATAGCATTAATAGGTGGCAAGGGAGTATATATTTTGTCGGGTCTTTTTTTTTTTGCAGATGATATCATTTTGTGTGCAGAAAGAAGAGAAGATATGGAAATTATGTTGAGGACATGTGCAAGGGTGGGTAAAGAGATGAGGATTAAATTTAGTGAAGAAAAATCAAATATAATGATCATTAATACTGGGGAAAGAGAAGATGTAGAATTTTTATTGGAAGATATAAAGTTAAGTGTGGTGGATAGATATAGGTATTTGGGAATCATCTTATGTAATCAGGAAAATTGCTTGCATGAATGGAAGAAAAAATTGGTTAATGAAGCAAAGAAAAGAAAGGGTTTGGTAAAGAAACTAACAGTATTTTCATATAATAAATAAGATGTATCTAGAATAGTATGGAAGGGAGTTGCAGTAGCAGGGTTAACATATGGTAATGATGCATTATGCGTTAGTAAAAGGGTTTTAGATTATTTAGAGAAAGTACAAAGGGAAGTAGGAAGACATGCATTAGATGCAGAGATGTGGACAGCAAAGGAGGCAATTCAAGGAGAAATGGGATGGTCAAGTTTTTATATGAGAGATGTAAAAAGTAAAATGAAAATGTTTGGTAGGTTGCAGTTTATGGATAGTAAAAGAATAGCAAAAATAGTGTTCAATTGGGTTAAGAGTAAATGGCAGGTAACAAGATGGGTGAGAAAGGTAATGCGGTATGCGAAAGATTTGGATAAAGAATTTATATCAGTATACTTGTATAAAAGATGGGATGATTGTGTTAGGAGGATTGTTGAGTGTTATAGTGATAAGGAATGGGATAAAAGAATAGAAGCATTAATAAAAAATAAGAAGTTGGAGAGATGGAGAACTAGTATGGAGGGTAAGAAGAGTTTAAATATATATAGAAGTAAACGAAATATTGGATGCGAGTTAATTTATGATAATAGTAAGGAAAGTAGTTTATTATTTAAGGCTCGAACGGGATCTTTAGCAACAAGAGAATATACATGTAAATGGAAAACCATGGATAATTTAGTGTGCAAATTGTGTAAGGAAGGTATAGAAAATATTAGGCACCTGTTGATTGAATGTAAATGCTTGAAAGCAGAAAGAGTACAGATAATGAAGTTATGGGAGAATAGACATGAACAAAGTGACTATACAGAAAGTGAGTTATTAGTTTTTATGTTGGGTTTGCGAAGAGATAAGGGGGTCTTAGATATAAAGGCTATAGAGTTGACAAAGATTATGTTGTGGAATTGGGATGGGGCAGAATATGGGAAGACTTAGTGGGGAATGGAGAATAAAATGGCTAACAAGTTTATCTGGGCATAATTGCTGAGATATTCTTGACTTCGTTTAAGGAGAAGCCAAATACATCACATCAAGATAATACAGTATGCAAAAGATTTGGATAAATAATTTATATCAGTATATTTGTACAATAGATGGGATGATTGTGTTAGGAGGATTGTTGAGTGTTATAGTGGTAAGGAATGGGATAAAAGAATAGATGCATTAATAAAGAATAGGGAGTTGTAGAGATGGAGAATTAGTATGGAGAGTAAAAAGAGTTTAAATATATATAGAAGTAAACGGAACATTGGGTGTGAGTTAATTTATGATAATAGCAAGGAAAGTAGTTTATTGTTGAAGGCTCGAACGGGATCTTTAGCAACAAGAGAATATACATGTAAATGGAAAAATATGGGTAATTTAGTCTGTAAATTGTGTATGGAAGGCATAGAAAATATTAGGCATTTGTTAATTGAATGTAAATGCTTGAAAGCAGAAAGGATACAAATAATGAAGTTATAGAAGAATAAATATGAACAAAATGATTATACAGAAAGTGGGTTATTGATTTTTATGCTGGGTTTGGGAAAAGATAAGAGGGATTTAGATATAAAGGCCATGGAGTTGACAAAGATTATGTTGTGGAAATGGGATGGAGCAGATTATGGAAAAACTTAGAGTGGCGAATGGAAAGGGAGGGTAAAGTGGCTAACAGGTTTCTCTGGACATAGTTGTTGAGAGATTCCTGATTCTGTTTAAGGAGAAGTCACAGTGTATCACATCACATAGACAAAAATAATGATGATTAATACTGGGGAAAGAAAAGACAAAGTATTCTTATTGGGGAATATAAAGTTACCTGTGGTAAATAGATATAACTATTTGGGAATTGTCTTCAGTAATTAGAGAAATTGCTTGGATGAATGGGAGAAAAAATTGATGAATGAATCAAAGAAAAGAAAGGAACTTATAAAAAAATTAACAGTGTTTTCATATAATAAGTATGATGTATCTAGAATTGTATGGAAGGGAGTGCCAGTAGCAGAGTTAACATAGGGTACCGACGCGTTATGTGTTAGTAAAGAGGTATTAGATTACTTAGAAAAAGTACAAAGAGAAAAAGGAAGTTATGCATTAAATGCAGATGTATGGATGGCAAAGGAGGCAATTCAAGGAGAAATGGGATTGTCAAATTTTTATATGAGATGAAAAAAGCAAATAAAAATGTTCGGTAGATTGCAGTTTATTGGTAATAAAAGTACAGCCAAAATAGTATTTAAATGGGTTATGAGTAAAGGGCAGGCAAAAGATAGGCAAGAAAGGTAATGAAATATGCAGAAGATATGGATAAAGAATTTATATCAGTAAACTTATACAAAAGATGGGATGATTGTATAAAGAGAATTGTTTATCGTTATAGTGCTAAGAAATGGAATAGAAGAATAGATGTATTAATAAAGAATAGGGATTTGGAGACATGGAGAACTAGTATGGAGAGTAAGAAGAGTTTAAATATATATAGAAGTAAACAGAATATTGGGTGCAAATTAATTTATGATAATAGCAAGGAAAGTAGTTTACTATTTAAGGTTCGAACGGGATCTTTAGCAACAAAGGAATATACATATAAATGTAAAAATGTGGGTGATTTAGTTTGCAAGTTATGTAAGGAAGGCATAACAAATATTGCCATCTGTTAATTGAATGTAAATGCCTGACAGCAGAAAGAGTATAAATAATGAAGTTGTGGAAGAATAAATATAAACAAAGTGATTATACAGAAAGTGAGTTATTGGTTTTTATGCTGGGTTTGGTAAAAGATAAGGGGGTTTAGATATAAAAATCATGGAGTTGACAAAGATTATGTTGTGGAAATGGGATGGAGCAGGACAGAGAAGGATGTGGGAAAACTTAGGGTGGGAATGGAAAGGGAAGTTAAAGTGGCTATCAGGTTCCTCTGGGCATAGTTGCTAAGAGATTCCTGACTCCGTATAAGGAGAAATCACAATACATCACATCGCATAGAAAATTTGATTTACGGTGATCAAAAAGTTAATGATGACGAATACAAATGCTGCCATCTAAACTCAGGGAGAGAAAGAGATCTTAAACATGGTTCAGACAATTGAGGGACAGGGCATAAAAACGAATATCAGCCAAAAATAATTATAAATAATTTTTAAGTTTTATTGAAATTCAAAAATATTAGTCAAACAAAATATAAAAGTTTGACCTAAATTCCCCACCTTTCTTTGTCTGAGAGTGCAAGTGAATATTGGTTTATCAAATACTTTGGCAGATAATTTTGTTTTCTCACATAAGAATTAAACGATTTATCTGAATCTTTCTGCCAGCGATCTATCTACTCATTTCCACTTTCCTTTATTAGAGCTTTTAATAAAGATGATCTTGTATGGAAGGAAATGATCAGCATGAAGCAAGCTTTTTTTAATCCCGTAAAACAATGGTATACAAAACAAGGATGTCATATGCTCCGAAAACACTCATAAGAGCTCATGTTACAAGATGACGCTTAACATTGCCACCGTACAAGCAAAGAGAAAAGATTATGATTTTACATAATCTGAAATAGAAGAAAACAAAATCTTTATGGCTTAAGAAAAACAGAACTATATAATCAATAAATCACTAGCCAAACAAATTACGGCTTGCAAGAAATGCGAACACACATTAAACTAAAATAGATTAGAATAAAAGGGGGTAGGTGATCTAAAAAGAAAAACTACTATTACCTGCCAAAGCTTTTAACAATAGTTAATAATATAAAAGAAAAACAAACATCCAAAAGCATTTAATCATAAATTTGAACCTTCTAGCACTGAAATTGTTTGCAAAAAAAAAAAAAAGGAAATGACACCAAAAAAAAATAAAAGAAGCGTATTTCATTGCCAACGATCCAAACACCATCAATTGAAGGGATGCTTGCTTTACAATATCTAGAAAATGAACAGGATAATGATTTGTATAAATTTGCATTCATTATGTTTAATATATAATAATGGCTATGAATATGGAGTAAACACGCTCTGAAAGTGCTAAGCTAAACTTTGTTTATTTGTGAAATTTTTTATTAACTTCACCCATATACGTTTAAAGCGTATTATAAGTACAAACAAAGAATATAAAATATCAACTCACAATACACTCTCTGATGAAATGATAAAAATTGAAATTTTAAACTAAATTTGCTACAATTTATAGGTTTAAAAAAAATACATCTAATAAAAAAAATATTTATAAACTATTAATAATATCTAAATCATTAGGAATATGCCTATCATATGTCCATATTTCTTTTCTTTGAGTATAAAGCTTAGAGATTTCAGCCCTGGTTAAAATTGAAAATGTTCATTTACCCTCCAGGCTTGTTTTACCACCTGGTTGAGTCCAGTGGTGTATGCAAGGTTTTAGTTCTATAGGAAGTACATTACTGCGCTTTTTGATCTCCATTAATCTGGTCGGGAAGCATGAAGAGAATCTTCGGGATCAGTTTCGAACTTATCTTTTAGGACGTGTTCATGATGGCACAATTTCAAGCTCCAGGGTTTGTGTTAGATGGCTTACACTGCATACTTTTAATAGGATTCTTTAAGGTGAGTAGTTTCTGCATTTTGAATGAAGGGTTGGTAATTCCAGTATTAAGTGTATTCACTTATTTTTTCTTTATCTAATTTTAATAAATTAGAAAATGAGTTTCTGCTTTTAAAACAGATTAAAACAAACAAAGCAAAAAAAAAAAACTTATCTCAACAAAACTTTTAAATTAAAATGTTTTTACAATTTCCATTTTCTCTTCTTTTTACAATCACTATAAATATACATTTTAGTTTTGATTTCACGATGGTTGCCTTTGAAGCAGCGAAAGCATCCAGTTCAATATATACTGAACAACAATAAAGATATGTGTAAGATTGTGATCTGGTCCAGCTGACGAAATGTGCATCTTGGGATTCACATCTTTTTACACGACTTTGGTCATGTGTTTATAATTACCTCCCCACAAAGTGCTAAAAGCAGATAGAAAACAGTCCTAACTTGTGTGAGAGTGGTGTAATGAAAATTACACTACAGAAATATTATTTATTAGGTAGATAATCTCTAGCCTAATGAATGACTAATAAAATTATTAATATGCAAGTAGGGTTTGGAATAAAATATAATAAACCCATTGCATAAATGATTTATACAATCAAAATAATAAACCCTCTTTTGTGTAAATAGAAAAATATTAATAGAAAATGTAATAGGGATGAAGAAATTTCCTTTAAAGCAATCATGATTATTGACAGAAAATGTGCCCCCCCCTCCCCAATCCATTTTTAAGTTTGATAAAATACAAAATTTTTTATTAAAAGTGTGGTGGAGGAGGGAGGGGGGAGCTACAAATAGTAACATTAATTAAGAAGACAACAATACTTAACCTTTCAAAAAAAAAAAAAACATTGTTTAACAAAAAATGAAGTATTTTTCCCTTTAAATAGTTATCACTATTTGTCTTAGACTTATTGTTTTCCTTAGTTTTTCTAGTTTCTATTAATGTAATTTTTTTTTTGCTCTAACATAATTAAAACTGAAGTTATTGTGAAAATTGTGTCTCAGGCCAGTTTTTAAAAAAATTCAATATGGCACCTGGGGAACAAAGCAGTTAATATGGAACTAAAATGTGATTGGAAGTTAAAATCTCAATCATTAATTTTTATTATTATTATGAAAGGCAAACTTATATGCAAATATTAAACATATATGCACATATAAAATAAATATTCTGAATATCAAAATATAAAAAGGGAAATAAATTTACACAAGTCTAATCTAAAATAGAAATTCATACAACACTGCAGTACTAGCTAAAACAACAAAATTTTACTAAAATTTTTACACAACTATGGTTTCATCTTTTAATAACATTTCAACAACCAACTTCATTTAACATCAAAGGATGTCTTCATGAGATTGATGACTTCAGATTCAAAATATTTTATCATCAAAGTTTCTTTTAGTCAGAATTTCAACTCACTTTTTTCATAAAAGATAACCTCTGCATTGTCATCATAATATTTTATGACCTAAAATTTATATAGGTCTGAATAAATTAAGTCTTAATGAAAGAGAGTAGAGTTA
Organism: Epiperipatus broadwayi; assembly: GCA_028023455.1. Lineage (NCBI taxonomy): Eukaryota > Metazoa > Onychophora > Udeonychophora > Euonychophora > Peripatidae > Epiperipatus > Epiperipatus broadwayi. Next base: position 4,974,189 of record JAQFVV010000072.1, on the reverse strand, counting down.
AAAATAGATATCAAAACTCAGCTTTGTATATTCATGAACTGAACACAGGTCATAAAATATTATTTGAATGATAGAGGTTTTGTTTTGTGTATATATTGTATGTTTAGTTGAATTTCATTTGAGATCTTTTAGTAAAATTTTGTTGTTTTGGCCAGTATTGTAGGGTTATATGAATTTCTATTTTATGTTTAATTGCTAGTATAGCATTAGACACAGTATTTAATTTTTAGGTCTAATCTAAAAAAAAAAATAACCTTAAGACACCCCACCCCCCCGAGATCTTTTGTGAAAAATACTGAAGACATAGAACTCTACGATCGATTAATCTTGGCTGATAATAATAATGGGATTTCATGTGCTTTTCGTATTATCCCTTTTTCTTTTCCGATAGAGAAGAGAAGGGTTACATAGTTTCTTTAAAACCTTTAAATCTTTTTCTTATGAAGGATGGTGATTTCCTATCTGAAGTTTCTTTAAAAAAAAAAAAATCAAATATAATTATGTTAAGAAAATCATAAGTATGAATACGCGCAAATACATAAGGTAAATAAATCATCTAAAAATTTGTTCTCTTTATTCCACCAACAATTACAGGTAAATTAAACACATCATTCATTCTTATTATAGTTATTAAACCAAGTGCAAAAATTCTCAAATCAATGCTATTTATTCCAAGTTAGCAATTAAAAAGATGAATCACTATTGAAATAACACGTTTAGGTTTTCTTTTTTCTTTTTCTTTTTTAAAGAGCAAAAACCTTAGCATTAAGATTTTAATATAAGTTGAAACTATGTTTTTATTAATTTTTTTTTTTTTTTTAAATGCTAACTATAATGATGCAATTGTATTTGGAATAAAGCAAAGTTGATCTGAGAATGAAATCTTACAGAAGGGGATGCTTCTTATTTGTTTCAATGAATAATCGTTTAGCAGTAAAAAGATGTTAAAATTTTGCTTAATTAATTCATTTATTAACTACATCACAATAGTTTTTGAAAAGTAAACATCAATAAGAGTTACCACTATCTCAACATCTAATGAGGTAGATAAAGAATAGATATTTGCTTTTCAATTTCTTTCACTAATAGATTATCTACTGCAAAGAGCAATGCATCTAATAGTGGGTTTTGTAGAACTGCTCTTTCTGGTATATATATATAAATAGTTTCTCATAATTTTTTTGACATTATGGGTTTTTATTTGTATTGTTTCCTATTACTTAAATCAAACATTTCTGTTTGCTTTCAATCGTTTTAGTGCTTCTAATTTACCATATCAAAAGCAATCTTAAAGTTTGATTTCATAACACCCCATCAAGTTTAATTCTTTGGTATAATTAATTGCTTGTACTTTATCATAGCTCTTCTTCCTTTTAAAGGCCTGCACAGTCTGGCGCAGTTGGTTGAATGTCCGTCTTGGAATAGGGAATTCCCAGGAACGATTCTGCCTCTCAAACTTATGAACTCCAGAACAATACCCTCTCCCTCTTTTAAAGTATAATGTGCAAAATATAATTTCATATGCTGTGTTCTTAGCAACATTCTACTTAATATTTTAGAATCGATATCTTCAATTTTTATATCTATTCAGCCATTTCTTTCCTAATAGCGAGCAATCCTTTTTTTTATTCATGGAAGGCTAATCGTCTTTTTAGTCTTATGGGAGGATCTAAGAATTTAAAATTATATGATGGAATTGCATTATTTGCCAAAGTTATTTACTTCTTCATTTTATTAATTTCGTTATATATATATATATTAATTATCCATTCCCTATGATCCCCTGTTATGCTGCTTTTGTTTTATACCACTTTCAACTTCACCAAATACCTTTAAGATATACTCACCACTCTCACACAAGGTAAAGACGGGTTTCTGTTCACTTTTAACATCTGCAGAGATGTAAACATAAATATATGACCAAAGACCTGTGATAAAAATATATGATCCCCAAGATGCACATTTCATACTAAACTAGCACTCAACAGTTGGCCCATTTCTCAATCTGTTACATATATCTTTATTCTTGCTTGTTTTCCTTTTTTATAATTCTCCTGCTGTATTTGGCGAGATAATTTGTCATATTTCTCTAGTGGATTGTTAATTAGTTCATGATTTGGATTAAAACATGTTAATAATTGGAGTGTTCTATGCAAGTTCCTGAATCTTGTTTTATGTGATTCTGCGACAATTTTTGTTTCTGTCTTTTCATGCAGAAATCATTTAGCTCTTTATTTTATACCACATTATAGAAGGTGCTAATTTGAGCTTCTTGTACAATAATTTATCATAATTAGAGAATAACTGATCTGTTGTAAACGTAATGACATCCTTTGTATTTTTTCTTACTAACATTTGTAAAGACTCTTATTTTCTTCATAATCACCAATCAATAGCTGTATACTGAGATAGTCTGCAAAGTCTTATGAATGATGTATTTATTTTAATATTATTTATCTTACAGCCTGAAATAAAAATAGATCAATGAGAAAAGAGTCCCGTTGGTATTGATTTTGCAATATAAAAATGGACAATTCCTTTAAGAGATCTTCATATGTATTATTTTGATCCCCACACCAATATTATTATTCCTGGTTGCTGAACCAATTTGCTTTAAACATTATGGAAAATATTGACAATATCTTTCCCTTTGCCGTAGAACAAATTGTAATCAAAGAGTACGCCATTTTTCAATAGACAAAAAAAAAAAAAACAATTACATACTTAATCTGCAAACTTAGTATTTGAATCTTTTTTAATTCAGAATAATTATTTATCAACATTGCTATACCATGTGGTTCTATTATTAAGTTTACACAGTACTATGTTTTAATCTGTTATATTTTAGATGTACACCTGGGTCTCGTTTTACGCGACAGATAGGTTCTTCAGAAAACATGCGCAAACGAAATCGCGCAAAAATAGACGTAACTTACATTGAAAAACGGGGGATGCGGTCTGTGATTTTTCAAAATTCGCGTAAAAGCAAAGCACCAACGTAAAATTACTTTAAAATTCGCGCAAAAAAAAAAATAAGGAAATAAAATATGACTAATAAAAAATTTCAAATTTGAAAAAAATTGATACAAGACAAACTTCTTTTAACTTTAATATTTAATTTTATTCAAAATAATATATTTTTATGCATAATTTACAGTAGAGTAATTTACATTTTTTTTATACATGTTTTAATTATTATAGCTATTTGCTGAAAAACATGTTCGTTTGAAAACAACTAGCGCCAACTTCACACTCATGTTGTGTCAATGGTTTTCTGGTAACAACGTAATTAGTAATTAATCTTTGAGACGATGATTTTATTAATTGTTTATGAAACTAACAACTAAAAATTAAATTCTTATTTTTGTCTTTAATTTTCAATTTCGTTTAAAAATCAAATTTCACATCACATTATTTCAAGTCGCTGTAAGTAATTTTTAAATTGTTAATTACAATTAAAAATCAGATTTTAATTTTTAATTGTCAAATTTAATTGTACTGCTATTACTGACCTTTTAAAAATAAACTTGTGGACACTAAATGATTAATAATTGATTACGTTCTTTTTTAAAAAGCAAAAACAGAATGTGATTTAAAATGCAAAATTAACACGCACAATGTTTGAACAAATTTACATTATAATCTTGTAAAATTTAATGTGTGTATACATAAAATGTGGAAATCATGATTTTAATTTCATTATTGCATAAAATCTTACTATTATAAAGCACTGAAAATATTGAAATTACTAAGTTAAAAGTCGAATTCCAATAATGTGCTATTACTTTCAATATAGCGTAAGTGCGCAAAATTTATTATTTAAAGTAATAGCGCAATATCAGAGTTCGACTTCCGGTGAAACATGAATCACGTAACTTCAAAATCGTGTTAAATAAGTCCGCGTAAAAAGAGACCCAGGTGTGTATTAGCATTTATCCTTGTTTCTATTAGAATTATATCACGTTTGTCGCTGTATTTCTTCTAAGGTTTAGTGCCATTACTTTTAATATTTTGTTCATATTTTTTGGTCTATGATTTTTTTTTCTTACTTCCACTTTCTAATAAAAAATACGCAATTGAATGGCTTTAGTGCTCAAAAGTTCATAAGAAATTCAACCACTGGAAATGCCAGAATTGGAATAATCTAAGGACTTTATGCTTCAGAAACTGATATCCTACCACTGGACTAAATCACACAGGGCAAAAAGTAATCAAATAGTTTATCCCTTGGGAGTATATCATAAGCTGTTAATTCCTCTATGGTTTAGTAACATTATATTTAACTTTTGTCCATATTTTTTAAAATTATTTTCCCCTTAAGTCCTGCTTTCAATTCATCTTCTATAGCATTTATCATAATTCATTCTTTTTTATTATTTACCTATTCATCTTTTTGCTTATGATGAATAAAAGATAAAAAAGGATGCCTTTCTTAAATTAATTCACTAATAGTTTCTGCTAACATTTATAACTAAACTACTCACAATTACTCTTTATTTCATTCTCTCTCCATTTCCTTTTATCTTACCATCTTCTTTAGTCCCCGAGGTCAATACAGAGTCAAGATTATTGTGAGCCTCTCACGCTATCAATCATTTCTGCACTCATTGTAAAAGGGATTGTGAATTTGTATAATCCATTTTCATCTTTCATGCATGTTTTAGCACACAGTTGATAAAATGCTAGTGTTCTAGAATATGAGATCATCAAATTTATTTCAGCATTGGTATTTCTGGTGCTTAACTTCTTATGAATTCTAGAGTGATATGACAATTATTATTTCCATCCTTTAATTACATGTAAGCTGTTCTGGCTGGCTCCATTCTTATTTTTTTTTAGTTTTCTACATTTTTTTATTCTTTATCTGCCTCTCTCATTTTCTGAACTGGTCTTGAATGAATGCTAAAATGATATTACCAAATAATAAATCACTTAATTCTTTAATTAGAATGTTGATAAAGCAAGAGCTATTTCCTATTCTATTTCATTTATCATAAACTTGAATAATGAGTCATTACCAGATGCATTTAAAACTTTTAACTCCAGACCTTTTTCTGGCTTTTGCCTTCATCAGTAAGGCTTAGAACTCAAAGCTAGGAGTAATGCATTTAAGCATATACCAACCATCTTTAATTCCATCTTATTATTCAAGCTAAAAGCTTAAAGAAGAAAATCTCAAGCCAACCTCCCTGAAAAGATAGTTTTATAGATCTAATCTTAGAATAACTATATGTTTTACTATCACCAGTTCTTTTCTAACTGTAGACACCTTTCCCCCTTGGTTAGGAACATAAATAATAATAAATTACTTCATTAGCTTATACAATTCATGATAAAACAGGAGAAGCCCTCTCCTCTAGGACCATCTATTGTAATCTTGAGCAATCAGTGACTACTAGATGATAACACATTTAAATCCCCACCTCCTGACCAGTTTCTGTCATTTAGTCTTACTTAGAACTTTGAATTCTGAGCCTTAATGGAAAGACAAAAGCCGGAAACTGAGCCAGACATAGGATTTAAATGCATTTGATAAACACTAATATCTCAAGCTTATTATAGATGTGAAAGAATAGCAAGATGCTTTTGTTTTATCATGGAAATTAAATCTTGATACCACCATTCATTGCCCATTATGTTGAAATTCCGTAAACTTTTCTGACTGCGAATTCTTTTCTTTCACGGCAGAATTTCTAATTTCACTTTTATACTATTTTTAATTTCTTCATATTCCTACGCATAAACATCCGAATGTATAAAATAATTAATTGCACTTGAGACATTTATTCAGGTCCGATCTACCTTCTTGTTTGTTTCATTTTGATGACGATTGCTTTTCAATGCTTATTAAGACTTTAACTTTTTCATCTATACATGTGATTCTTTATATAAAATTCAGAATTTAAAGTATATTATGACATTTCCCATCTTTTTTGCTTTTTATCAATGCCTCCCACATCTCAGTTTCATCAAGTCACAACCATCCAGAAGCAATAAGGCCATCCTCTGACTATGTATGCTTTTCACAAACAATTTTTGCTTATTGAGTGAATATCAAAAATCTACTTCCTCGTGTCTTTGTTGACATTTCGGTGTTTCTCCGATATATTGCTCTCATACATTCGTCATTCTAACCCCCCCCCCCCTTAACATTATATTTTTAACATTTACAAAAGATAATTTTATTTAATATTATATCATTATGTATATCTTACAAAATATATTACATCCATATGCATATTTGTTTATCAACCAAATATATGTTATTACTAGAAAAAAACAAGAAAATAACTTTTTACAACTATTTTTATTTATGTCCATTACACAGATGTGTTGAAATCAAAAGAAGGGGGTGGGGTGGAAGCCCAGATAAATTGAAGCTTCTTTTGTATATCAAAATCAACCATATGCATTTATATTGTTGCTTATTTAGAGCTATTATCATGCGCATTATATTAATTTGTAAATACAAGTTTATTAAATTAAGTCATGTGATGTAGGACTTGGATTTCCTGACTACTATTGTTTGGTTTGTGAGGCTTTGGCGATGTTCTATTGCTAAAGTTATTAATATATGGTATATCTGAATTTTGTTCAGTCCTATATAGCTATTTAAGTTAGATAGCTGAATTTGAAGACATATAGATGTCTGAAAATTTCAGATTTTCTACTTAATAGTTAAATATTTGATAAATTCTGGACTCAAGTTTGTATTTTAGATCTTGGGTCTGTATGTCCTAATGCCTCATTGATGAGAGCCATTAGCTCGAAACCGGTTTGGTAATAAAGATAATTCTAGATAAGAGATTTTAAATGCTTTCTCTTGCAGCATTTATCAGAAACGCTTGTTTAGAGCTATTAGCATGCTCATTGTATTACATTTATAAAGAACATTAAATATAACTTAATGCATTTACTGTGAAGATCACTTTTTTCCAAAAGCAAATGCTTCAGTATAATATTTGCTCTTTGTAAAAGGTGATCTATGCTGAAATACACTATGGTTGCACTTAATGTTATTTATATTTTGTCTGTGTAAGAATTAGTAATGCAATTGTAAATATATAATTACATTTCAATGGTGGAGTTATCCATAATGTATATATGGAATCCTTGATCCAGAATTTTTCAAAAAAATATAAGTACAACATACCAGCATTATGTACAAGTCAAATATTAGAATTCAAAACATTCCATCCCTATTATTTGCAAAATTTTATAAATGCGAGAATTACTGAATTATCTGTCTTTTAACACTTTTATATAAGATACTTATAAAGATTAGTATAAATAATCTACAAAGAATTCAAGCAAAGCAAATGAGCAAGCTGGATTTAAATGTAGCTTGCAATACAAAAGATCACAACATATTAAAAAAAATTGTAAAAGCAGTATATGACTTTCTATTTCACATTGGATTTGTAAAACGCAAAAATACAATGGAACTATAAACACATCTGCTGTGATTAAGGTTTTGAAGCATCTTGACACAGACAAAGAAATTGTCAAATTCTAGTTAATATTTGTCAAAATGAGACTGAAGTTATTAGACAACATAATTTCCTTAAGAAGATTAGCATTCATAGGGTGCAGAAAATGATTCCATCTTTCCAAAATCTTTTAAGCAATTTTACACAAAGTATTCTAGAACTAAATGAGATCAAAAAGACTTAAATGAAGGTTACTTTAATCCTCTAGGTTTTGCAGATGCTGCAATTGTTTTCTCAAAAAATGCTACCAAACAAAAATAAGAAAAATAATTAAAAATAAATACCAAAAAGTATGCTTAAAATAATCTTCAGTCACTTTTCAAAGAGAGAGAGAATAAAAATTATTAACACAGATAGAAACATTATAGTGAACATTAATTACTGAATTAAAATGGATGGAATGCTTTTGATATTTGAAAAAGAATTTTTAAATGTTCTATCACTGCTTATTCACAGGTCTGAGAATTAACCACTTAAAAAAATAAAAGAGTATTACAGAAATTGTAAATCATTGTTGCAAAAAAATGAGAAATATATGTTGAAAGAACAAATATGTATTACTGATATTTTCAAAAGTTGAAATAAAGCTGAGATAAACGTGCTTATAAAAAAGATATTGACAGATGGATAACAGAAGTTTTAAATTAGAGAGATTACAAGTAATCTACAAGTGTGAATATGAGACGAATGAATGAGATAAAAAAAAAACAATACAGATAATGATGGAAAAAGATGGTGATACATATAAATATAGCATTAACAACATTACTATATTTAATATTTATAATTATAAATAAAACTAATTAAGACTGAAATTCTCATAAAATAAATATTTCTTTAAAACATGATATTTGTCGTTTTGAAGCATAAGTTTATTGCTAACTGAAAGGCCCTTTTGATTCCTCTATGACAGGGGTGGGCAATTATTTTGGCTCAGGGGCCACAGAGGTTGGCAGAGGGCCGCATCGGGGGCCACTTGGTGGAAGCGAAGTTTAGCGGAGGGCCACACCTTTTTTTCATGACACAATAAACACACTGCTTTATTCCCTGTATCACCAAAGAAATATTTGTTTGTTCATTCTTCATTAAACACATGATATTCATCACTGATTTTACATTTTTTCAGAGGGTTCATGGTTTCACTACAGTTGGAAATGTATATATTTGCTAATGCAAAGACAAAATTGAAAGTAACCAGATCAACTGGAAAAGCACTGCACATCAAATCTACACTGCACATGTATATTGATGTGGCCATCATAGTGGAAAATACGAGATGAATCTTCAGTCACACACAAAAAAGAAATCTCAGTTCAAGACAGATTTTTCTGATTGTCTTGGAGGGCTGCATAAAACCTCTTAGCGGGCCGCATGTGGCCCTGGGCCGCTATTTGCCCACCCCTGCTCTATGAGATTTTAAAAGAACTGTGCAAAGTCGCAATGCCTACTCATATAATATTCTTATTGCAGCTACTATTACTATGTGAGGATTCATATAATAAATGTTGATGGGCTGCTCATCAACACATATCAGTGGGCATGGCTTTTTATCTTTAAGTTTAAAATCAAAAACACCATGGTCCTTCTTCTCAGTTGCCTGACAGTTCTTAACTGAAATACCAGTTGAGTTTTCTTGAAAATAGGATGGTTAGGTATAATGAGTTTTCCTTTTAATAGACATTATGGCCCCTATTTCCAGGAGGCTCTAAGGATATCATCCAAATCAGCGGCTGATATCCAATAGCAGAAAGATACCACAAATCCCAATTGTGGATACTTACAATTGTAGATCACTTTCAAGCAGAATATTGCACAAATTGATAGAATTGTTAATATTAAATGGGGAATTGTTGGATTTTGTGAAGTTTAAAAAAATGAGGAAGAGACAAATAATTTAAAAAGTGGATATATAGTTTATTACAAAGGCATATATATTAGAAACACAAATCAAATGCAATTCACTATAAATAAAAAGTAGACGAAGAACACTGTGTAGATTGATGGTATATCAGATAGAGTGGCAAGATTCATTATTCAAATTAATGAAAAATATCAAATGCAGATAATTCAAGTTTATGTCCCAATAAACTTCTCATTGTCATGAAAAATAGACAATTTTGATACTGAGATGGTATAGCATACAACATAAGCGTGTGTGCATATATATATAAAGTTGAAAGGAAACAGAAATAAACACAAATTTTTTTTGTAGATATTTACTATAATACAGTTAAGAAATAAAAAATAATTTTAAATTTAAAAAAATATTGTAAATTAAACATTTAAAAAGGTCTATTTAATGTTTTATTAATTCTGATTTTGAAATCTAAAACAATCATGTTTTATGTTAAAATAGATAATGCTGTGATTATATAAGTTTTCTATCTATTTTTAATTAGATTAAGATTTTTTTTATTAAAGCCTGTGTAAAGCTTTTGATAAAAATTAGTATAATATCTTTCATATAAAGTCATACAAAGTTTGTTTTTGAAAAGATTAAGATGAACTGAAAAGAGTCATTAACATTTTTCAACCAAGATAAACAAAACTCACTTTTAATAACTGTATTTGTTGAATTCCACCCCTGACTATAAAAAGGTTGAAAAAAAATGGATTTATAACAGTTTACAGTAGTAGTTTCTATGAAGATGTAAATGAAAGCACAGACAACAAATCAGCTACTGCTGCTAGTGCAATGGTGGGAAAGTTTTGATTTACATAGAGGCCAGGACCAGCTTTTCTGTGGTTTATTAGCCCATATATATATATATATTGTGTACTAGATGGCATGCCTATCAAATTATAGATGGGATGGAGCCGACAAATGCTAACAGTTACCTGATGTATACTTTTACCGGAAATGTCAATGGGTCCGTATACTATTCTATTACAGATACGATTATAATGGGCTAGCATACCAAGAAATTCCATCAGCTTTCTGGAAGGATTACCATGCTATGATTTTTATATATATGCTGATTAATCTATATGCAAAAAAGCACAAATGTATAATTACTGCTGGCTGAATATATATATATAAAGTATCTATAGCTGGTGAGTAGAATGTGTTATATATAAAAAAAAAATTATTTTAAATAATTTCTTGAAAATGACAGTTACAATCTTTAAATTACAAGTTTTTAAAAGTAAATAACTTTTTTTTTTTTTATTAAATATCATAGCATCGGCCGGGACATGAACCCGCAACCCGGACAACTGCCTGCAAGTGCAAGACAGTCACGCTAACCTCTCGACCACTAATGCAAGACGAAATAAATAACTTTGGTAAACTAAAAATAAAACAATGAAAGAAAAATAATAAATAATATTTGTTTCTAGATTATTTGTTTCCATTATTGTTCATAAAAAGAAAAAAGAGAAAAACTAGGATTTTTTTTTTTAAATATTGAAAATGAGGCCACAAGGACCTGAATTTTAAATGAACTTTTCAAACAATAATAGTTTTTTTTTTAAAAAAAAAACAACAACTTTTACTTAAAAAAAATAAAAGGCTAATTAACAGCCTTAATTTGGATTATTTATATACACACATACATGTATGTGCATTTTATGTACATTTTCAACTTGAATTAATTCTTATGAAAATATATTTTTAATAAGTTTATTATTTTTGAAAAGTCAAATATCATAAGCTATAAATGTCAGTGCAAGCACACATTTGAGTGTATACCCACATATATATTAAATTAATCATTTATGTATCTAATAATACGCTGATGCGTTGTGGTGAAACTTTTCTACACAATTTATGTAGGTTTATATAGAAAAGTTTCAATGCATCAGCGTATTATTAATTACAAACTAATGGTGAAATAAAATATTTATTACATTTATGTATTATTAAAAATGAACAGAATGTTTTATACAGTATGCTGCACCTATTTATATAGATGTGTCATGTAAACATCTAGAAATCTCTGTAAATATGTTAAAATTAATTATGCATTATGAAAATGAATTCTTATTTTGGTTTATGACAATTCAAAGATGTTAATTTTTAAATATATACAGCTGAGTTTTATGTAAAGCTATTGAGATATATTTTTATAACAATGTAATAGCCTATATATATATTTGTATTATTTTGATCAAAATCA